>CM068584.1:23274899-23694899 GCA_035048485.1 Pteria penguin
ATGCCACTGCAAGAATGTTCATTCTATATGGCGACGGTCACTAAAGACGAGAACCACATAAACTGACCATTCTCATCAATATCAAATAAGATGATAGATAAAATAATTCTATAGTGCAAAAATCATAAACCCGAAAACTGTAGAAATGAAAAATCAAATAGAAAGAAAAGAACCACACCACACTTAAACACACAGAGTGAGATCTATTTGTTTTTCTTTTCCTTTTTCTTTTAATCACAATACAAAATAAATCAATTTACAAACCAGTAAACTTATACTTTATCTAAGAATAATAAAAATTTAAAAAAAAGTATTATCTGACAGTTACACTCCACTGAATTATTGATTACTTCCTATTATTAGATAATATATTCGTAGCGTTCATTGTATCAAAAAAGATTTACAATATAAGTTGTCGTAATGCGCATACGATACAGTGAGTAACACAGCTTTAGCCATTTTATAGCTATTTTGATTTTTAATGTTTTGCTTTCCTTGTGAATTTCATCATGTACTTCGTATCCCCTGTTTTGGGGTTTTAATATTTTCTTTTTCATTTCCCTCTTTGTTGACTTTTTCTAGACTATATGATGATCTTAAAGGGATTAGGCTTCTGTTAATACATGAAACGCTATAATATGAAATAAACCCATTCTAGCGTATACGGCCATGTACTTCGTTCTCATGGCCAAGCGGTTTTGTTTTCGTGTCTTGCTGGCGTGTCCGATTTGACAGTAGAGAGAGAGAGAGAGGAACTTTGTTAATCAGATTCATTATTCACCGTTCCACAAAATGCAGTTTTGCATTGTAATATCGTCACGTGAGGTCTAACAATACTGCGACATGTAACGCATTTGTTTATGATATTATACATAGAACACTTAACCAGCGTCTGAATTTCACGCGCTTACATGAACTGTTTAAGGGTGAATTGCCTATGATAAATCGGTTACATTGTAGATAATTTATTTTGCCATGGCAAAAAACCAAAAATAAAATAGTACATATTATTTATGATGCAATGTGTTCATCTTTGTATTGATTTGAATAAAAACAGATAAATATTCAGATGATCTTGATATTTACATTATGTCGTCTACCTCTTAACAGCAGTAAAGAAAAATATTAGAGTCAAATCAAATACCTGACGAGAGGAAAAATTTTAAAAAAAATGCCTTTAACCGAGAAACATCAATAATTTACAGATGAAAGGCTTTACAGAGTTACTTGTATGACAAGTAATTGATTTCATTGGTAAACATTGAATACGCGTTGCCCCTAGCACTCCTTTCTCATGGAATATTTTAAATGCCGATGTTTTAACAAAACGATATGTACTCGTCTATTTCACATACACTGTATGAATATCTATAAAATTTGATTATAGATTTTTGTTGAACATTGAAATAGTTTACAAAATTGATAAGCAACTGACTATCATATAATCAAAATAAATATAACAGAAGCTATAAAGGAATACAGACTAAAATATTATACAAGACTACAATCAAATCCGATTTGAAAATGTGTTCACTTAATGCAGATTTCCTTACAATACAGGAAGAACGAGAAGTTACTGACTCAGCTGTATGAGAAAAGTCCCCATGGAAATACGTATTACACAGTATAATTTTATAACTAAACACATAAGGATATCACAAAAATATTCGAGTACAGTGCAGTTACGATGCTGACTTAGGACAGTCGTTTGATATGACAAAAGTCAATCAATTGGTGTGGATAACTTGTTGACTTTGTATAAATGGATAGTAGCAAAGAACAACAGAAAACTGTTTAAGACAGGTGACTGCTTAATAAACGATATGTTTAAAACAACTCTGACTATGTATCTGTTGTTATATAGATATCACAATCTAAATTATCAATAAGCCAGTGCTACATGGTCAATACTGAAATATCTCGGGATTAAGCACATCCAAGGTCCCACGTCACAATAAAAGTTCGCAAGAAAAATATATCCTATTATCAAATGCATCCGTCGAACAGAGCCATTTTTATGTAATACATCATTTACAATACAGTTGAAATAAAGCATTTGAGAAAAATGAAAAAAGACATTATACGGAGGAATTTGAGGTTATTATAAAAATTAATCCTGAATTGCATCGTGTATGAGAACTGTTCACACGAGAGACTTTGATATCTTCTCGTGTAATAGTATGACAACATGACAACCGTATCTTCCAGTATTGTCTTCGGGCATGTCCACGTCAATGAATACACATAAACACTATTTAGTAGTGCAAAATCTACTTAATGCGATTCGCCAGTTATACGCATCTGCTCTGAGTTTTACATAGCGCCCGATTCTTTAATGAGCAGAGTTCGAAACATTCCGAATGTATTATGGGATATGACTTTTTGGTTTTATCGTAAAATAAACGAAAGTACAAATTTTCAGTCATATCTCACTAATAATGTTGTAAATACACAAATAAAAGCGTATGATTTTACTGGAGAGGCGTACATAGATGGAAATTCTTAATTATTTTCTCAAATTAAACAATGATCATAGAAAAAATAAAAGATTGAAAAATAAGATTTTACTTAGAAGCTAAGATGAATTCCGAGGTGTATACCCCTTGCAACGTCACTTGTCTGGGTCATCTCGGCGTTTAGGTATAAACTCTATCTTGGTATAAAATTTCACACCGAGTTAAAGTGTGGGTGTTCGTGTGTGTGTGTGTGTGTGTTGGAAAGGGGGGGGGGGGGGGTGGGTTCTTCTACAGCTATCATCACGAGAGCGTTAGAAATGTATCAAATTTTAAAACGGCTGAGAAATAGTGGTGAACTTCTGAAAATGTCATTTTTGTGAGAAATACTGCTAAATGTGTAATTGTGATATTATGGGTAATAGCTTGGGATACATGTATTATTTGTTAGAAATGTTCCGAATACGTATGAATTGATTTATGTGCTGTTTGTTGCACTGCAATATATTACATATTCTAATTCATAGTGATTAATTTGGGAACTCAAAGTTATCAAAATGTGGGTATTTCACGAAATATTTCAGCATCCGACCAGTTATTATCTGTCTGTCTGTTATCAAACAAAACAGCTTCTGACCAGTTAAAATTCGTTTGCCTGTTACCAAATAAAATAGCTTCCCACCAGTTATTATCTGTCTGTCTGATACCAAATAAAATAGCTTCCCAGCAGTCATTATCCGTCTGTCTGTTGCCAAATAAAACAGCTTACGACAAGTTATTATCCGTCTGTCTGTTACTAAATTGAAGGTATCTAATACAAAAGGCGTATATATATATATATATAGAAATAACCTAGCATTCTCTTTGATGTTATCATACGTTTATCATTAGTCTGATAGATATTATGCATTTATCATGAATCTGATAGACATTATACATTTATCATTAATCTGTTAGATATGATACATTTATCATTAATATGATAGATTTTATACATTTATCATTAATCTGATAGATATCATACATTTATCATTAGTCTGATAGATATTATACATTTATCATTAGTCTGATATATATTATACATTTATCATTAGTCTGATAGATATGATACATTTATCATTAGTCTGATAGATATTATACATTTATCATTAATCTGATAGATATTATACATTAATCTGATAAATATTATACATTTATCATTTGTCTGATATATATTATACATTTATCATTAGTCTGATGGATATTATACTTTTATCATTAGTCTGATAGATATTATACATTTACCATTAATCTGATAGATATCATACATTTGTACGTATCAATAACCGGGTATCGGATAAATTACTGTCCGGTCACTTTCTGATTGTCATTTCAGGTCGCACTTGACCTTACCACATACCAAGTAAAATATAAATTTTCGATTTTGAGGAAATTTGTAAAATGTACAGCGACTTAGCTAACTGAAGTCTTAATCGCTTTATACAAATGTAATACGGGACTTCTGAGATATGTGTCCGTTTCGAATTTTACATACTCTTTCGTCAGCGTCATATGTAAAATGTATTGAAAATATCCGTCTATGTAATATTCTAGGGAGGGGGGTGTTGAATCAAGTAGAGATCAGTCCCTTACTTAGTCAAAATATTAATCTGAACGACACGCTTTTGGTAGAAAAATTCAATAAACATATGGAAGTTTCCATTCTACGGCAAGTAAATTGCGCATGAACTGGTACATTTAAATGTAATCTGATCCTGTGAGGGATTTCGCAATATAAAAACTTTGAAAAGAAGGCCAAGGTGCCCTTCAATCTATTTCACCTTGTCCTTTGTGTCATAAGGAGAATTGTAACATAGTTTGTTATGGAAAGGTTTTTAATTGCCGATCGAATTCTCGTGGTGGCTAAATCCTTTAATCTTCTATATTGAGGCTGAATCCTCAAATCTCAATTTCTCGGGAAGATTGAGGCATATAACTCTGTACGCCCATTTGACCTTTATGGAAGTGGTCACCTGACAATAAGATACATTCCATTCTAGAAGATACTTTCGTTTTCTGTGTGCAGTATTTGTAAGACCCAAGCATTAAACTGGGATAAAAATTATTCATATAGAGAGAATTGAAGAAAATCGGGTTTTTTCACAATTCGTCGCTGTTCACTTGTTTACAGTTTGATTTCTTTGCACAGATAATTAAACGATGGACGGATAGACTACGATTGGTATGGACTGTAAAACTAGTTGACGCACAATCTGCACACGGATCCTCTGGGGACGCCGTCTAGGAATCTACAAATGCTAGAGCACCATTATGAGTTTCTTTATATACCTATACTCGTCCGTGTGACAACGCTATTATCACATGAATTACAAAAAGGTCTAATAGACTAAGCAATGAAAACTTTACGTGGAGCCACTTTTTCTCTACTTTTGTACATTTTCTGGGAGTCCTGACGCTTTGGATTATTTTTTGTAAGAATGATTTTCTTCTTCCTTTTTCTTTTAATTTCACTTTCGAAATGTACATTTATCCTCTCAGAATGCGCTAATTTTTCCGAGGAAGCCTCCCAGACCATCACCAGCAAGAGGGGTGATCCTCTTCTGCATCCAACCATTTTGACGATACGCCCCTCAGTGAGGCCTTCGGCTTCAACTGTGCGCTTCACTCCCCGGCATTCAGCATCCGCCCCCTCTCTTTTGTACAATTTCCAAACTAATATACACTACATATATATATATATATATATATATATATATATATATATATATATATATATATATATATATATATATATATATATATATATATATATATATATAGTGTATATTATATATATATATAGTATAAAAGTAGAGGAGTTTTTAAGTTCGAGTCGAGCTCGAGCTCGTGCAGACGCCGATATCATGACGTAGGAGCAATAACGTGGTGTGACGTAAAATAAGGATAAAACAAACATTATAATCATGCGTGTTGTCCCTGATGTCGATGAAATATTGGCTATATGCCACATGCATTTGTTTAACCCTAATTTGTTCTATGGATCTGATATGAGGATTATTTCCCTAAACATAATTCATATGTCGTACAGTGTTTTTCCCTGAATTTTTATGGTGCTGTCTGTGCATTTTCACCAAGGATAGACATTTTGTTCTATCCCACATGAAGAACATATATGAACTGTATCATTATAATATTCTAAGACACACACACACACACACACACACACACACACACACACACACACACACACACACACACACACACACACACCACATCAGCATTTACATTTCCCGTACCGTTTTTCGAAAACCAAACTCGTTTCCTTACAAAAAGCACCTTTTTTTCGTAACCAAAACAGACTTCAATATTTATTCTATATTGTTACTGATTGGCATAACGAGAGCAAACCATTGATTTCTATCTATGATACAGCACATAACGGTTCAAATTCATTTATAACTGCTTATTGATAATACAGAATTGAAAGACGCCAATTATGCACTAAGCAGATAGAAGTTCTGTGGTCTAATTTATTTATTCGTATTATTATTTTAACACCGACCGATATATTTGAATGAACCCTTTATATTTGTCAGTGATAGAAACACACCAATAGAGCTACAGAATTCGATTCAACTATTGGTTTAGTTGTGAATATAACAATGTAATGACTGTTTTTTTCTTTATTTTTGCTAAGTACAGCAATTTATATAAAGAATATAATAGAATATTACATAATTCTCTGCCGTCCTTTATTTCTCTGCGTTTGTCGGTGGAACTTACGTCTTGGTTTGTTAATTTTATTTACATTGTGTCCTCATTGGTCAGTTGTATTTTTAACAAACTGACGAAATTAGTACGGACTTTTCCCTGTTAGAGTTAGCCGTTTCAATTCTGAAGGTGGAGATGTTTTTCTTATCTCCAGCACTCGGCATATAACAAGAATTTCAAACATGTTAAAGCACGCTTTACGATTTATAGTGAGTTACAATACTTTCAGTACTCGAAATGATATTGACAGTCGTTCAGAGCTTTTTCCCTCATACCCAGTACTCGGCAGACAGAGTTAACTGGATAAAAGTGTATAATAATATACAAATAATAGTGAAATAAGAATCGTTCAAAAATTCCCAAGACATTACAATTTGTAATTTTATATGTAAGCTTTACTCAAAGCTCGCCTCCGTCGGAAATACATATACAATGTAAAACGAAGAAGTTCCGAAGGATTAATCATATTTCATAGTCCATGGAATAAAAGCACAATATCGTGTATTGTGTCATATTCAGATAAATGCGAACAGCAATAAAATAGACGTGAGACCAGCTGCCTTGGGGAGTAATCCTCCCCTGGTTGCACGTAACAACTGTTGACAAAGTCCTGCAACAACTTTTCACGTCGAGGAAGTAAATACATAAATATACACATATAAACACAGGGAAGAGACAAGAACACAAAGTCAATTATCCTATTCAAAGCATGAAATGTTGTTCCGGGGTCGGAAATGCACGTCAACAAATTTCTGTATATATATATCAAATCAAGTATAGTCAAAAAGTTAAGATGGTCAGTTTGTATGGTCAGGTCCGAAAATATGGCTTGACATTATTGAAAGAAGGATCTGAATTGTACTAGATCCTTATACCGACCATAAAACTTCCTCAGTGACAATTTGAAACGTTCCTCAATATATCCCCCTGAGAGTAGGTTCGTGGCAAGAAGCTTCCATCTCGGGGAGCAATTGTCGTATTTAGAGCATGCCCTGGCATAGCGTATAATTTGTGAAATGAAGAGAGGAAGAGGAGAGGAAGGTATGTTGCTACTCAGGAAAGGGAAGTTGGTAATAATGAAAGTGAAATAGTTACGTTTGTCATAGAGAGATGTTACTAATGAACCATCGTCACTTATTGATAGGAATTTATCGAGATATGAAGCAGAAGATGAGCTCTCTGTTGTATCTTTTATTTCGAATGATGTTGAGGTGATACTTAAGAACAGGTTTGTTAGTCGAGAAAACGTCATCGATCTATTTGCATGTAAAGTTGAACAGTGAGGATAATTGTTTATTGCCGTTTGAAAGCTGAGACTGTTTGAATTCTGTTACGTAAGAGAACAAAATGTCGCACAGCAGAGGAGCGTAATTAGTACCCATTTGAATCGCAATAATCTGTTGGAACACTTCCCCATCAAGATATCACAAAATAGTATCTATAAAAAAATTTAACGTTTGGGTTATCTCTTTTTTTCTGTATATTTGCTGCTGGAATCAGACTGTTCCTTTAAAATATATGTATCTGTAGAATTGATGAGCCAAATTCCAACAACTTTAGAATTTATTACGTAGTCTAGATTCCACATGCCTTGCAAGAAGGGTGAAAACTGCAAATTAAACAAACAAACAATTACCATAATGTTTACAATTACAGCTTTCACAATTACAGAATGAATGAATGAATGAATGCATATTTATGATATCAAATAAAATACAAGATAGTGATTGACCAGACCTACAATCAAATGAAATACACATTTAAGCCTTAAATTTAATGAATAATGGGAAGAACATAAAAATATATTCATCAGATGTTACCACTTACCAATCAAATGTTTCTTATAAAAAGGTAAAACACTGACCAAAGCCTATAACTCAGCTACACTATAATATATAAAACTTTATAACTGATACACATAAATCAAAATCACAGTAACTACGTAGGCTTACTGCTAACATAAGGCGTGAAAACTTCACAAACAGCAAAACTAAAACCCAAAATCCGACACGGTAGAACAGATTCGGACCGGTAACATTACAGTGTCGTTGCGGCTTAAAACGAGATACTTATACCTGAAAACTCCTTGTTTTGCTAAAGAAGGCGTTTTGAATAATTGATGTTAGTCTCTTCTTTGGTTTCTGATTAGGAATAGTTGTATAAAGAATTCAAAAGTCAAAAGATTTTATGCTACTGACATCATTGAAAATTTGAGATTTTAAGTGCTATAGAATTTCCTTAGAATTATTTACAATCCACATCTGATTGATTCTGCTTCTCGGATAAGCAGTAGAGCAGTATGTCAGAAAACCATAGTTTATTTCTGTTAGAATTTTGGTGAGTAATATGGGAAAAGGCTTGGTGGAACACTTGAACAACCCAGTTTGACTCGATGCTTATATGGAGTTTTATGCATATTTCGAATCGAGAAAGTTCTCTAACGACGTTGGAGTCTCGAAATATAGAATTGATATTTGTTATGCAATGCAACATTTTTCAACATATTCTGCCATGCATCGTCTTCGTAGTCATCTACGTCATAAATAAAAAGATTAGCGTTGGGCCATTATAACGAATATAAACATTCATCCATCCATTCTGCATTGAACGTAGTGGACTAAACAAGGACAAAAACGATTCAATTCTGTTTGGGCGTCACACAACTACGCCGAAGGAGCTCCATATTTTCCGGATAGTAAACTTGCGTTTTGTGCGGAATGCAGCCGCAACGTACAACAAGGTTTTATTTCCTTGCTAACAATTTCGCCATATAAATTATACAACTATGTATACCTGAAGTGATGGACAATTCATATTAAAACATTAGAATTTCCTCCCTTTTTGTCTCTGTAACATGTTCATAATATTGACATACATTCGTTTGATATATAATTTATTATACTAAATCGTGATTTTGGAGTGATGTGTAGGTGTTGCGCAAGTATTGAAGAAAATGATTTCAAACAGTTATACTGCCTGTGTACTAATGTGAAAGAAGCTTGAACAAGAGTAAACATGATTTAGTATAATAATTCCACCAGAAAATGTAGAGAGTAATGATTCAACAATATTTGTAATTTTAAATATTATCTCGTGACAGTATAGAATTAGCGTTGTTATCTCGTGACATTGTGTAATGGGCCAAGGGTACTAAAATCATAGATTGTATGCTACACACCACATTTTGGAGATATAACAATGGAAATACGTGTAATAGATTAATGGATAAGCTTAGACAAGCAGCTTTACTGAATTTAACAATACCGCTCATAAGAACTTTTCTCCCTCTCTTTCGAATGCAATGTCTCATATGTATTTGAATATTGGTGAGCCAGAGTGAAAATTGCCGATTCAAAATCGGCCAGCCGAATTAATATTTAATATAATGCTTAATATTATAAAAACGTTTAATATGAATAAATGTGGACTATCAAAGAATTACAATTACAAGTAAATAGTAAATTTTCCTCTCCTTACTAAATGTAAATGGCGGAACTATAAAAGAAAAATAGAACTGAAGTGCCGTTTGACATTTTCATTAACGGTTGTTTGCAGAAGCCGACCTATATTTTATACTATTTATCACTGCTTACTGATTACAAGTACTTTGTTTATACATCATGTAGCGGTATTCAACAAAGACATCTATTATACTGTACAAAAGAGAAGATATAAACCATCACATATCCATGGCAGAATCAGAGATGGGGTTAGGTGCCACAGAGATAGGGTTAGGTGCTATAGAGGAGTTAGCATCCACTGCTGACCGACATGTCATGTCATTATTTCAACTAGTATAACTCGTAGTCATATGAATAAAAGAATGACAGCGTATCGCTCCATTCCTTAAAAATAATGGAGCTGTAGCCACGAAGCGGCCGATATCCATTTTCTAAGGAATTGGGCGATACGAGGATATTCTCCGACTTGAGATCCACCCATTGAGTACATCGATACGTTACTTATACAATTTCATTCGTGCGCCCCCTCTCCGACAATAACCACTCTGCATCCCCCTCCCTTCTTTACAATACTGCAAACTTGTGTACATTACGTATATATATGCAAAGTTAAAAAAGGGAGAGGATTTTTTAGGTTCGAGTCGAGCTGGTTACTCATCTATATCCTTTCGTATAAGTAAGTGAAAACGGGGACCCCATGTCACGGCAGAAATGGCACGTGAGAAATCCTTCACTTCTTCGGTTGGTCCATTGCATAGGTATAAATTTCTTACATTGTGCAGACGCCGATATGATGACGCAATAACGTGGTGTGACGTAAAACAAGGATAAACAAACATTACAATCATGCGTGTTGTCCCTGACGTCGATGAAATATTGGCTATATGCCTCATCCAATTGTTTAACACCAATTTGTTCTATGGATATGATATGAGGATTATTTCTCTAAACATGACTCATATGTCGTATTGTATTTTCCCTGAATTTTTAATGGTGCTGACTGTGAATTTTCACCGACGATAGACATTTTGTCCTATCTCACACGAGGAACATATATGAATTGTATGATTATAATATTCTAAGATACAAGAAACACATCTGCATTTACATTTCCTGCAAATCAAACTAGTTTCCATACAAAAAGAACTTTTTTGTCGTAACCTTAAACGATAACTTAAATATTTATTCGATATTGTTACTGATTGGAATAACGACAGCAAACGATTGATTTCTATCTATAATACAGCATATAACGATTCAAAGGCATTTATAACTGCATATTGATAGTAAAGAAATAAAAGACCCCAAGCGTGCACACTGCAGATAGAAATTCTGACGTCTCATTTATTTATTCATATTATTCTTTTAACACCGACCGATGTATTTGAATGAACTGTTTATATTTGTTGGTGATAGAAACACACCAATAGCTACATAATTCATTTGGTTTATTTGTTTATTTGTGAATATAACAATATAATTACTGTTTTTACCTTTATTGTTACTAAGTACAGCAGTTTATATAAAGAATATAATAGAATATTACATCATTCTTACTGTACCGTCCATTATTTCTCTTTAATTGTTTTTTTTCAGTGGCACTTATGTCTTCGTTTGTTCATTATATTTACATTGTTTCCTCATCGATCAGTTGTAGTTTTAACAAACTGAAGAAAAGAATAAGTGCTATTCCTTGTTAGAGTTACCCGTTTCAATTCTGAAGGTAGAGATGTTTCCTTATCTCCAGCACTCGGCATACAACAAGAATTTTAAATATGTTCAAGCACGCTTTACTATTTATAGTTAATAACAATACGTTCAGGATTTGAAATGATATTTCGATGTAGTAGGGACGACTTTACAGTCGTTCAGAGTTTGTCCCCTCATATCCATTAGTTGTCAGACAAAGACGAGAATAGGTAATGGTATAGAAGTATGTACTAAGATACAAATAATAGTGAAATAAGAATCTGAGAATTTGTAACTGTGTAAGTTGGATTACCGGACGTTAAATAAGGACCAAGCTCTTCTATAAGACATTTAATATAATATGTAATATGCCTTACATACGAATATGTAATTGTTAGCTGCCTTGTAAATAGGAATGATAAAGAAATTTTCGTGAAGTCGAGAAAGCTCTGAAACAACATGGAATGATGTGTAGGTGTTGCGCAAGTATTTATGAAAATAATTTCAAATAGTTAAACTGCCTGTGTACCAAAGTAAAAGTAACATGAACAAGAGTAAAAATGATTCAGTATAATAATTCCACTAGAATTCCACAAAAATATAGAGAGTAATAACTCTTCAAGTATATTTGTAACTTTTAGTATTATCTCGTGACATTGTACAATTAGCGTTGTTATCTCGTGACATTGTGCAATGGGCCAAGAGTACTAAAATCATACATTGTAAGCTTCACGCCACGTTTTTGAGATATAACAATGAAAACACCTTTATTAGATTAACGAATAAGCTTAGACATGCAGCTTTACTGAATCTAACAAAGTTGTTCATTAAAACTTTTCTCCCTCTCTCTCGAGTGTAATTTCTCATATGTATTTGACTATTGGTGAGCCAGAGTGAAAATTCCCGATTTAAAATCGGTCTGCTCTATTATTGCCCATTAGTTTGAATTGGTCCCCTTTCCGGCACAATAAATGTGTAATATAATAAAAACATTTAATACGAATAAATGTGGACTTCCAAAGAATTATAATTATATAAGTAAATAGTGAGTTTTACTCTCCTTACTAAATCTAAATGGCGGATCTATGAAAGGAATCCAGAACTGAAGTGCCGTTTGACATTTTCATAAAAGGGTGTTTGCAGAACACGGCCTATATTTCATATTATCTGTCACTGCTTAGTGATTACAAGTAATTCGTTTATACATCATGTAGGGATAAGACGCGCACATCATAGTCAATTGCATTTTCCCACCTTTTTTAACCGCTGTGCAATATAAAGTTTAAACGCATTATATCACATATATCTTTATGAGCTTAACAAAGTACGCGCAGTGTGACATGGAGAAGATGCGTTAGTATGCGCCATATTGACCAAGTTTTGTTTGATATACACTCAAGCTCTACTTCATACCACTATGGTTTCAAAGTTTAAACTAACATTCAGCTTACCCCACCACATAGAATACCCGCGCCCTTATTTACTTGTAAACAAGGAAGTTTTTACTCAGACTCATTGTGAAATATCTGGTAGTGTGACACTTTGCATGGTGTTAACCCATAATAACCGTATATATTTTGGCTTTTAATGACTGGTTAGGTCAGCCAAATCTTGATATGTTGCACTATTGTAATATTCATATGTTTATCTTGGTCCAACGCAGTACATTGATGTGAGTGCCACACCGTAACAATGACGTTGGGTTTGTAAATAGGTATATTTCTAGTGTCCTGCGTGATTTATAAATGTCACACGTGTTTATAAATCATAAAACCATATGGCTTCTTTTTGAAAGTATCTCTGATTTCATGAAGTGTATTATAATTTGCTCTAATAGACTGTAGCAGCAAGACAAGACCCTGTTCACAGATTATGATGTGGGAAAACAGGGATACTTTACATCAAATATATGGTCAATTTGATTATCAAAGTTTCGGTCAAAAAGATGCAATAACAACTACCTTGATGATTCAGACTATAACAAAGCAGCAAATATCAATAGAGGTATACACAAGGGTGTATGTTCCAATGGCCGACTCATTTTTATTTTCGTATTTTGCATCCTAATGACAGATTAGTATGGGCAATCGCTGTTGATCGCTTGTTTAATGTTCATATATGCAGGACATCTGCTGATGTATATCATTGCACTGAATCATGACCGCTGATCTTAAGATATTAAGGATGCCGTCGTACAACTAGAGGTGAAGATTAGTGACATGGAGGAGTAATCATTCTTATACGTAATTGCTAATTACCTTAACAACGTCGTCTTTATAAAATTTCGAGAGAACATTAAATTTAAATCATTAAGTCAAGTCAAAGAGAACACCATCTTTTAAAACTATTTTTTTAAAGAATTCTGTATACCGTCAGTCTCTAACAAATTTTACTTTATTTAGTTGATAGTAAATTTCAGAACGCAGCATTTTTTATAAACCAACTTTGAACAGAATATCCGTATTCATGATGTTGGGTATGAATTACAATAAATTGCTGTGGATTCACTCAGTGCCTACCTTACATTTATGAATAGATTACTGAGAAGAATCAGGCGATTTTGCAGTTTTATGAAACCTTGTCATTTCTTTGGCAGTGGAATCGTCTATAAATCTAAAGGGAGATTCTTTGTGTAAAAAAGATATCTGTTCGACACTTCCATTTACGATGGAAAGGTGTTAAACTTGATGACGTCACAATAAATAATATTTACTGAGTCTCAATGTATTGGAGTTACCTCCCTTAGTTAGCCCTCTATGTGGTGAAACAAGAGCTTTTGATTCATAGTATTATTTGGTGACGGTTTTCACAATTCTGTACCAAAATTAACATATACTAAATGAATTATATCTTAATATCTATTGGTTTACAAGTAATTTATATTTTCAAAGATAATGTAAAGAAATTCAGTCGGTATATATGTTGATTAAAGCACAAAACTTCACAATAATTTGATACACAAATATGTATTGCAACGGGAGATAAATCCTGTAGATCTTCGCTTGGTGGAACCTTTCTACACTTAATTACTCGTTCATACCTCTGGCAAACATTAAGAGAGCATTGTGACATCAAAAATTCGACAAATACTCCACAAAAGCTTTGGGGGAATTGCATGGTCATTCCGGCATTATTTACACAGTTCCTACGAATAACACAAAGTAAAGTGCTAAGATATCGAGCGGTATTCAATACATAATATCTATTATACTGTACAGAATAGAAGATATAGACTATCACATATCCTTGGCAGAATGAGAGATGGGGTTAAGTGCTACAGAGGTTTAGTTAGGTGCTATGGAAGAGTTAACATCCACTGCTGACCGGTCGTTATGTCATGTCATTATTTGAACTAGTATAAATCGTGGTCATATGTATAGAAGAATGACCGAGTATCGCTCCATTCCCTAAAAACAATGGAGCCGTAACCACGAAGCGGCGGGGATCCATTTTGTAAAGGGATAGAGCGATACGAGGATATTCTTCGACTTGAAATCCACCCATTGAATACATCGATGCGTTACCTATACAATTCATTTGTGCGAAATCCCCCCCCCCCCTCCTCTCCGGCAATGAGCATTCTGCATCCGCGACCCCCTTTCTTTTTACAATGCTGCAAACCTATGCTTATATACACTATGTATATATATGCAAAGTTAAAAAAGGAGAGGAGTTTTAAGTTCGAGCCGAGCTGGTTACTCATCTATATCCTGTCATATAAACAAGTGAAAACGGGACCCCATGTCACGGCAGAAATGACATGTGAGAAAGTCCCTGATGTCGATGAAATATTGGTTATATACCTCATCCATTTGTTTAACACTAATTTGTTCTATGGATCTGATATGAGGATTATTTCTCTAAACATGATTCATATGACGTACTGTATTTTTTCCTGAATTTCTAATGGTGCTGTCTGTGCATTTCCACCAACGATATACATTTTGTTCTATCTCAAATGAAGAAAATATATGAATTGCATGATTACAATATTCTAAGACAAAAAAAAAAACACATCTGCATTTACATTTCCCTTACCGTTTTTCGAAAACTAAACTCGTTTCCTTACAAAAGGCACCTTTTTTCGTAACCATAAACGATAACTCAAATATTTATTCCATATTGTTACTGATTCGCATGACGAGCGCAAATGATTGATTTCTATCTATAATACAGCACATAACGATTTCAATTCATGTAGCCAGAGAACTCTCTGAACTGCACGAACAATTTATTATTGTCCCAGCTGACAAAGCAGCAAACAATTATACCTTCGTTTGCAAAAGATTTTACATTAATTGTCTGTTAGAGAAACTTGGATTACACTCTGCACCTGAAAATCCAACACACACACAAATAAATTTATCTATTTCTGAAATACTTCAAAACCATAATTCTGTCCTCGAGTCTTTTGGAATTACCACGGCAAACTCTGACCTTGAATTACCTTATATTTATTGGATTCCAAAAATGCACAAAAGCCCTTAAAACATCGTTTCATTGCTGGTTCTTCCAAGTGTACCACCAAACCTCTATCCATATTGCTAATGAAGATATTGACACACATCAAGCATGATCTTCAAATTTACTGTAATACTGCATACTCCAGAAGCGGAATCAATCAGATGTGGATCCTCAAGAATTCTAAAGAACTTTTAGAGAATCTAAAATATCCGCAATTTAATAATATTTTCAGTATCAAATCTTTTGTTTTCTCCACGCCCTACACTACTATTCCGCATCAAAAGCTCAAAAACAGACTTGCTACAATTATTCGAAATTCTTTTTTCCATAAAAATGGAAATCGTAGATATAAATATCTTGTCATTGGGCGGGAAGATACATATTTTGTAAAAGAACACTCTGATGCAAAACGCAAGTATACCGAAGATCAAATCATCAAAATGCTGGAATTTTTAATAGACAATATTTTCGTGGTGTTTGGAGGGAACATTTTTCAGCAAACCATTGGCATTCCCATGGGGACTAACTGCGCCCCTCTTCTTGCTGACATTTTCTTATATTGGTATGAGGCAGAATTTATTCAAAACATGCTTTCCACAGGCAGAAGAAGCCTTGCATCTCAGTTTCATTTTACGTATAGATATATAGACGACGTATTGTGAATCAATAATCCTAACTTTAAGGATTACATACATGAAATATATCCCCATGAACTTGAGATAAAAGAGACAACCGAGGGCAATAAGTCCGCTTCGTATCTGGATATATTTTTAACTTTCGACAATAATGGTCATTTGAACACATCTCTGTATGACAAACGTGACGATTTTAACTTCCAAATAACTAACTTTCCGTTTCAACTTATAAGGTAAGCAGAAGCCTGTTCTCTATACGACGGTTTTATTCCAAGGGCCAAACGACTGGCCACTAAGTTGCGTTTGCAGGGATATGTTAAAGGACGTCTGAAATCGTCACCGAGGAAGCTCTATGGTCGCCATGGGGATCTTGTACGAAAATATGATGTGCCTCTTTCTAGAATAATTGATAATTTCTGGAATGCGACTAAATGACCTGTTCAGAGAACACCAAATATAACGTTGTATACCAGCTTTGTGCTTTCGTATGTACAATTAGGAAACCAAAACTCTTGACATGTTCCTTACGAACTGCTGTGACGGATGATGCATGCAAACAGGACACGCTTACTCTCCCCGGGCACCTGGTCTCACCTCGGAATTTTTCAGTATTTCGGGGATCACAACAGTTCCTTTTTGAGACTTACACGATTTTGTATCTGTCCTTGGACTTTGAGAATAATTAACGGTTTGGTACTTCTCCGATATTGATTATAACCACTTATTGATAATAAAATATATTATTCTTTTTACACCGACCGATATATTTGAATAAATTGTTTATATGTGTTCGTGATAGAAACACACAAATAGCTACATAATTCTTTTCAACTATTAAGTTTAGTGGTGAATATAACAATATAACTACTGTTTATTCTTTATTCTTGCTAAGAACAGCAGTTTATATAAAGAATATAATAGAATATTACATCATTCTGTGCCGTCCTTTATTTCTCTTTGTTTTTCAGTGGAACTTACGTCTTGGTGTGTTCTTTTGTTTACATTGTGTCCTCATTGGTCAGTTGTATTTTTTACAAACTGACGAAATAAGTACGTGCTTTTCCCTGTTAGAGTTACCCGTTTCAATTCTGAAGGTGGACATGTTTTTCTTATCTCCAGCACTCTGCATATAACAAGAATTTCAAACATGTTAAAGCACACTTTACTATTTATAGTGAGTTACAATACGTTCAGAACTCTAAATGATATTTCGATGTAGTAGGGACGACTTTACAGTCGTTCAGAATTGTTTGCCTCATATCCAGTACTCGTCAGACAGAGACGAGAATAGTTAATGGTATAGAAGTATGTAATAAGATACAAATAATAGTGAAATAAGAATCGTTCAAAAATACCCAAGACATTGCAAATTGTAATTTTATATGTAAATTTTACTCAAAGCTCGACTCCATCGGAACTGCATATTCAATTTAAAAAACGAAGGAAGTACTGAAGGATAAACCATATTTCATAGTCAATGGAAGAAAAGGACAATATCGTGTATTTGTCACATTCAGACATGAGACAAAGTTCCTGGGGGAGTAAGCGTCCCCTGGTTGCAAGCAACACCCGTTGCCAAAATCCTGCAACAACTTTTCAAATCGAGGAGATAAATACATAAATATACACATATAAATACAGGAAAGAGATAAGAACACAAAGTCAACTTATCCTATTCAAAGCATGAAATGTTGCTTAACTGAAATTCCGACGTCGGAAATGCACATGAACAAATGTCTGTATATATACGCACCAAGTATATAAAGAATAGTCAAAAAGTTAAAATGGTTAGTTTGTATAGTCAGGTCCCAAAATATCGCTAAACATTATTGAAAGAGGGATATGAATTTGCTCTAGATCCCTATACCGGACATAGAACGTCATCGGTGACAATTTCAAACGTTCCCCAATATATCCCTTTTAGAGTAGTTTCGTGGCAAGAAGCCTCTTAGAGTGCAGTTTTTCGTATTCAAAGCATGCCCTGGCATAGCGTATAATTTGTGTAATGAAGACGCCATATGCAGGAAAGGAAGGTATGTTGCTATTCAGAAAAGGGAAGTTGGTAATAATGAAATTGAAATCGACACGTTGGTCATAGAGAAATGTTACTAATGAACCATCGTCACCTGTTGATAGGAGTATGTCGAGGTATGAAGCAGAAGATGCGCTCCCAGTTGTATCTTTTATTTCGAATGGTGTTGAGGTGATCCTTAAATACAGGGTTGTTAATCGAGAAAACGTCATCGATATAACTGTATGTAAAGTTGAACCGAGATGCTAATTGTTTATTGCCTTTGGAGAGCAGAAACTGGATGAATTCTGTTTCGTAATAGTTCAAACATATGTCGGACACAAAAGGAGGAGTAATTAGTACCCATTGCAATGCCAACAATCTGTTGGAACACTTTCCAACCAAGATATCAGAAAATAGTATCTATAAGAACTTTTAACGTTTGGATGATCTCTTTTTCTGTATACTTGCTGCTGGAATCGGACTGTTCCTTTACAATATATGTATATTTGTGGCCTTAAACGAGATACTTATACCCGCAAATTCTTTTAATGTTAAAGAAGGCGTTTTCAATAATTGATGTTATTCTATTCTTCGGTTTTTTGATAAGGAATGGTTGTATAAAGAGTTCAAAAGTCAAGAGATTTGATGCTGCTGACATCATTGAAAATATGAGATTTTAAGTGCTATCGAAGTTCGTACATATGTACTTCCAATAACTCTGGATTCTTTTCCAACAAACAATATACTTCATATAAATACTGGACTTGCAAGGAATTATGTAAAGCACTAGATTTTCTCATGAATAATATTTTTGTGCAATTTGATGGCAAGATATATCAACAAATAGTTGGGATTCCTATGGGTACTAACTGCGCGCCTCTGATAGCAGATTTATTTCTTTATTGTTATGAGAGGGATTTTATGATTTCTATTCAAAAATCAAAACGTTTTGACCTCATTGACAAATTTAATAATACTTGCAGATATCTGGATGACATTTTGGTGATCGACAACCCTGAATTCGAGTAATTTATATCAGAAATATATCCACCAGAGCTCACATTGAATAAAGCTAATACTTGAGATAAATCTACACCTTTCTTAGATTTAAATATCAAAATTATCAACAACCTAATATATACTAATATTTATGATAAACGTGAGGATTTTGGATTTCCTATTGGAAATTTCCCTTACTTGGATGGCGATGTCCCTCGACTCCCATCATATGGTATCTA
The DNA here is from genome assembly GCA_035048485.1 of Pteria penguin. Taxonomy (NCBI): domain Eukaryota; kingdom Metazoa; phylum Mollusca; class Bivalvia; order Pterioida; family Pteriidae; genus Pteria; species Pteria penguin. Next base: position 23,294,625 of record CM068584.1, read on the forward strand.
TATATCTCAATTAGTTCGATTTGTCAGAGGCTGCACCGATGTTTTGGACTTTCATAAACGAAATTTACAAATTACTACTAAACTTTTAACTCAGGGTTACAGATATCACAAGCTAAGAAAAACATTCGGTAAATTCTTCAGATCTTATTTAGAACTTCTATCTATATTTGGAAATGTTTCTTTTCAACAGTATGTATCCAATGGAATTTCCCATCCTAATTTTTACGGTGATCTCGTATATAAACTAAGGAAAGTAAAAGGCTCCGATAACGTTATTTTATCATGTAATAAAATAGTCAAACGTCTGCTAAATAGACAATATGATATTGAGATCATCAAAAAGACTATAGGTCTTGTATTTGGCCCCTCTACAGCCTTATGCAGACTTTTACTTGAACGTTGCACGCTGACTAACAGTGCGGTGGGGACTATATGACGGGCCTTGTCCAAACCTCTTTCAGAGGAGACATGGTCCTGAACCTCGTCCCCTCTGACTGTTAGTCGGGACTCCTACAGATCTAGGGTCTTAGCTCGCTATCAGACTGGCAGAGCACGGTTTATCATGTTGATGTCGCATATATTTTTATACCATTATGTGTTTTACAATACCTTACGTGTTTATATTTTTATGACCTCTCAATATGCGATACCTGTTGACCCTTGTTCTTTACATGGAGGATTATTTATAAATTTTTAAATGTACGTCTTTTGATTGTTCTGCTGTTACGGTGAGTGGGAAGGTGGGCCCGTAAACCGGTTAACCACACCATTTGTTTGGCTTTTGTCAAATTAAATGACCGTCCTAAGTCGGTATCGTAATTGCACTACAATCAAATATTTTTGTAATGTGTTAAATGTTCTATTATATTATTTGTGTTCATGTATTGTGTGGCTCCATGGTGACTTCTGCCACATAACTGAGCCGATAACTCCTCTTTTTTCTTCGAATTTTTATGATCGACATCTGATTTATTCCGCTTCTCGAGTAAGCAGAAGAGCAGTGTATCTGAAGACCATAGTTTATTTCTGTTAGAATTTTGGTGAGCAATATGAGAAGAGGCTTGGTGGAACACTTGAACAATTCAGCTATTACTCGATGCTTACATGGTAGCTCAAGGTTAGATTCATTTGTAGTAATACCGAATGAACTGAGAACTGACTTGTGATTACCCAATACCTCTGAAGGAGACAAATTTGTAATTCTGTAAGTAACAATGTAGAATACCAGGCGTTGGATGAAGACCAAGCTCTTCTATAAGACATTTAATATAATATACCTTACATACCAATGTGTAACTGTTAGCTGCCTTGTCAGCAGGAATGATAATGAAATTTTTGTGAAGTCGTGAAAGTTCTCTAACGACGTTGGAGTCACGAAATATAGAATTGATATGTGTTATTCAATGCAACATTCTTCCGCCGTGCATCCTCTTCGTAGTCAAATACGTCATAAAGAAAGAGATTAGTGATGGGCCGATATAACGAATATGAACACCCATCTTTGCATCGAACGTAGTGGACTAAACAAGGACAAACAGTATTTTGTTTCGGCGTCAAACAACTACCCCGACGGAGCTCCATATTTTCCGGACACTTAACTTTCTTTTTGTGCGTAATGCAGCCGCGGTGTACAACAGGTTTTTCTTTTCTTGCTAACCATTTCGCCATATAAATCATAAAGCTATATATACCTGAAGCGATAGACAATTCATATTAAAACATTAGAATTTCCTCCTTTTTTGTCTCCGTAACACGTGTATAATATTGACATACGTTCGTTTTATATATTATTTATTATACTAAGTCGTGATTCAGTCTAACATATTGTCATATCTCTACTGAACTCGTAGAAAATATAATGACGTTTGGAATGATGTGTAGATGTTGCGCAGGTATTTATGAAAATAATTTCAAACAGTTATACTGCCCGTTTACCAGTGTAAAAGAAGCTTGAAGAAGAGCAAAAATGATTCAGTATAATAATTCCACTAGGATTTCACCAAAAAATGTAGTGAGTAATAACTCTTCAAGTATATTTGTAACTTTTAGTATTATCTCGTGATATTGTACAGTTAGCATTGTTATCTCGTGATATTGTGCAATGGGCCAAGGATACTAATATCATAGTTTTTGAGATATCACAATGAAAACACCTTTATTAGATTAACGGATGTATTTGACTATTGGAAAGCCAGAGTGAAATTTCCAGATTCAAAATCGGTCTGCTCTATTGTTGCCCATCAGTTTGAACTGGACCCCTTTCCGACACAATAAATGTTTAATATAACAAAAACATTTAATACGAATAGATGTGGACTACCAAAGAATTATAAATACATAAGTAAATAGTAAATTATCCCCTACTTACTAAATATAAATGGTGGAACTATAAAAGGAATCCAGAACTAAAGTGCCGTTTGACATTTTCATTGCAGGTTGTTTGCAGAAGCCGACCTATATTTTATACTATCTATCACTGCTTACTGATTACAAGTACTTTGTTAATACATCATGTGACAATAAGACGCACATACCATCATATATACTAGTCAATTGCATTTTCCCACCCTTTTTAAAAGCTGTGCAGTATAAAGTATAAACGTATTATCTCACATATATCGTTATGAGCTTAACAAAGTAGGCGCAGTGTGACATGGGGAAAATGCTTCACTATTAAGAGGAGCCATATTGACCAAGTTTTGTTTGATTTACACTCAATCTGTACTTCATAGCTTTTCAACACTACGGTTTCAAAGTTTAAACTATCAATCAGCCTATCCCACAATATAGAATACCTGCGCCCTTATTTACTTGTAAACAAGGAGGTTTTCACTGAGATATTATAAAATATCTGGTAGTGTGACACTTTGCATGGTGTTAACCCATAATAACCGCATATATTTTGGCTTTTAATGACTGGTTAGGTCAGCCAAATCTTGATATGTTGCACTATTATAATATTCATATGTTTGTCTTGGTCTAACGCAGTATATTGATGTGAGTGCCACACTGCAACAAAGACGTTGATTTTGTAAATCTGTACATTTCTCGAGTCATGCGTAATGTATAATCGTCACACGTGTTCATAAATCATAAAACCATATGGTTTCTATTTGTAAATATCTTGAATTTCATGAAGTGTATTATGATTTGCTCTAATAGACTGTAGCAGCAAGACATGACCCTATTCCCAGATTATGATGTAGGTAAACAGGGATACTTTACATTACATATATGGTGAATTTGGAGTATTAACGTTTCGGTCAATAAGATGCAATGACAATGGCCTTGATGATTCAGACTCTAACAAACTAGAAAATTTCAAGAGGTATACACAAGTGTGTATGTTCAAATTGCACACTCATTTTAATTTCCGTAATTTGCATCCTAATTACAGATTAGTATGAGCAATTACTGTTGATTGTTTGTTTAATGATCATATATGCAGGAAATCTGCTGATGTATATGATTGCACTGAATCATGACCGATGATCCCTCTACCAAACGTGCAATATTAAATAATAAGAAATTTTGACTGTTTATGTACGTTATAAATAAAGTGCTAAGATACAGAGCGGTAAACATCCATTAAAACGAACAAAATAGAGATAAAAGTTATTAAGGACATGGCAGAGTAATCATTTTTAAATGTAATTGCTAATTATCTTAACAAAGTCGTCTTTATTAAATGTCGAGAGAACATTAAATTTAAAGCATTAAATGAAGTCAAGGAGTACACCATCTTTTAAAACTCTTTTTAAAGAATTCTGTATAACGTCAGTCCCTAACACATTTTACTTTAGTTAGTAGTAAATTTCAGAACGCAGCACTTTTATAAACCAACTTTGAACAGAATATCCATATTCATGATGTTTGGGTATGAATTACAATACATTGCCCTGGATTCACTCAGTACCTATCTGACATTTATGAATAGATTACTGAGAAGATTCAGGCGATTTTGCAGTTTTATGAAACCTTGTCTATTCTTTGGCAGTGGAATCGTTCATAAAACTAAAGGGAGATTCTTTGTGTAAAAAAAGATATCTGATTGACCCTTCCATTTACGATCAAGAATGTTAAACCTGATGACGTCACAATAGTTATTACTGAGTCTAAATCTATTGGAGTTACCTCCCATAGTCAGTCATATGTGTGGTCAAATAAGAGCTTTTTATTCATAGTATTATTTGGTTAAGGTTTTCATAATTCTGTACCTAAATTAACATATACTACATAAATTATATCTTAATATTAATTGGTTTATAACTAATTTATATTTTCAAAGATAATTTAAAGAAATTCTGTCGGTGTATTTGTTGATAAGAGCACAAAACTTCACACTAATTTGATACACAAAATGAATGACAACGGGAGATAACTCCTGTAGATGTTTTTCTATCTACACTTAATTACTCATTCAGACCTCTGACAAATATTAAGAGTGTATTGTGACATCAACAATTTGACAAATACTCTACAAAAGCGTCGAGAGAATTTGCATGGTCATTCCGCCTTAATTTACACAGTCCCTACGAATAATACAAAGTTAAGTGCTAAGATACCAGACGGTATTCAATAAAGAAAATAGAAGATATAGGTTATCACAAATCCTTGGCAGAATGAGAGATGGGGTTAGGTGCTGTGGGGGAGTTAGCAGTGCTGACCAGCCGTGAAGTCATATCATTTTAAAACTTATATAACTCGTAGTCATATGAGGTGGCAACACCGATAATAATGATGTAATGTAATGATGGATTTTACATAAGCGTTGAACACATTTTCATTTTTCCCCTTGACAAAAATTGGGAAAAAGAGTGTTGTCTTTTTTATGTTTTAATTAATGTTATGGAAGTATTGCATATCGTATGTATTACGAATCAAACTAATATAAATCTACATGTATTTCATTTGTAACATAAGACCAAGTAGACTGAATAATTGCGGTTTGACATATTAAAGCAGCTAATATCAGCTTTCATTAAGTTACAACTCGTAATTAATTCTGATGTGAAGAGGTTTGGTAGGAGATATCAATATTACATAAAACATAGATGCAATATTCAGTAATGATGCCATTCATATATTAACTGTGAATTTATCCAGAATATTGGTACAAAGAAACAAATTTATACATGGGCAATCAATTTTATTGATAAATGATATAAACACTGAACACTATGTCATGGCAAAATGCAATGTTTGATACTATTACTCGACCTCATCCAGTTTTGGGCTGATGGCGTCATTATATACTGTAGATATCGGCTCTAAGTAAGAGCGAGTGCTGGAAGTGGACTCTTTGTCGACCTCGAATATCTCATCATTTTGGAGATGTTCTCTAAAACAAACATCTTGCTATCAAAATTAATAATAACGTACAAGTTAAGATTTTTATACATACAATATAGATCTAATCAATATATGATTAAGCTCTTTGTAAAATGAAGTCGCTATTTATGTCTAATAATATATGATATCATAATCATTCAGCTTTACATGTAACACGCATTTTTATTGGTGTAAAAATCATCCATGAATTTTTTTTCCTCTGAGGACGTAATTTTCCGCGCTTTCTTAACTGTGACGTCAATACTGTCACAAACACGAGAGAAACTTACAGATGTAGAGAAATAGTGCTTACATAATGTACAAATGTTTGAAAGGAATTTAGAGGATACCACGAAAAAAGGACAGAAAACTCACGCATCATGCGCTACAAGCAATGATGCAGTTGACGATTTTTTTACCGTAGTATACCTCCATCCAACGAAAAACAAAAACAGATGCAGTCCTTAAATAATTTATAAAAGTTAAAAAATGAAAGTCACTTGTGCTACGTTACTGTTACGAAATTAAAACAATGAGAAAAAAATTATTCAGATGATTTGAGAATGAATTACCTAAACAGAAATTATATATTACAACATTATGTAGAATACAGAAATGACCTACGTGATTTCATGCCATATAAAGTTTGAAATTCTTAGAATATGTATGAGTTATAAAGCACATCCTTTAATAAATATAATACGATTACTATTGAGTGAAAATGCACGCGTTTTACGATGTTCAGACATTTGTTGTTTTAGTGATAAAATGAATGAATGTTTTAAGCTACCTTTCTTTTAGAATTACTGATATATACTTTTTACTATTCTCTTACCTTTCTATACATTTAGCTGAAAACCAGAATGACATAATCAAAAATTTGAATTAGAAGATTAGAGATTAGATCACTCGCTAGTATAGTCAAATCAGAAATACTTAAACCAAATGGGTTTTTTTTTTTATTTATTTATTTAATATATATATATTACACTTTTGTGGATTGTTCCAACGTGTAGTATGGTGTGATTGGATAGTTTACGGGTTAATGCATTACACATGAATCTCATGTCAAGTAAATCATACAAAATACTTCGAAACAGCGATTTGAATTTTCGTGGGTCAAGGTCGGTAGTGTCTTATTTCTAATTTGAGATGCCTAATTCCTAGAAGAAAATTTCCGGAGAACGTTTCCGTGGAAAAGAAAAACCGTATTCATGAATTGCTTTCTCTGAATTCAGATCAATTAATACATGCACAATAGCACTATATAAAATGATATTGTCTCTTCTGCATACAGTCAAGATACCAAACATACAGACTCGCCTTGGGATGAGGGTGATCCCTATCGATTTTGGGGTCAAACACTGAGTGTACTGCACATTGATAAAGCGGGCTGTTGCGTGTTTTAAAAGTATTCGTTTATACATTTTTTAACTGAGGAGTAGTTGTAGTTGTGATTTATATTTTTCACGCTTGTTTGTTATTAAAAAGCTTTATTAAAAATGTTTAGGGTGTGATTATGGCAAATGACCTCTAAACATGAAAAAATAATGGGTGTTGGTCTCTTAAGATTAATAGTATGTGTATCAATTTTGGCGGTCTAAATGAGTTGGTGTGTCTTTAGTACATGTACTAATTTTGACGGCACTAGCATACGTACTTTTGTCTGTAACGCAGGTTAGCTTCATGAACGTCATAATGAGCAGGTGTACCATATTTGACTTAACTAGGCAACGCGGTTCACTCTGTACCCTGTTTAAAACTAAGTCAATACTGTTACTATGTCACGTTGATTTTGACACCTGACCTTGAAGAAAATTATGGACTTTTATTGCCTACAATGTTTATCAATAAAGCTAATGACTTCAGTTTATTTTATGTCAAAAGTGGATTTTAAGCTACCGTGTCTCAAAATCGGTAGTTGGAATCCCAAGGGAGCCTCGTCCGTTTTCGGATGAGACTGAATATCCCCGAGATCCAAAGGTCCCTTACAACTTTCAGGAACTTTACAGCCTCTGAAATATTCATCCTGAATTGAAACTATTGAAAAACATCCGTATGTCTGGATGTTATCATCGCCTTATTGGCGATAAAATGTGGATGTAGCAAAAGAAAGGAAATTAAAAAAAAACAATTATATTGTACCTTGTTCAGCTGTATCTGCATCACAAATAACGTCTAAGTAATTGCTACTTTTGGAATCAGTAGAACTAGCCTTATCTTCATCTTCAACATTACCATGTCTAAATACTGATCCTAGGAAAATTAATATAAATCATCATATTTACTTTAGATATAATAACTTGTAGTTATATCCAGGAAAAGAATCCGAATTTCAAATACGTTTTCACCAATAGAAAAAAGGAAAGATGAGAATAAACATATATATCTATATTACAACAATTACGTAAATCGCAAGGCAGTCTCGTTAAGATTTAATCAATCAATCGTCATGATATAGCTAGTGATCATTTAACATTCTTTAAATGTTACTGTTTAAACAATTCATACGTTTGTTTTGAACAGTTTATCAAAGTCATAACTTTGAACACATTGGCATTTTGTGCAAAATATTTTGGAGACAAAAACAAAACAATTGGTATTAATGTTCTGCATGCAGACTGCAAGTAAAGTCAATTTTGACTATATTTGTATAAGGTTGAAATTTGTACCTCGATCACTAGCATCACTGTGACAATCATGTAGCTATTATTCCGGGACACGTCACTGGCTGTATTGTCGTCTTTAATGGCATTATCACAATTTTCTACCACAAAACCAAGATAATGCTGGTGTAATGCACACTACTTTGAAAATCCCATTTACCTCAACAAATTTGTATTTCGCATGTATTTCTACGGTTAGGTGGGTGACTCCTGATAGAGAGGTCTCTGGTTTGAGAGCCCGCTCCCGATGGTTCTCGGTGTTTTGGCATGCAGTAGCACGGTTGATTTGGTACGCACTGCTTTTGATGGATCTATTTTGCAGGGCTCACTTTCTGCTCATTGTATCAGGCACATGCCGTCACCATATTAGTGCAAAATTCAGTGTGCAAAGTACAATAAATAAATGAATGAATGAATGATTGATTGATTTTTGTTTTACGCCACGCCACGAATATTTCACGTATATGGTGACGGCATTTGCCTGATGCGGAGCATACAAATTTTGACCTTTGCAACAGACCCACCCGAAGGCCTCGGTTTTTACTGTCTCATCCGAAAGACATGACCCCGGCATGACCAGAGCGGGACTCCGACCCCGGCCTCCCGATCAGGAGTCCGACGCAATACCACTAGGCCACGCCAGCTTACTAAATGAATGAATGAATATATTAATTAAAATATATGCTTATTATTTGTTAGCATAGATTGACCGTATCTATCAGTTTAATCTGAGCTCGAGTTCTGTTAAGAGGAATTGTTAAGTCCACTTATGTTATGTACCACGTATCATTAGTTTCAGTGGAAAGAGCAATAACTACGGCATGTCTCTAAATCAGGCACTAATATTGAGGTAATGTTTTATCTTTCAACAAGATATTTGAAAAGACATCAATCTTATAGTTATGGTTTATATATATATATATATACAACTATTTACAACTATAATATATATATATATATATATATATATATATATATATATATATATATATATATATATATATATATATATATATATATATATATATATATATATATATATATATATATATATATATATATATATATATATATATATATATATATATATATATATATATATATATATATATATATATATTATAGTTGTAAACGGTGCGACGATAGGTATTCCTGTAATATTTATTGTTAGTTTATAATCGGTAAGCAAAGTAAATAATTATAATGATATTTTGACACAATTTAAAGGCATAAACCTCAATTTTTATTTGACATATACCATTAAAGCTTATCCTACCTATGTGCTCCAGAAATGCTCTATCATTGTCAAGGACTGGCAGTTCGTATTCATGCACAATGGCTTGAAGTGCAGACTCGGTATCAACAAAAAAGTTGCTGTTCGAAGCTGGCTGAGTCGGAATATTATTTATTTCATCATACACTGTACTTCCTGGTCGGTTTATATCAAAATTGGTATGGTATTTGAAGAAATACACATCATTTCTGTATTTCTTATTTCTAAAACAACAACAATAATAATAATAATAATAATAACTTTTGTTCGCGTATATATTTTATATAACTGCAACATTGATGTACTAATAATTTCGTAGTTTTCAATATTTAGATTCAAGCACCAGATGTGAATAGTGGTAGAGCCAGTGTACTCGCATGATATTAGATTTTATGTTTGGGAATGCTTTTTGTTTCACTGTACTTACTTTTAAGTTCTACAATTGATTGTTGTTTAGATAACAAAAATTAAATATGTTAAAATAGAGTTTTACTTCTAATTCAATACCTACTTCAACAAAAGGTAACTTATAGCAATGCCACCGCAGATAAACATCAGACCAGCTACTCCAATAGATATACCTATTGAAGAAAGACGTATCTTAAAGTGGGGTATATTATGCTTATATATTCTGGTTTGAAGGCATTAAGTGATTAATTGCTTGACCTGAAACGGAAATTACCCAGTAAGAATATCAGAAAATACGAATTCATTTGGTTTGTTAAATTATGTAGAAAAACCAGATGGGAATTAAACTTCTCTCCCACTTACACTAATAACATTCTTAAGGATATCTTTGTTTTGGATAGTATCTAAGCAGTCAGGAATATGTGCTCGATTAAAAGTTTTATTTATTTTTTTTTTTTTCGGTTTTTTTTTTTTTTTTTGTATTTTATCTTTTTTAGTATTATTATGTTTTTATTCATTTAATAAAGTACAATCAATCTTATGATGCAGAATACGAAAGCAAGTACATTTACGTGTGTCAAATGCCTATGGAACTAACAACAATGAACCTCAACGGACATTCATGGACCCATGGAATTCTGAGGTGAGCATGTGTCTCCAGAATGACCAGTCACATCCGCCCTGAATATGCCCTTACATGCAAAGGAAATAAATGGAGCTCAGCACTGTATATACAAATGAATTTGAATCAACACTGTGTAGACAGTTTCATTACCACATGACAGGACAAAAGTATCATAACATTTAAGTCAAACAATCCTTCGCAGGGAACTTTTCCCCGAGCTGCACTCTACAAAGGGAGTAATTGTGACACTAATGAAATTACGAAAGATATAATAATTACATCTTTGATGGGAATACGAACGGCCAACTGATATGCAGAATCAGTGGTTGCTTAACGAGACAACTCCAAGCTTTTTGTGAAAGAGCAATGCTATTAAATTTATGTTCAGTTACATAAAGAAAACTTTAGTATATCTTTGAAATAACAAAGCATTTCACTAACTTGGATAATTGAAAAAAATACTTACTTTCGTTGAAAATCAAATTTAGAAATAAATGAAAATTTCTATTCATTCATGTCTATAAGTTAGGTATAACACTCGATAACTATTACGAACATACATGCATGGTAATTGTAGAGATACATGAACATACTAACATCTTATTAAATTAAAATAACGTTACCTAGATGATAATTTTGAAATCTGCTTTCTGTCTGATGCAATGATTCTGATGAATCTGCGTAAATCGTGGTGATCTGTGCAGCTTTTGTAATATTTGTAGATCTTTCATTAACTGTAAATGAGGCAGACAAAGCTTAATTTGTATTTAGTATTATTTCAGTATGACAGAAGTCACCTCGGAAATGCATTGTTTATAATGTAATAATTTGAACAGCCCCCCTCCTTTCACACACATACATCAGAACCTCACGAATACCTTTGATACACTTGCAGCTGAGAAATAAAAATGAAGCAGGAGGTCATAACTTTTCAAATTTATTATAACTTAAAAAGTAACTTGTGTAATAAAATGCATTCCCAACATTAATCGGTATTGATGGTTTTGATATTCTATAACAAAGAAAAAGGAGGAGTTACTGGCTCAGTTATGTGTCAGACGTCGCCATGGAGCTATATAATAGCTTGTAAAAATGACAAAAAGCATGTTTACATAGAAAATAATGGAGCATCCATTGTAACGTACATGTAAATACGTGATGAAAGAAATATATATCTAAAGCAACAAATACCTGTTGATATGCTATCCACATGATTTGTTGGTGAAATATTTTGTTCAGTAGATAGCTGTTCTTTTGAAACACCGATGAACTCTCTATCCGTTGCGGGGATGGTTGTATGAGATTCATTTTGATCTATGATTGTCGGTGCGAAACTTCCGGTAGCACTGATTTAAAAATAAAGATGCTGTACTTGTGCAAAATCAACTTTACAATGAGGAGTAAGATTGATTTATTATTGTTTTACGTCACTTCACGATTATTTTACGTATATGGTGACAGCATCTGCCGGGTACAAATTCAGACCGTTGCAACGTACCCAGCAGAAGCAGTGAGGATTCATTCATGTACCTCGCATAGCGAGACCCAGGGCCTCGGCTTTTACTGTCTATTCCGAAAGACAGAACACCGGTGATCCCACGGCGGGAATCGAACCCCGGACCTCTCAATTACGAGTCGAGATCCTCATCCGCTAGGCTACACCGGCTAATAAGAAAAAGATAATAATATTTCTTTGTTGTCAAAGAAGTAATTGGATTCTGTTCTTTAGCACCTTTCTGATTGATATCACTTGATCAGAAAGAGTATTTAATAATGCAGTATTTTCTTTCATAGCCGTACGTTTGGCATACTCCTCACGTGAGTGTGTAATGATGTCAAATTTTGACGCCAGGTAAGTGATTCGGGTTCGCCATATTTTGGGTATTTACTTAAAAATTCGTAAGTCTCTTTTATTACAGAAAATATGGAGATCTACTGTCACAACATCGCTAGATGGATTATATTTAAACTACGACACTGAGCACAAAAATAGTATAGGGTAATGATAGTCGGTCAGATTGATACATCTTAAATTCTTATATATACATCTAGTTAGATATGTTGGAATAAATATAAAACATATATATCTTTGCATCATATGCGGGTTTCGACAACGTATGTCTCTTCAGTTATGTTCGTGGCAGAATAATGCAAATGTTTGTGTATTTATATGAAATACAAGGCGGTTCCCTTATTTTAAGTATGGAGAAATATTTAAATGTGTTTCCTTTGATGATATTTCCTTTGTGGTGAGTGGGAATGTGGGTCCGTAAACCGATTAAATGCACCAGGTTATTGAATACTGTCATATCAATTGACCGTCAAATGTCGGTATCGCAAGTTCACTTTAATCGAAAGCTTCTGTGGTGTTCTTGAGTGTGTATTTGTTGGGTGTGTGTCTTTTTTGTGCTATTATATAAACACTAATTTGCCTATGATGTACACAGATACCTATCGATTTTTACGATAGAGAACTGTATTGGAGAAAGAAAAAAAAAAGGGAAAGAAAAAAAAAAAAAAAAAAAAAACTTGAAGCGCATCTGGGTCTATATCGCTCATCTGAACACAATTTGCTTATTTAACTGAAAGCTTGAAGAATTTGCTGATAAATATACATACTACCGATCTTTAATGTGTTGCGACTACAGTTTGTTCTGAAAACTGAGTAGAATTTGAATCATCTTCAACATTAAGCAAATGTTTATACAGGCCAAATCAAAATTCATAACGGTTAAACCTATAATAATTTACAGCAAATGAATGCTCAGAGATCTGGATGAAAAAATCAACACTTGCAAAAAGGCACGAGTACTTCATTCCTACACAGTTTCTTATAGCTCCTTCCAATGAGTCTTTAGCAAAGGTTGTAATTGTCGAAAAATACAACACTCTCTTCTTTTTGTCCATCTCAAACATTCCTAATAAGTCAAAATGTAATGATATTTTTCTAACAATTTATACACGGTTAAATTCCTTGTCATATTTATGACTAAAAGAAACCAAATTAAAAGCAACATTGTCAAGGAAAGGAGAAAAATTACACTTTTGCATTTAAATCGCAAATTCCAATAAGATGTTAGAAAACGCATAAACAACAACCCTTCTTTATATATCCCTCTAACTCTTTCTCCTGCATTTGGTTTCAGTTTATTCAGCAGGTCTGAAGAAGTTTGTCAAAAAAGACTACCGTCTGTCATACACTGTTGTCCGTGTTAGCGACACCTGTTGACAAATCTAGATGAAAAACAAGAGTTGTTGAGGACCATAAATGCAAACCGATCATTACTACCAAATATCATTAACATAAGTGGTCAAAAGAAGTTCAAATTGTGAAAGGATTCAAAGCCCCCCCCCCCTCCCCAACCCAAACCCCCCATCTTTTTTTCCAGTCTTTAAAAATTCATAAATCCCAAAAATTGACATATTGGTAAATTTCTTTCACAGTAACATTCTTAACTATAATTATGATTAAAATGATAAGACAAGATAATAAGATACCCTCTATGAGCTACTTTTCTCTGTGTTGGTGCTACGTGTTGATTGATCCGGACTAGAATAGAACAATTGTAGGAGAACATGAATGCTTCATGCCTTCAAAGTTTCATCATACTCCTCCCGTGGTTCTGGACATGTAAAAAATGTGAAAAGTTTACAACGACGCCAGACGACAAACTATGACAATAACTCACTTCAGCCTGGGGCTCAGGTGAGCTAAATTAAATCCGAATGTATGTTTTGAGTGACATCTCTACCTCAAGTAGTTGAAAAGTTATGGACAAGATTAAAGCTTATAGAAAATAGGTCAAAAGCCAAGGTCAAGTCGCAGAATAAGAATATGCTGCCAATGTCAAGCTCTTGTAACACGGAATGGACATGTGAAATATGCGTTTAATAATTTTAAAGGCATAGCCAAGATAAAATTTTCTGTCTACCCCGCAGACGCCGACCCCAAAACTAAGCGTTTCTTTCAGGGAAAATTTATAACTGATACAAAATGCAATTGTTTACCACCACATGATCATGCTTTATGACCATGTATATACATTTTAAAGATTAAACAAAGACAAGATTTACGAAAACCACTTACCTTAAGTTAGAATCCAGTGATCCTCCCAAAAAGCATACACTATCTGTAAATCACAAGAAAATACAGTTCAGCCCATATTCTGGCATGCGTGTGTAATGGTGTATGTATGTTTGTGAACATCGTCTATACTCAACTATCTATTTGCCAAAATAGTATGATGGTGACACCTTTAATTCTTTAATAAATCAAAATATAAGTAGCGATTGCAAAGAGCTCTAGAAAAAATGGCACTTTGGTTTTTTTTTATTTTAATGATTATTATTATTATTATTATTATTATTATTATTATTATTATTATTATTATTATTATTATTGGAAATGAAATGTCTGGAGATCATGTGAGGTCCTGTATAAAATATAAATACACCATTGAAGGTGAAGGTCTTCTATCAAGTATTACTTCACATTTAATATGTAGAATAAGATTGGTACCATATCAATCAGAAAAAGTGTCTCAGCAAGAGATTTAAAGAAATTTCATAGTTTTTCCAAAATGTTTTATATGAAAAAACATTTTCCTCCGAATAAAAAATCTAACCATTGAATGCTGTGTTTTATTTTGAAATTTCAAGAGCATTTCATAACTCGTTTTGAACGAAAATCAAATATGTAATTCAAAACATCTAAGTGCAGGAATGACCTCAGTGTAACACTACCTCTTGAACATGAAATCTTAAACATAAAACCATACATTCTTTAACCTTGACCTTTGAAATGTGACTTTGAGCTGACGTCAAAATTCAATTTGGTTTAGGATCATTATTGATACATAGCTTTATCTCAATGAATGTTATCAAGAATATGATATAGTAAACAAGGTGTGTTGGTGAAACATGGATGTAGATTTCATTTATATTCAGTAACTATGTAAAAATGAGAAGTCCTAGTTCTTGACTTTTGATCCTCTACCCTATCCATCTAGATTGAATCTTTAAAGATGTTACAGTGGAGTACATGTAAAGTATGAGAACTAAACATTTTATGCGTCACAAATATATGTATTATTCAACCCCGGCCCCTTCATTTAAAAAAGAACATAAAGTCCTAGTGTTTACCTCATTTCTTACCCTACCTATCTTTTTTATATATTACTTATTTTTCAATTTTAAAATATGTGTCTTTTGACTGTATTGCCTTTACAACGAGTTAGAAGATGGATATTAAAACGGTTAACCACACCAAATGAGTGGTATTTGTTTCTCAATTGACCGTCCTAAATCAGTATCGCAACTACAGCACAATGTTTTTGAAATGTCATTTCATATATCAATATACCTATTGTCATGTTTTATAATGTATCTCCTCGGTGATTTCTGCTGTAATGCTGAGTCAGATATCTTTCTCTTTCTCTTAAAAGTATTGCAGTGTCATCTGCTTACAAATAAATTCCTTTCCTACATCTCAAGAATTGCCCGGATAGCATTTTTTCTTTACAGTATAGAATGCTCTGTTGTTCCGCGTTTGTTGATTTCGGAATTTATTTTATTAAAATATCTTAGCCGTTTTGATCCTTCCACCGATGTGTTACTAGCAATGTTCCCTTTCACTTTCTCTTTTTTTACGTCTGCCATTGCATCACACAGGAAATATGGAAACACGTAACAATCCAATATTAAAATAGCACATGAGCTGATCACATCTTGCAATCGTTTCCTTAAGCACAGGGGTGACCTTACATTGAGAAATTCCCAAGACCTAATCCATAATAGACTAGAGAAATTCCCAAGACCTAATTCATAATAGAGTAGTATTAGGTCAATAGGTAAAAGGGAGACTCGTATCACAAGTGTGACCAACATCCAACCTTGATATCCCCGCTAATTTTGCACGCTTTGACAAAAACCTGAAGTCTCTTCTCTTTGTATATATATACACTTTGTTACACTTTGTTAACCCATATAATCCATCTTTTTACACGATTATTTCAATTTGCCTCAAAACGGACGGTTATTGGATACACCGTGCTATAAATAATGACCGCAATGACCTTTAACCGGAGTCCACAGCAAATCTCCTAGCAATGCATCGTTCGTGTTCTCTCAGGACATACCATTAAGAAAGTAATCGAGTCAGAAGATATACGTTATTCCCGTCCCTAGCGGACCAGTAATCAATAAATTATGGCCCTCGTCTGCACTTCCCAAGATTGCTGTCATTTTCCCCGCAGATTTTACTGTATATCTTCTGACTCAGTTTGATGTTGGTCACCCCTGTGATACGAGTCATCCCTGTTACCTATTGACGTATAACTAGTCTATTATGGATTAGGTCTTGGTAATTTCTCTAGTCTATTATGGATTAGGTCTTGGGAATTTCTCAATGTAAGATCACCCCTGTGCCTTAAGTCGGTATTAAACATTTTGTGATGTTTGCAGGTTTTTCTATTTATGTCTTTGCTGTATCGAGAGGGAATGTGTACATAAACAAGTTAAGGTCAACGTGTGAAACGTATACAACTGTCCGGTGTCGCAATCATATGGGTCAACGATTTTGTCTCAAAGTCGAATACTTCCGAATTTGGCAGTTGCCAGTTATTGTCACCATATCATAATAAATGTATATCTTCTGAGATATTTCTATACATACGTGGTGTGATAAGATTACGTTTGAAAATATGGTCACTTCGCTGCTGAATAAGAAAAAAAAATCTAAATAATGGTGTTTTCCCGTTTTAATAGGTTTTATAGCATTAACGAGTTTAGGTTTGAGTCTTAAAAGCAAACATTTCAAACTATCAAAATGATGTATGGAATATCATCCAATGAAATATGTGGCTTATGTTGGAAAACGTGGTAAAGTATCAAGATACCCTGTTTTCAAGAAGAAAGAAATCCAAAATCCAAATCGAGTAAAGGAGGTGACTAGAACTTGAATCACTAAGAATGATTTAAATGATGTTTAGAAAATATAATCAGCACTTGACGGACTATCTTAAACTTAAAACAAAAATCTGTATTAGAAACTCGCAGTAAAAGTTGAACGCGGATTTATAGTCCAGATGTCGGTTCAGTATTAGTTCTTTTAATTGATTTGCAGAAAATTTGATTAAACCTGAAATTTGAGAAAGTCAAATCTGCTTAAATAAACCCAAATTAACCATGAAATTAGGGACTCGAAAAAAAAAAATATGAAGAATATATCACACTCAGATTAGGACCTCTCCATTTTATCTTTCCTTAGGATATTTTCATTTTTCTGTCCCCTCTCCTTTTTCAATTGTAGTGTCAAACACCTCCCTTTCACTGACTGTATATTTTAGAAATCTACTCTGTGCTTTTATAGAGAGTAACAGTTAATTTGATATAAATAGAGTGTTCTTTTAAAATATGATATAACAATCTTGAAGGATACATTTGTCTCAACAATTACCCTTATTCAATTTTTTCTTAATATATTAATTCAACAAATTCAAAATTTACGATAAGCAAGATTTTATTCCTTTCGGCAAGATTAAAGAGTTACGTAAATCCCATATGGGAGAAGTAATCGTGGTAATGCAATTAACAATATGTAAACATTTGCATAACGACATTGTTATTATGACTCACATGCATAATCAACTTACATTTGTAAAGCTCGACTGTAGTGTATCCAGCTTTTGGAAAGTCTTGCTGACTGCACGTGCCAGAAGACAGCGGCTTATTATAGGAACAGTTCCACGGACGTATTTTCAATTTTCCATTGAGATCAAATGTAGGGCAATCTGTAATATATATATAGATAAGCCCAGTAACAAGGTAATAAGCCTCGCCACAACATACATGAACATGACTATATTACCAAATTGTTTTCTAATTTATGTATTTATTTATCTATTTATTAATTTATTTATTCATTTATTTTGACTTGGTAAGATTTTAAACTGAGTGCTTACTATGAGAACAAACCTAGTGACAGTGGGAAAAGATATCTGGCCAAGCTGTATGACAAGCCGCCAGGAACATGCAGATCAAACATAAAGGTATCACAAAATATTCATTGGTAATGCATATCAGATTTGAACAGACAATTTCAACACCGAGATGATGTTGTTAGTCGGCTCAGTGTGTATGTGTGTCACACATTATTAAAACTTCTAAAATCGGGGTTTCTATATTTTTTATTGTTACGTATGGCCGTTTATAATCCAAGCTAGGTGAAATGGTTCCTAGAAACCAGATTCGGGCACTAATCAATCTGTATCGGAGTCGGAATTTTACCTCAGTGATGATGACCACTATGCCAATTTTACGACTGATCATTCTGACGAGTCGCAGGGCGTGGATGACTCCAGGGAGCGTTTTGACCCCACAGTGGGGGCTCAGTTGGTTAAATTGACCGGCGGAATGCGTGAGTATGTGTATAAACATTTCACACGCCACATCAAGGATGAGATTATTAAGGAGAAAATTCTCAAGGATACACCCATCCCTAACAATGCCGTATTCGATACTCCTCATATGGACGATTTTGTCGAGGAGCTGATAGATGACAAGAAGGCTATTATGTACACGAAAATACACGACGGTAGTCTGAAATTTGTTCAAAAGAGAATTGGGCAGGTTATGGGCCCATTGACCACTATTTGGAAAGCTGTCGACAAATGCGTGAAAGGGGAGACAAATTCCTCTATGAGTATTGATGAACTCTTGAAACTTATTGAGAAACCAATACTTTTGCTGGGACAGGCAAACATAGCATGCCTCTATAAATCAATGTGCTTTCTAAAATATTCGGAGATGCCAAAAAAAAGGCACGGAAATCCATATTCACTAACGAGTCCCTATTTGTCGAAGGTACACAGGGCAAATTGTTGGGAGACAACTACTATAAAGTGTTGAGGAGACACTCGAAATCGAGAAAAAGAGCCAGGGAAATTTCGGACTCGCTAGTCTCACGAAAAGCCTCAAAGTGCAGAAGGACAGGCGAGGAGCGACGAAACTATGACCAACCACTGAGAGGTCAGCCCGTTCGTAAGGGGCCCTCACGCAATATGCAGCGTGGGGGCAGAACCAACGCCCAGAGAGGAGCGTATCAGACTGAAAGGTTTGCTAAACGAATTTCTATTAAATATTCCAAATTCAGAGGAAATTCGATCAAATCTTCACCCAGAGGTTTCAAACCTGGGGTTCATAAACATAGATACAAACGTAACGTCTTTACCCGTAAAGGGGGAGGGGGGGGGGGGCGATTGGCAAATTTTGTGCAAAATTAGGAAATTCTGACTCAGGATCAGGTGATCTTGGAGGCTGTCAAGGGATACAAAATAGAATTTACTCAAAATCCTCTACATGTAAATTACAATAAAAAACGCCTATCTTTTCCTACAACCGAGGAAAATATAACCCTTGTAGAAAACGAAATACAGGATTTGTTAAACAAGAATGCAGTAGAGTTGGTCGAATTTCCAATAGAAAACAATCAGGTTTTGAGCAAGACGGAGGTCTGAGGCCTATATTCAATCTAAAGTGACTGAACAAGCATATTCAATATCACCATTGCAAACTGGAGGGAATTTTGACTGTGAAAAATCTGGTTCAAAGAGGGGATTACATGGTCATAGTAGTTTTGAAAGATACTTATCTCAGTATGTTAATTCACAAGGATCACAGGAAGTATCTAAGGTTCTTAAATTCAAAGGCTCAGACCCTACAGTTCGGATCCCTGCCGTTTTGGATTGGCGTCAGGTCCCCGTCTCTTCACAAAAATTATGAAACCTATAGTGGCTATCCTGAGACGAATAGGCATCCGCCTTGTGATTTATTTGGACGATATACTAATAATGAATCAAAATCAAGAAGCTCTCGAGAGAGACAGAGATTCATTAATCTGGATCCTCCAGAATTTAGGTTTTGTAATAAACTGGGAAAAATCAGTACTGACACTAACTCAGAATCTGGAGTTTCTGAGATTTTTGATAAATTCAATTATGATGAAAATTACACTTCCAGAAAACAAAATTTACAAGATTGTGGACAAGTGCAATCATGCTCTAAACAAAAACGTAACTATTCAAGAACTAGCCAGTCTTGTCGGCTTACTAAATGCATCAAGAGATGCGATAGTACCAACAACACTCTATGTAAGAGAAATGCAAATGCATCAAACAAAACAACTTCTTCTTGCAAAAAAACCTACCAGTCAAAAATAAAACTAAGCAAAACTTGCAAAGAAGAGATTAAATGGCGGATAGATCATGTCCAAAAACACAATGGAAAGATGTTACTGACACTCAGTCCAGATCTGCTGATAGAATCAGATGCATCAAATCTGGGTTGGGGGGGGGGGGGGGCGGTGTGCCAAGACATGAAGATGGGGGGCCCTTGGTCCAAAGAGGAAAACATATTACATTACCTTGGAACTGAAGGCAGCCCATCTAGCTATAAAATCTGTAGCAAAATGCAAGAGAGACATACTAATTCACATAACAAAGTACAATATAACAGCAGTGGCACACATAAACAGAATGGGGGGAGGGGGACAAAATCCCCCATCCTCAATCAGATAACCAAAGAGATATGGGAATTCTGTTTAGAGAGTCAGATAACTCTCACAGCAGAATACCTGCCAGGTTTAATGAACACTCAAGCAGATTAGGAGAGTTGCCATGTGAAGTCTTCATCTAAATGGAAACTGAATGCATCAATATTCAAACAATTAAACAAGGTATGGGGGCCAATATTAATAGATTTATTTGCAGACAGACGGAACAATCAATCCCCAGCATACTTCAGTTGGAGACCAGACCCAGAGGCACTGGGGATAGATGCATTCATGAAACATTGGGGTCAACTTGGAGCATATGCATTTCCCCCATTCTGCTTGATCCCGAGAGTCCTAGCAAAAGTAATGAAGGACAAGGCCAAGATAGTAATAATCACTCCATCATGGTAAACACAAGCAGCTTACCCCATGCTTCTGGCTGTAGTGTGGCAGTAGACTGCCCAATATTGCTACCTCCAATGAGGAATTTGTTAACATCTCCGGAGGGTCAGGCTCATCCACTGATACTCGACTCGACACTCAAGTTGGTGGCATGGAAAATATCAGGGGAGAAGCAGGAGCAAGGGGACTTTCGCATGAAGCTTAAAACCTCTTGGTCGAATCGTGAAGGAAGGGAACTCAGACATCTTACAACACCTGCTGGAAATACTGGAGTAGTTGGTGTTGTGAGAGGAACCTGGATCCCATTCATGCCCCTGTGGAGCATGTAGCTAACTTTCTGGCAAAATTGTATGATAAGGATTATGCATATAGCTCAATTAACTCCTATCGCTCAGCTACATCGGCTTGTCATGTTGGCCATAATGGCACACCCATAGGTCAGCATAACATTATCTGCAGGCTGTTACTGAGGATATTTAACAAAAGACCCCCAATGCCTAAGTACACATGCACCTGGGATGTGGACACAGCCCTTAGGTATATCAACTCTTTTAAAGATAATAAAGACCTAACTTTAAAAGAACTCACTTTGAAAGTGACAATGCTCATTGCCCTTACAACAGCATGTAGATCGTCTGAAGTGGGTACGTTAGACATGGAATATATGAGCATGGGTGATAATTATATTCAGATTACACTGCCTACACTCACTAAGGATAGGAGAATGGGAGGTAAACCCATATCCCTCACCCTAAGACAATTTGACTTGTTTCCCCAACTGGATGTAGTTAATTGTATCAAAGAGTACATTGTCAAAACTCAAAACTTGAGGGGTAGTCAAACTATACTGCTAATAAGTTTTATTAAATCCCATAAATCTGTCAAAACATGCACAAATGCAAAGTGGTTACAAGAAATGATGAACAAATCTTGAATAGATGTTTCAAAATTTAAATCACATTCTACTAGGAGTGCATCTACTTCAAAGGCCTTGAAACAGAGTTTGTCAATACCTCAAATAATGAAAATAGCTAACCGCACACCAGAAAGTGTTTTTAAAAGATTATTTAATAATACAATCGAATGGGAGACTGGAAATCATCAACAAAACTTCACAGATGCAATTTTTAACATGCAAACAAGTTGAAAACATTTGCTTTGAATAATACACTGTTATACCTTACTGAAGTTTGTGAAATAAAATTTTAAAATTTTATAAGTGCACAAAGTGCACGAAATGAAATTATAATTTTATGAACAAACTTCAGTAAGGTATAATCTCCCAACCCTCCCTGTCTCCCTTAAGTGTTTACACCATAGTGTATTGTCATAGAACTGAATTACATCTGGACTCACAGTCTTATTGATTCTCAGTCTCTGTTAATTGTGTATTTTCAGGCAAGAAAAGTAGATGAGATGAGACACAGTCGGTACACACCAGGAACTATAATATTCATGCAGTTCTTACTAATGTGCAGTGTCAGATAGACCTACCTAGTTATATCTAAAATTGGCATTCTTATTAAGAATTAAATAAAAAAAAGATCAATTGTAAATCATATCGTCTTTGTGATATTTATATTTGGGCACAGGCGTGCAAGGAAATGCTGTGTTGGTAGTATCAAGTAGAGTATATTTCACTGTCTTTGAAGAATGTACTCGGAAAACTGTTCTGTTCGAACAAAAAAAAAAAAAAAAAAAAAAAAAAACCGGATACGCACATGACACCCTCAAGAGAGAATGGGCATGCGCATAGCTCATGATGACGTCATCTTTAAACAGGCTAGAGAGAGGTCACCGAAGGGAGAAATACACTGTTATACTTTAATGAAGTTTGTTCATAAGATTATAATTTCATTTCGTGCACTTTGTGCACATATAAAATTTTGAAATTAAAATAAATATCAGAACAGGTATATATGTTCTATATTTATTATAACCACTAGGCCGGTGTCACTGCTGGTGGACTGATAGTCCCAGAGGGCATCATAAGTCTAGTTTTCAGTGCTTTTGTACTGACATTTAATATATACTACAAATTTTCAGTCCTCAAATTAAATAAATCACTCTAAAACTAAGGAGTATCTCCCCCATGCACAGCTCTGTCCTTAGATCGATTCTTTGGTTCACTTTTCGGTCATTTTGGCTTCAACACTGCTCTTCATATTTTTATACATTTTGAGAATTCCAATCATTCGGCCTCGAGCATCACCTAAGAGATATAATTTGTCGAAATGCGCATATGGTGCACAAAATTAAAAGGTATATATGTTTTATATTTATATATACCTGTGTATATTCTATGCACCATAGACTGAAATTGTGAAAATCAAAAATATGTGTGTATATATTTAAAAAGAAAAAACCCAAATTGAATTAAAAGTAAAAGCCAAAGATCCAATCTAATGACAGACCTGTGTCAGACGGAATTTTTGATTTATTTTAAAAAAAAATGTCACAATGTATTTGAAAAATACATTGTGACCAGTCAAGATGCACTGACAACTTGGTTTGTGATTTTGGTAAACAAAAGAAAAATTGGGTTTGTGATTATATTTAACGAAAGATTTAGTCATAAAGTGAACTGCATTACATCTCATTGTTCGCTCTGAAATTTCTGAGGGACACTTTAGTCAAAATGCCCTCTTATATATTCAGCAAACACTCGTTTTTGATAGAGAAATGTCGGATAGTAAATGCGCTTTGTTAAATGAGAATCGGTCCTTAAATCATTTGGGTAATATTATTCAGGCGCTACTCTGTTATAAACTAACAACTATTACTTTATGTTGAATCTAAATCCGAGTGTTATTAAACTATTAAGAGATTAAAATGTATTTTATGAATAAACTGATAGTCGTTGTTGAACCATTCTATGTAAAATCTGTGATTCTAGTATATCTGATGATTGAAACTTATTTTCCTGTATACCAAATATAAAGTTAATAAATTATGATCCAATGTTATTGTTTCTATCGCAGCACACAATTAAAACAGACATAAGGAGCATTGGAAAATTATGCGCCTTCTGTTTGACTATCCATGTATTACACCGTAATTTGACATGACGATGAAAGTAGGACACGAAGTATGAGGAATTTATGGTTATACTGAGATACAACACAAAATACAAACAAGCGTGCATACAGTTTCTAAAATAAATAATGAGAATTATATCCTCTTACAATTTGCTTTCACTGCCGATTTTTCCAAGCAGAATTCCTTCAGGGTACTACTTTTTGTAAATCCACAATGATACAACAATGGGGCTATACATCCAAATTCAGAACTTCTTCTTATCCATGTGTCTTTAATTGTTGGGCACATGATAACAGAATACCACAATGAAACAATTACCGCAATATAAATATAATTTTTACACATATCTTTGCAGTAGACTATTTAACCTATTTCCTTAATTCAATATAGTATGCGACGATTTTACAGACATATATACTTCCTGTAGTATTGCGGATATTAAAATTAGATTTGCACTTAATTTCCTCCATAATAAGGAAACCTTGCCTCCTTGTATTTTATTGTCGCTTAGTTTTTGTTTATTTATCTGTTTGTTTGTTATTTGCTGAGATAACATGTATACGTATGAAGGATTTTTTTCTGTTTCGCCGGTGGCTTTCTAGTTGTTGTAATCGGTTAATTGCAAATTCAGTATATTGTGCATTCTGATTCCATTTAAAAAAATAAAGAACACAATCTTTAAACATGTTTCCTTCATACATCGATGCTGTAAATAGGGGCGGATTCAACAAATTGAAAAGGGTTCGTCATTTAGTAGTTTAGTAACCATGAAATTTGTGCAAATGGTCATTCGATTAAATTCTTCGAATGGACGACCAACATGGTGCTCCGATTTCAACGTCACATTTGCTGTTTCATCACACGCATATGTTATAGCCTTTTTTAAAACATGTGTAAATATTATTCTCCAGCAGATTTAAAATCGCTTTCCTATTGATCTCCCTTATGAATGCCACTCTCTAGTTTCCAAAGAGATTCGAGATATTTGACTCACAGAAACTTGTCTTCTGTTCGAATTGTCTAATGCTTATGTTCAAACACGGTCATATTGATTTTGTCAATCTTTTTATGTAGTTAATTTTGTTAAACAACATGCATTTATCGTATATATTGAACTGCATGACCGATGTATTAATGAAAATAGAAATGAGGAATATGAATTTCATTTATTTATATAACTGAAATTTTGTAAATTAGAACAGTACAAAGAAGACAATAACAATGGATATATATCCCGTTTAGATTACAATTGATGTGGGTCTATTAAGTAAATATTTAGAAATAGTACATTTTGAGCTGCGCCCTTCCGATGTGAATGTGGAGAGAGTGATTTGGTAACCTTGAAAATTTCGATACTAATTCAAAGTTTGCGTGTGTGTCTGTGTGTGTGTGTGAAATAGAGAGGGGAAGTGTGTGTGTGTGTGTGTGTGTGTGTGTGTGTATGTGTGTGTGTGTGTGTGTGTGTGTGTGTGTCTGCGTGTGTGTGTGTGTGTTGGATTTCTGTTTTGATTTGAATATTTTATTTTTTCATCTATTTGTTTTTGTTTCTTGTACATTGACGAGATTATAAATGAGAGACAACGTCAAATGGCAGATTTTATAATATGGATGTATTAATAGGAAGTAACTTCACATGATATACATTTAAAAAGTATATGAAACTAGGTGACAACGCCTGGTAGAACTATGACAGGGAATCATTTAAAGGAGATGACTTTACTTTTAGCATAACACTGTAAAGGGGCAGTGGACTACACTTATGTCGTTTTGTTTAAATTTTCTTTAACGTCAATCAATGATTATTGAATTTAGATGGGAACAGCATCTTAACGATGTAATGGACAGAAATTTATACCCTACCCGAAGCAGAGAGCCTTCTTTTACATGCCACAATATCATGGGTGATATAAGTAGGTAATTACATCTGATATACCTTCTTTACAAGGAAATGAATTGGAGGATAATCATCTAATAGACAATTTCTTAGTCAATATAACACACAATCATTTTACCCGGTGTATCTGTCATATGTTAATACACGGGATAGATGATTTGATGGATTCCTAAGTAGAAAATAAGGAGGGGAATTTATTATGGAAAATGTACGGAACATACGAAATCTTACATATATACCTAGTACAAGTATATTAGTTCAGTCTTTTCTTAACATTCGAGGTATGAATTTGGAAAGAAATGATTTCAAACGTAGTGTAGTATGACCTTTGATATATGTCATCTTAAAGTTGGATTTGTTCGAAATATATGAATATATATATATATATATAACACTGATTGATTGATTGCTTTTTTTGACGTATTACACTATATGGCGACGGCATCTGCAAGATGCATTTCATAGAAATGTATACCTTTGTAACGGATCCACCCGAAGAAGTGAGGTATTTATCTGTCACAGCACCTCACACAGAACATTGGTAAGTGCGGTTAGTCAAATCCGGGACTTCTTGGTCACTAGCCGAGCACATCATCCACTGAGCCACGACGACTTCTATATATAAATTATGATAACCGAATAAGGTAAAAAATTATGAACTCCAAATAAGATTTTTAGTTTTCTTTCATTTATATGGTGGCGACTTCTATGCAGTTTATAGGGTGAAATGTTTGAACCCAGCAATAGTAGATACTCATCTTTTATATGCAGATATATCGAGACACAAAACCATGTTGACACTATAAAGACAAGGACAATTTGTATAACTCTGTAATGTAAAGATGATGGATAAATCCAAACCACAAATCCAAAAATCATGAAACCATAGGACATACAAAATCAGTGAAAATGAAAAACAAATGGAAAATAACAAAATATGTCTACTTGAAGAGCATATGTGAACCCCTGTGATGGAGTGAGATCAGGTGCCCGGGGATAGTGAGCATCTCCTGCTTGCTAGCAACACCCGTCACATATACCCCGTAGAAAGAGTCAAATCGTGTGAATTCCATATGTATCTATATATGGAGAAGTCGAAGTAGGTAACCTTCTAGTACAGAAGGTGTCAAATCTGTGTAAAGTGATCGGAATCGGTCTTAGTCCAGAATATCATTTAAAAGTCTGGATAACGAGATATCATATGGAGTAATAAGAGTCTCGTAACGACCGTAGAACTTCCTCAGTGACGATGCTAGTCTAGCACATATATAACCCTGGTTGAGCAGCTTAACTGAAAGTCGGCTAGCCCTCAGAACAAAGTCATTGTAATTTGAACATGCTCTGGAATAACGTATTAACTGAGATATGAATACGCCGTATGCGGGCGATGATGGAATGTTGCTACTTATGAAAGGAAAGTTTGTGATAGCGAAATTGAAATCGTCACGTTTGTCATAGAGTGAGGTGTTCAATTGACCATTAATGTCGAAAGACAACATAATATCTAAATACGAAGTAGAATTACTATTTTCTGTGGTTTCTTTGACCTCCAGTTCACTTGGATAGATGATGCTAAGGTAATCCGCGAATGAAGGATTATTAATTGAAAGCAAGTCATCTATATATCTGTAAGTAAAATTGAAGCCAAGAGCCAATTGTTTTTTTCCTTGCGAAAGCAAAGACTGAATGAACTCAGCTTCGTATGAATAAAGGAATATGTCAGCCAGGAGCGGAGCACAGTTAGTGCCCATTGGAATGCCGACAATTTGTTGAAAAACCTTACCTCCAAACACCACAAAAATGTTATCGATAAGAAAGTTCAACATCTGAATGACAGCTGTTTCAGTGTATTTATTTTTGGAATCAGAATTTTCCCTAACAAAGTAAGTTTTATCGTGGCCTATTACTATATATTTGAATTTGCGGCTTCCGTTTTTACTAGTAAATGCATTTTGAATAATTTCCGCTAATCTGTCTTTTAATTTCTGATGAGGGATCGTTGTGTACAGAGTCGAAAAGTCAAAAGACTTGATGGAGTGAATTTTAGTAAAACTTTTTGATTTTAGATGTTCTAACAACTCTTTTGAATTTTTAAGGATCCACATTTGATTAATTCCACTTCTGGAATATACTGTTTCGCAATATCTATGAAGGCCAGATTTAATTTCTGATAATATTTTTGTGAGTAGCATCGATACAGATTTTGTGGAACACTTCGAAGAACCAGCGATAAAGCGTTGTTTGTACGGAGTTTTGTGCATTTTTGGAATACAGTACAAATATGGAAGTTCTAAATTAAATTTATTTGAGTCAATACCAAACGTATTGAAGACAGATTTATGATTCTCGAGTACTTCCGAAACCGAAAAGTTCGTGAGAGTATAAGTAGGATTTCCTGGAGCTGAATTTAATCCTAATTCTTTCACTAGGCTGTCAAAGTAATATTTCTTACAAGTAAATGTATAATTATTAGATGCTTTATCTGCTGGTGTAATGATATAATGTTCTTGGAGGAAGGTAAGTTCTCTGACAACATCAGGATCTTTAAAAATAGATTCGAAAACAGATTATAAATGAAATGAATCCCTTCACTTTTATCCATTCGAAGAAATAAACATCAACGAGAACAAATGATTACAAAAATAAATAACAGAACATATATACAATGTATTATTTTGGGCAGAATATGAACGTTTCGACAACTGATATCTAAACCGTGGAAATCAAAAATATAAATATTTGAAGTACCGCTTACTCAAAGTATTCTCAAATTACGTTTTTTGTGTACATGTCCTTGGTGATTTTTGTCATACAGCTTTGTCAGATGTCTTCAGTCCTCTCTTTTTATACTTATTTCACGGCACCAGGTCTGCTCTACCATAATTTTGTAAATTTAGCAATGAATATAAATGTAAAATACGAAAGTAACTGGTGACACATGGCAATGGCTCTAACCACAATCTACACTACCACAGTGGAAATTCACGGACCCCTGCAATTCAGAGGTGAGACCAGGTGCCCAGGACTGATCCTCTCCTGTTCGACTAGCCTCATCCGCATTGTCCTTACAAATTTATTACCAAATCGATATAAATGTCCAACAACCTATCTAACGATAATCCTTAGATTTAGAATAATCTACTTTTTCACAATAAATTTGAAGTATGTTTTTCGTACAAAAACAGAGATACTGTAAACTGGATTGAGGGAGGTCTCGGAACTAAATAGGTTGCAGGACGCATAATTTCTCTAAACCTTTGTGGTATCGTTTTTGTGCAGTTAGATTTTACAACAGAAAAATGTGAAATATGTGTGATGCATGTAGGATTCAAGCAGACGAAAAATCTTTACTATTTCCAATCTAAATTAAATATAATACATTTGCTTTGTATTTAGATATTTTAATAGATATACATACATAACCGTAAAACTTTCATCAAAAGTAAATGGTAAAATAAGAATCGTAATTTTCTTATCTGCCGCACAGGTGATTATAAGGTATACCAGAACATGCTCAGCGTATAATGACTACAATCCAAACGTTTTATCTGAATTTAGAGAGACGTGGTGTCTCAAGGATATTGGTCATGTCTCATCTGCAAATTCTGCGGATATTAAAGAAGGATGCTTGTAATACATTATCAAAAGTCTCATGATCTCTTTACTTCTGGTCGAATCAAGAGTGCCGCTCTCTCTCTCTCTCTCTCTCTCCGTAATTTTGGAAGAAAAATAATACGTTCATGTTCATTTGTAGTTACACAAATTTGTACTGCATTGGGTCAGTATATACTGTAGAAAGCAGTCTCTGTCCCAAAGGATCTTGTTATTCTCCATATCCACAATTTTCATATTCCAGAACGTACTTATCAAATCGTTTCATCCGCTCCTCATCCCTTCCCTTAATGTTTATTTCTTTCGAGGAATTTGTGTCTTTCGTACGCAGTATATTACTTTTGGAATTCAATAGGAGAATTAATACAAATGCAATAAGTTTCATACCGAATTCAGCCAGTACACGCTACTGCAGCAAGATCTTTAAACAAATTTTATATTTCCGCAGCAAATCTCAGTCTCACAAAGTGATATTTTTCTCTCCGTAAAGGCTGACTATGAAAGAATTTTTTTCATTCCTTAATTTCAAGGGCATTTCATAATAACTTTTTGGAGGTAAAATCAATACAACATTTAAGGTATATTAGAGCAGGGTAATCCACCACCGTACTCTACCCTTCAGACAAATTTTTTTTTTTACCTTTATTTGGAGATATGATCTTGAAATACAACCATGTTTAACCCTAGGATAAGGTAAGACAACACAACTTGATATAAGAAAAGTTTGTGTAAAGTGTGAAGATGTTAAAAATAAGGCATGCTAGAAACAGACTGGAAATTGAAATAATACTATATTAAAAAGAGTTGTTCAATTTGTAATACTAGATTACTCTTCATTTTCATAAAATTCTTCTGAAGATTGATAACTGGTTTTCCGTCCCCAGCTTGCTCTGCTAAAACAGTTCTGACACTTGAATGATTCTCACACGAGTAAGTCTTTAATCTACTCCTGATGCTGAGAACTTCAGGAACAGATCCTCACTCTTATAGGTCAACTATTTCACAAAAGCTCATGAAGACTCTTAACATCTAGTAAAGTATCATGTAGCAAATAACTCTTTCCCAGAGGAACATGAACCAGTGTTGTTTGCTTATAATTTCCAAATATATTTTTTTTTATCAAACTTCAGGGCAACTATAATAATAACTGCACAATCATACATATGTTGCAAATCCCCGTACTCCAAAATATCATATCCACTAATTTTTCTGGGCGAACAGAAATATCAAATCATTACATTGTACCATATTTTTCTTTCTTTCTTCGCAAAAATCATTTAATTTAAGTATAACTAATCTCAGATCTTTACATTCCGTTTCTTTCCTATTATGGTGCATTTTATTTCTCTGAAAAGAATGCGAAATTCTTTATATTTCTGTAACATTTTTCCCAATAGGCTGATTTAGACAAATGTAGATATTAAACTCACTATAATTTTCATATGCAGATAATTGAACGATGTCAGTCCCGAGACAGTCAAGCATCACAAGCCTTTTGTACTTACAACAAAGAAGTATCGATCAGTTATCCAGTGTCGAAGTCTAAAGGAGGAGGTTTAATTATGGAATTGTTCCATACAATATTCCGGGTGCGCTGATGTGCCCAGGGAGAGTGGGTGTCTCCTGTTTGAAACACACGTGGCAACAGTTAAATAATAATAATGATAAAACTTGAGTCATTCAAAAGACACAGAATAGATAGACATATACATTTCAAGAAAGACTTTCCTAAGGAAATGAGTCTCAAGTTCACTTTCAAAAGTGTTAAGATTGTTTATTTCCCTCAAACGCATATGAAGTTCATTCTAGAGAAATCGTGCCACTCTGTCAAATTTAAGGTCACCACCTTTTGTTCGCACTTTTGGTACAATCAACTGGATTGGAATCCTCGCTGGTATGTATTCACGAACAAGCTCAGAAAGGTAGCACTGCGCTAAACCATGGAGTGTTTTGAAAACATAGACATGAAGTTTGTATTGCAGTCTATAGCAAACAAGAAGGCACTGTATGTCAAAAGTAATGACTCTGGAATAAGTCTACTTTGGCCCAAGGGAGTATCCCCCATTGCCAGTTTTCTTCAGACTGATTGCGTACGTTGATAAACCAAATGCATCAGTGATTAAAAGGGGTTTCCGAAGTGTTGATTTTCATTCTTTCCAATGATTTCTTTGCTTTTCTTGTTGCACATTGCTCAAAATGTGCTCATTTTGAGAATATTATTTCTTTTTGAACCATATATGTTATTTTGAATATTTTAAATGCTATGATGTACCAACTGAAGTAGCTACTGTTATCCGTGAGATATATGTGGAAGCTCATGTGAACTACAGATTTCAGTTAGATATGTAGCGCTCTCTTCGAGCGGTCGGCCTGCATTAGTTAACAGGCCCGTAATACACACTGCCGGGATCCGCCATTTACTCGTGACACTGTCACCGTGCACACAGGCACATGTAATCCACAATCCTTTCTTTGAATAATTAATATAATCCGTAATGACGACTCTGGCTAAGGTTCACTAATTTATTACACAACACATATAAATCCACAAGCATATCAAAATCAAGATAATAAGTGACATGAACATTACGAAGTCAAATAACACACTGCCGCGGACGTTCTGGTCAGCGCCGCTTATATAGCCTTTCACCCCTCCGAGCCGTTCGGAGTGAATCGGAGCGCCTCCGGGCACTCCGGAGGGAATACACAATCTCCGAGATTTTCGGAGTAAACAGCGTACAGTGTAACAGAATCATATGACTAGCTATAATCTATCTATTAACAACATCAACATTAAACATGAAATATCTCGACTACATTTATATTTATAGGTACGCTACAACTTCCCTCCGCTAGGATTTGACTCCGTTCAAAATGAAATTACAACAAAAATAATGTACATGTGTACTCATGAACAATTTCACACACACAAATATATACTCAATGACTCACTAATATAAGCATATAATCGGTACAAAAGGTTAGCAACTATTATGATGAGCAATATTTCTAAGTATCTATGCATAAGGAATTTATAATAAATGACATAAAATGTTAGAATACAGTCTAAATATGAAAATGTCATTGTTCATCATAGTCTTCAACAAGTTTGGAATAAATTCAAGAGTAACTACTTTCAACTCTCATTGTCACTGCTGATTTCCACCACTCGTACATTGCGGTTATTCACGTGCTCTGGAATTTCTGCAATAATCTCTTGTGCAATTAAAGCAATGTCAATTGTAGACGGGTCCACATTATTTGAATAACCTATATCCGTTTCTCTTACGGTTTCTCTGAAGCCATTACGGTGGTATGTAATTCTCTTGGTAAGTTTCAGCGTTATACAACTCGTCACTGTTGTTGTACGCGGAATGTCACTATTCACGGCACTAGCTTCACTATGCACGGCACTCGCGTCACTAATCTGATCGGCTTCACTGGACACTGTCACAATACTAGCTCGATCGGTATCATCAGCATTTATGTTTTCGGTTTCATCGCTTATAACCGGCAAGTCCATCTCAGGCATCTGGGCGACTAGTGAAGGGTCAGCGTCTATTAAATCTTCTACCACATTTTGCAGTCTATCGCTACCCGTAGCTTGCACTAATTGATCTAATACATCCGTATTTATCGACGGCAAGTCCTCTGTATCGACGCACATGCGATTAAATTCATCCTCGTCACTACTTATTTCCTCGTACATGCTAGTACACGGCTGTCCAGTCGGCGAGTTCACAGGTGTTATGTCCTCGTAGTCCGTACTCACATACACGGGCTTCTTTGCTCGGTTTATCTCCTCTTCTGATATCTTTACTCTTTTGCAAAGTTTTAGTTCCATTGAAATCACTTCACGTTTGACATTATGACGAAGCTGTAAATGTTTCTTTAAGTCCGATGGTCTTAAGAAAGGTCTTTGACAATACGAACATAGCACAACTAATCGTTCATTATCGTGTTTCTCAAGTATATGTCTTCTTAAGTTATCAATTCTGTTTATACTTTTCCCGCAAAATTCACATATCATATTCCGATGGTTCAAATTTGAATGGTCAGTCTCTGAATCTTGTTGGCTTTTTAATTACACGGCCACGCCTTGTCCGTGGTACCTCGATCGGTGATTGACGGTTGTCAATCAGAGTATCCATCGGTGCGGCACCCCTTGGAAGTCGTCTCGGACTGCGCGCTGCACCCCTTTGATGTCCCACTGGAATGTGGTCAGTGTCTGGTGTCTTCGGCTGCATGGTAGACTTTGACCCTCGGTACAATTTCAAATTATCAGAATGCACTATCAACGGTTTTGAATTTTTCGAGACTCGTATTTGGTATAACACATCACTAAGTCTTTTTACAACAATCCAAGGTCCAGTCCATTTTCTTGCCAACTTTGATTTAGTTCCGATCATAACTTTGGGTTGGCTTCGGCGCACTAAATCTCCGACATCGTAGTTAGTACTGTGTACGTTCCTATCGTAATAACGTTTTTGGCGAAGAGAAAGTTCAGCAGTTACGCCCCTGACAATATCGTACATTTCCTTTAATGATTTCTCTAATTCACGCACGTAGTTGGCTTGATTTTTCGGGATTGTTGTTTCGCCAGATTTCACTTTTTCGGTTGCCAGATCAACGGGTAGTAGAATTTCTTCACCAAATACCATTCTGTATGGCGTAATTCCTGTTGTTTCATGTACAGTACTGTTGTAGGCAAATACAACGCTATCCACGAATTTGTCCCAGTCTGTTTGATTTATGGAAATATATTTTGCTAGAATGTCTTTAATTGTTCTGTTCATTCTTTCAACCAAACCATCCGATTGAGGGTGATAAGCAGTAGTACGCGTCTTATTAATTTGCAGTAACTTGCACATTTCCTGGAATATTTGGCTTTCAAACTGGCTACCTTGATCGGAGTGTATCTCTTGCGGACAACCATAGCGTTTTATCCATCCTCTGAACATTGTCTCAGCCACGGTTTCTGCTTCAATGTTTCTAAGCGGGAATATCTCGATAAATTTGGTGAAATAATCCGCTATCACTAATATATACACGAATCCATCACTTGTTTTGGGGAAAGGTCCCGCAATATCGACAGCAATTCGTTCAAATTTTACACCACTAAGATGCGTTTTCATGTAAGCTCTTTTCTTCCTAGATGGATTTTTCCGTTCTTCACATATATCACACGATGACACATAATCATGCACATATCTCCGTAAATGAGGCCAATAATACTGACTTCTGGTAATTTTGTCCAATGTTCGTCTTACACCCATATGCCCTGCTGTATGTGCATCGTGCATTTGCCACATCACTGCGTCTCTTAAATTCATTGGCACACAAATCCTAAATCGTTCGCGGTCATTTTCTATCCATTTCATACACAATACACCTTTATTCACTGTAAGTAATTCCCATCGAGAGTAAAGGAATTTGCTTTCAAATCCAAATCCTGATATTGCTTCGAATGGCGGTTTTACACAGTCTGTATCTTCTTTCCAATACAAAAATGGTGATATTTCCCGGTCTGCTAACTGACTTTTTCGGATACTCTCTAGAGTCAACAGCTCATCGGGTTGCATTCGCTCTTTAGCGCGCGGAGGTCGATTTGCGGCTCTCTTTGATGTTTTCAAAGGTTGGATAGTGTCGTTTAACGAATACACATCGGTCACGTGACTCTGTAAACACATATCGGTAAACAAGGCATCAGTCGCAATTACACTGTTATGTTCTGTCTCGTTTTTGTTAAATTCCTTCCGCAAATCGTTAGTATGCTGATATTTATTTTCACTTTCTTCAATTTCTATTGTTGGATCACGCTTGCACTGTTTGCATTTATCTCCTGATGAAGGCATTCGCGATAGCGCGTCAGCATTTTGATGACGTTTCCCTTGTCTGTGTACTATCTGGAATACGAATGGTCCAAGCTGTTGTAACCATCTAGCTATTTGTCCATCTGGTTCTTTGAATTTATGTAACCATACAAGAGATCCATGATCCGTCCTCAATATAAACTCGCGTCCAAGAAGGTAATGTTTGAAATGCTTCACAAAGTACACAACAGCTAGCATTTCTTTACGTGTCACACAATAGTTCTTCTCTGGGCTAGTCAAAGTACGACTGGCATACGCAATTACTGTTTCTTTTTCATCCTGTATTTGTGATAGTACAGCACCAATAGCGTCATTGCTAGCATCCGTATCTAGAATAAACGTTCCTCCTTTTACATCCGGGTATCCAAGTATCGGAGCTGTGATAAGCTTGGATTTCAATAAATGAAATGCTTCATCACAATCGGTAGTCCAATTCCATTGACTGTTTTTGCTGGTAAGTTCGTGTAAACATTTCGCTATTTTCGCGAAGTCCTTTATGAAACGTCGGTAATACGACACAAGTCCAAGAAAACTACGTAATTCCGTTACATCACGTGGCGTCTGCCATTCTTGTACTACTTTCGTTTTGCTTGGGTCTGTAGTAATTCCGTTTTCTGAAATGACATGTCCAAGAAAAGTCACCTCCTTTTTGAAGAAATTACACTTTTTCGCTTTTAATTTCAAATTCGCCCCCTCAAGTCGATCAAACACAAGACTTAAGTTCTTCAAGTGTTCCTCAAAATCACGGCTATACACAATAATATCGTCCAAGTAGAGAACTGTCACATGCCACTGTAATCCACACAACGCCTGTTCTATCACTCTTTGAAATGTTGCAGGTGCATTACATAATCCGAATGGCATCACACGATATTGGTATAATCCGCCTCGAGGTGTTCCGAATGCGGTCTTCTCTTTGTCACTATCTCGCATTGGAATCTGGTGATATGCCATATTTAGATCTAAGGATGTAAACCATTTGGATCCAGCTAAAGTGTCCAAATTTTCTGCGATTCTAGTAATCGGATATGCATCCTTTATAGTTTTGGCATTCAATTTCCGGTAGTCTACACATAATCTCCAAGACTTGTCTTTCTTCTGCACTAAAACAATTGGAGATGACCATGGGCTATTTGATTCCTCAATGAGCCCCTGTTCCTTTAGTCGCTCAATCTCTCCGTCTAATATCTCTCGCTTAAAGATAGGAACCCTCCTCACTGGCTCCTTAAACGGTGTTTCATCACTGAGATTGATTCGATGTTCTCCTATATTTGCGCGCTCGGCGGGCATTTTGGGATCTGCAAACACATTTTTCCGACACAATAAAAATTTCTCAAATTCTGCTGCTTGTTCCGTTGACAGGTTTTTGCATCCATTGCGATACATCTCGCATAAAAATTCTGGAATCTCCTCGGAACCGCTTCCGTTTTGCACATTACACACATCATGTCCGTGCAAAGGTTCACTTACGTAAGTCACTGGTACCAATAACGCAATCTCCGTGTTCTTCTTAACACTAATTTCCCGGTCGCTCGGATTAAACACACGCACATAAATAACGCTGTTCCTCGCGTTCACCAACACATGTGCAACTAAAAGTCCATATGAATGAATAAATAGCTTCATTGGCACTAATATCCCTTCTCCGATATCAGTATCCGAAATCACTCTTGATTTCAACACAAATTCGTGTCTCGGTGGAATAACGCTAGATTCCACAGACAATACGCGACCGCTAAATTCTTGATCATTTCTCATGCGCGCACAATTCAACACAGCACTATCACTGCTATAATCCCATTGGCATTCATATTTCTTCATGAAATCCTGTCCAAGCAAGTTGCACTTGATCCCTCCTACGAACACGCGTAAATACACATCAAAATTTCCGAAAGTTAAAATCATTTTCGCAGTCCCTAAGACTTTCAACTCACTTCCGTCAGCTGTTTGAAATTTCTTACGCACGCGCTCAAGTACAGGTCTATCCGATGGAAGGATACTATAATATAAATCCTCCGTGATAAACGTATTTACCGCACCGCTATCTATTTTTCACTCCAACGGCGTCCCTTCTACTAATCCGTCAACTTTGAATCCAGGTTTCCCTTTCACTTTAATTCGACTTCCGGTTTCGCTATTAGGTTCTTCCGTTGTAGAGCTTGAATATAAATGCGTTACAGTATCTGTTTGCATTTCGGCATCCAAAACGCGACATTGTAAGTCTTCTGTACTAGGCCTATTACGTGCTGTGACCGACGCATGGCCTACTGCCTCGGTCCATTCTGGTTTAACGTATGATTTCCAGTTTTCCTCCTACCGTTACTATCATTTTCTCTTCCAGCCACAAAACTTCCGGTTTCAGTATTCTGTCGTATATCGGTTTTTGGGCAGTCTCGTATTAAATGACGAGTTGAATTACACTTGTAACACTTTTTCACGTCATTTCCGGCATTTCCTTGTAGTGGTCTCCTATTTCGGTATCGGTTACTTTGCTGTTGATCCTGGACTTCATAAACTAGTGGTTTATTGTCCTTTTTCTCCTTCTGTGTTTTATTTTCGGTCAAACGAATGCACTCTTCTTGCATAGCTGCAGTTACTGCTTCTTCAAGCATTTTTGGTCGTGTTCTCTTCACAGCTAGCCGAAAATCTTCATTTTCACTACAATTGTCCAATAATGTTTTCATGCTCGATTCCTGTACGTACTCACGATTATCTGGATACGCTCGTCGATATAAATCCTGAATTGCTTGGCCAAAATCTCGGAAAGACTCGGTCTCTTTCTTACGGCGTAATTTTGCTTCTGCCACATAACTTTCTTTCATAGCTTTGTGTCCAAATCTCTCGTCCATAGCCATTTTGAGTCTATCCCAGTTACCATGCTCGGTGTCGGATAACCCATATGCGTATGTCTCCGCTTGTCCTCTCATAACAGTAAAGAAAACCTTTCGCTTTCGGTCATCCTCCCATCCGTTTAGCTCGGCAATATTTTCGAAGTAGCGAATAAATTCACTCCATATATCACTACCATCGCCCTTGAATGTTCGCTTGATAGTCAGCTGGGGTACATGTTCGGTACCTTGTAATGTCCTATCGGTTCTTTCGGGAGAAAAGGTAACCCTCCTCCTTGAAGAGGTAGTCTTCGGTGTTGAGAGATTCTGTGGAGTTGATCGCACTGATGAATGTGCACGGTTTGACGGTCGTTTTACTCCATTTCTCTTAAATGCTAATTTCGCCATTGCGCTCACTATAATGACACATAATAATGTTAATGTTCCAGTAATGAGAAATTCCTTGGTAACATAAGACATCAAAGTTCCTGGAAAATAGGTATACAGGACAGATATACACGCAGTTCCTATGATGAACATTAGACTCCATGTTAGTAAGAAAACACTCCAGTTCGAATCGTCTAGTTCATCTCGGATGTTACTCTGTGGCTTCGTAGTCGCTGGGGTACTGGTGTCAATTGGTTATGAAATATAAGTATCTTCCCTCACCAATGGAATAGTTTCGTCCTCATCTGCATTATCAAACGCATTTATCAGGTTTCGTCTAGCCGACATGGGTTGTAATTCCCTTCTCGGAAATATACCTGGTCCTTTGGGCGTATCCAAGATTCCTTCATCCGGAAAATCCTGGGTTAGCTCCATGTCCCGTGGTGAATTTGTTGTTCGGTCTCGGAACATTTTAAAAATCAACGCACAATGTGAAAATATCACAAATAAAATGAATGGATCCACTTTGCTTAATTTCGCACTTTTCGGACACTAATTCACAGAATATTCACACAGAAATATGCAACACTGTTGTATCACGTTAGAAGTATCTCCGTCACATAAGCACAACACTAATTCACTTTTATTTCGCACGCACAAATTATAGCACAAATTTTCACAAAATGATAACGAATCCACTTTCGATGTTTCTAGCACGAATGTCGCGAAATCACAAGTTGATTAACATCTATACGATGTCCACATGAAGGGCACCAGTAATGAAGAACTATTTTCCGTCGTACAACTATGCCGTTCACAGTTGTATGGCTGCGCGGTTTCTTGAAACATGTATAACACCGGCCACAAATAAGATATTCCTTTGTCACAATCGCACACTGTAAACGCGATCCATACACATATTCCTTGAATTTCACTCTACGACGACGCACAGTATATAATATATCCATGTATAATTCCTGAATCAAAGGTCTGAATGTCTACGCAAGTTTTATCCTGCACCCGCACACAGGACATCGGAAAAATCTGCTCACTATTTTTCCACTTTCCGAACGAATAATACACAAGTTGTCACATTTCAAAAAGTTGGTGTAACAGTTCGGACACTCTTTGTATAAAGCCATATTTCTCCTTTCCACAAGAACATAATTTCCATCGACGTCAATAGAATAATAGTTCACGAATTCATTTTTATCACTTGTTTCCATGACGATATAATTGTTTACACAAATCACAGTAGTTCTTCACGAAATGAATAATCCAAAGTATAATAATCACTCGCATATGTGAATATCCATTCCGAATAACACGAGTTCACAGTAAATCCCACGTATAATAATCACTTGATTGTATGAATATCCATTCCGAATAACACAAAATCACAGTAAAATCCAATGTAAATCACTGAAATGTCACACGTAAATCCTCGGGACTCGATCCCACCGCTGCCACCACTTGTAGCGCTCTCTTCGAGCGGTCGGCCTGCATTAGTTAACAGGCCCGTAATACACACTGCCGGGATCCGCCATTTACTCGTGACACTGTCACCGTGCACACAGGCACATGTAATCCACAATCCTTTCTTTGAATAATTAATATAATCCGTAATGACGACTCTGGCTAAGGTTCACTAATTTATTACACAACACATATAAATCCACAAGCATATCAAAATCAAGATAATAAGTGACATGAACATTACGAAGTCAAATAACACACTGCCGCGGACGTTCTGGTCAGCGCCGCTTATATAGCCTTTCACCCCTCCGAGCCGTTCGGAGTGAATCGGAGCGCCTCCGGGCACTCCGGAGGGAATACACAATCTCCGAGATTTTCGGAGTAAACAGCGTACAGTGTAACAGAATCATATGACTAGCTATAATCTATCTATTAACAACATCAACATTAAACATGAAATATCTCGACTACATTTATATTTATAGGTACGCTACAGATACTGTTAAAGTCCTTTCTCTTTTTCTTACGCCATCATGTTCACGATGAGCAATCAATACTGGTATACTTGTTCAAATCAAAACAGGAAAACATTTCTATATAATTGTACATCATTTTTTGTGTATGCCCTTGGTGATTGTTGTCATACAGCTTTGCCAGATGTCTTCAGTTTTTTCTCTTTTTGTGAATTTCAATATGCATTACTCT
The DNA here is from genome assembly GCA_035048485.1 of Pteria penguin. Classification (NCBI taxonomy): domain Eukaryota; kingdom Metazoa; phylum Mollusca; class Bivalvia; order Pterioida; family Pteriidae; genus Pteria; species Pteria penguin. Next base: position 23,335,693 of record CM068584.1, read on the forward strand.
ATTACTTTAAACTTTCTGAATCACATTTTTGGGCGGCCTGATACCTTTGACGCCTGCATCAATAGGTGTTTTTGTTGTGTAGTGTATATGCATTATGAATGATTTGTGTTAAACAACGATAACATATTAACTAAGCACGGTGTAATTTTGCGGGCTTTGCAACCCAAACCCTCCCTTTCACCTTGCGCTTTCGACGAGCGTGTTGAAAAGGAAACTTCATTAAGGAGAAGACAAAAGACATATGACGGGACTGTTTGACACAAATAACAAAAGGCATAGCTTTTGAGAATAGCTGAATAAACACGGAAATTTCACTACGTAAATATCCAATTAGATTGAACTTTAAGTTACGATACTGCCCCGCACGGTCAATAAAATAACAAACATTACTTTATTGTTGTTGGCAAGCGATTTACGCCCACCGGAAAGGAATGTTAATTTTAAACAAGTAAGATATGATGAAAGAAAGTTTTATTAGTTAACTTAGTGAGATGCATAAGTGTGACTGGGATTCAAATACATGCTTTCTATACTCTCAGCAGCATTTAAATTAGACACAGCGCGTTTAAAAATTCCTGACTGACAGTGTTCACGGGCTTGTTTGGAATGAAATTTGCACTTGCAGTTTGGAAAATTTCACAGGTTTAGCAGATTACACGATAACTGGGACCTCATGTCATATTGAACAATGTATTGACGGTATCCTGACATACATGTACACAGGTAGCATTCGGATGAATGAACAGGTACGTTTGTTACACATCTAAGTGTTTCCTCATTGCTATTTAAATAAATCGAAAGTAGAATCGAGTTTGTTTCGTCTATAAATATATGAAATTTAGATATTACCAGATACGTAGAAGTATGTTACCTGGATTTCTCTATGTTTTTCTTATCATAAAATAAGTTAGAAATTTAATTATGATCTGCAAGAATTGTAAATAAGGTGAAATCCATTGTCGTCATAGTTCGCTAGTTCAAAGGTACTTACTATTTGCCATATCCTGATTTACCATTCAGAATTGCTACTAGAGGGAGGCAGATAACTCACATTTGTTATTTTGTTAAATATGTTTTTCTTTTCTTCACTATGCAGAAAAATATGTAAAAATGATAATGATAGATAAGACTTTTGAGCTTATGATAACTCGTGAAAAAGCTTCCTTCACGAATTTACAAATGCACTGGAGGCAATCTAAGCGACTATACTTAATCGAACTACGTAAAGAGCTGTCGTCCTTTGCTTATATCAAGTTTCAAAATTAACCTTGATAAATCCTTGACAAATTTATAAGAAGGAAGACTTTACATCAAGATTAACTGTCTTTATATTATGTACTTAAAAATCACAAAATCGATTATAATAGAACTATATTAAAAATTAGTATTGTACAATGCCTGTTGTTTTTTCAATGGCTCCGAATTCAAATATTCTGTGATCTTCTGTCCTTGAGAAATATTTTCCAAAGAAATAAAATAACGCGAAGTGTTAACGCGAGGGTAATTAGTACTGATTCCGTAATAATATATCTTCTTTCTCGTGAGTTAAGGGCTCACTTGCATTTTCTATTTTCCCGAAATATTTATTCTTCAATTCCTGCTTCTTTGCATTTAATGTCTTGCTCAATTTGTCAAAGACTGACTATTTGATTTTTCATAACCTTTATTCCGCGGGTGTCTGTCTATACTATTGTTCGACTCCTCTAGCGAAATGGGTTTATATGTCGATCCATTTACCTTAAGTATACTTGTAAACATTTCTGCCAAAAATTGGTTAAGATGGGTAGGCGTTAATTTTCCACTAATAGTGGCCCTCGTTTTATGTCTGATACTTCAAGGAAGTAAAATGTCATTGTGTGTATTTAAATAAACAGGTCATTGCGTTTAGAAATGCCCGACTAGCAAGTTGCACAGACTGGTTTCTGATGTAACCAGCGCATGCACACAAGCAAAGTTCATGAGACAAGCAGATTTCACGTGACTCAGTATTCTAGAGTTTACTCTTGATGGAATATGACGTATTACAATGGAACAATGCCATGATGGTATCCTTACAGACGGAGATAGCATTATCATAAATTAAAAGGTGAGTTCGTATATGTGTATGCAATTTAACACATCAAAATCTATTCTTGTTGCTTTTAAATAAATTGACTGTAGAATGAGTTTGCTTCATATATGAATTTATAAATAACCAAAGGTATGCACCTAAGTAGAGACTAATATACATGATTTTTCCATCATCAAATCTACTAATATGTACGTTAGGATCTGTGAGAATTGTATATAGGAAGAAATAAATTGTCGTCATAGTTCGCTAGTTCTAAGGTATTTACTTAATCATGATGTGTATAAAGTTGTCGTCTTTGTAGTTTTTGCCTATATCTAGTTTCAAAACGTTTCTTTGTTGTAACTTGGAAGTTTCATAAGACAGAAGCCTTTACATCATAATGCATATTTAATTTACTTTAATATACTTTACATTATATACAACATGTAGTTACACATTACTACATTATTTTGAAAAAAATCCATCACTTACAATAGACCACTTCTATGTACGCTGGAATTATTCTGCTTTCAAAATTTCTCTGGAAAAAGTTGCATTATTTCTCCCAATTGAAGCAGAAAGGTATTGACATTTTTATCATGCATTTTGTTTCGACAAATATTGGAAACTGAATCATATTACTTACATTATATCCTTAAGAAGAGTTTCGTATTTACAGCTAAGAATAGTCTCAGCAAAATGTTTTGCATTTCAAAATTTTATTTTCCGTAATACCCATGGACAGCTGGTTTTACGACATAACTAAGTGGTGGATCAAAAGAAGGGGACAGAGGAGAGTCCGCTTTTTGAAAATCAAAAAAGGGGAAAAGGATAGAGTGAGAGTACTTTATGTGAAAGACTAATAAATTTCGTATATTTACTCCAGTTCTCCAACTCATTTTGCTTAAGTTTAGGGATTCCACACAACTCGTCGCCTTTCACCACTCTTTGATCCATGAAGTTGTAAGGTTAGGTTTTCTTATTTAAATTTATTGAAGATTATCTAAATACTGCATCTGCATCTAAGAAGGTAGTTTTCGTGGAATCATTTAAGTAAACAACGTAGAATTACCGAATGGTTAACCATTTCCCGTATTCGATGGAATAAAAGGACAATATCGTGTATTGTATCATGTTTAGACACACGCCATCTTGAATAAATCGAGGTGAGACCAGGTGGAGGAGTAAGCGTTCACTGGTTGCATGCAACACCCGTTGGAAAAGCCCTGTACAGCTTTTCAAGTAGAGGAAGTAAATGCATAAATACATGTGTACATAAAGGAACCAAGAACACAAAGTCAAATTATCCTATTGAAATGCTGTTGAAATGAAATTCCGGCGTCCGTCTGTACCTTTGTATGAACCTGGAAATGCATTGTAATTAGTCAACATGATCTGATAACTGTATAACACGCGAAATTGCAATATATATCTGTACTATTTCTTAATGTCTAAGACATTGCAGATAAAATGCATGTATGATGTTTATGATAGTAGATTACCTTACCTACTTTAGCAACATATTATTCTACAAACGTTTTGTTTGTAATACATTTTCATGGCCTCTCGACTTAAGAAACTTGTCTATATGGAGGATTATTTATAAATTTCTAAATGTTTATCCTTTCATTGTGCTGCTTTTTTGCAGTGATTGGGTAGGTGGACGCCAGTAAACCGATAAAACACACCAACTGAGTGAAGTTTTTTTTTACTTTAATTAACCGTCCTAAGTCGGTATCATAATCTCAGCACAATCGAATATTTTTGTAAAGTCGTTTTTTACGTGTAAATTCTACTGTTATCATGTTATATGTGCATGTTCTTGGTGATTTGTGTCATGCTGCTTTGTCAGGCATCTTCTGTTTTCTCTTCAGTTGTGTGTACATAGGTTTCAAACTGGAAATCCGACGCTTTTCGGTTTATAAAATCATCAGAAACAATGATTAAGGACATGATTAATGATTCTTAGTTTACCTGTTCTACCTTAAGGAAGCATAAGTCTGGAGCTAGAGTAAATCTAAACATCTGCAATGCACAATAGTGCATCGACTTTACGGGTTTATGTTAGATTTTCCAAATGAAATTTATATAATGTATACCTATATACATTATTCGCACACTGTAATCCCTTGACATTTCGCCTCAAAATATTTGTACATTTTAAGAAGGTACACATTACAATATAAAACAATACTGATATCCTTACAGTATACCATATACTTTAGATATTGTGTAATATGTGATTGAAATGTGCAATTTCCTTGAAATTATCTATGAGAAGTGAGAATTGAATTGAAATTTATGAATCATTGTTTCAACAGATTGTTGGAATTCCGTTGTGTACGAAATGCGCGCCTCTTCTGGCCGACATATTTTTGTACTCTTACGAAGGAGAATTTATACAGTCCCTGCTCTCCAAAAGCAACAAACAATTAGCATCTCGGTTCAACTATACATACGGACGTGTTGTCAATGAAGAACCCTGTATTTAAGGATCACCTCAACAAAAATATATCCAAAGGAACTCGAGATAAAAGATACAACAGAGAGCGCATCTGCTTCTTCATACCTCGATATACTCCTGTCTGTTAGTGAAGATGATTATTAGTAACCTTTCTATGATAAACCTGACGATTTGAATTTCATAAATACTAACTTCCTTTTTCTGAGTAGTAACACACTTTCCCCTCCTAAATATGGCTTTTTCTTGCCTTCTTGTCCACGTGTTCATACGTGCATATCTATATATTTACTTCCTCCACTTGAAAAGTTGTTAAAGGACTTTCACGACGGGTGTTGCATGCAACGAGGCGACGCTTACTCCCCCTCCCTCCTCTGGTCTCACCTCGATTACATTGGGATTCGCATTTGTCTGAATATGACACTATACACGATATTGTCCTTTTATTTCATGGACTATGAGATACGGTTTACTCTTTGATGCTTTTTCGTTTTTTACATCAATTAAAATATATTCTATTAATAAATGACGTAAACGTCTTTCGTGGTGCTCGTTGGCGAATTAACTATCCGTACACAGAATTATGTATTTGATTTATAACAGAAAGTTTCGACTTTGTTTTAATAAATGAGTGACTGCTTACCTGGTGAAGTATTTTTCTCCTTTTACTGAAAATATCTGCCGACGACAGAACAAAATAAGTGATGCGAGTAATTACAACTTCCTCATAGCTTGCTTTGTATTTCTTTCCTTCGATAAATGGTAGGCTAATGTTAGTTTTAGGGAAAGAAAATGGTTCTGCATTTGTTTAAGTTTCCTTTTCCATTTTAATCTGCTTCTTTATTCATGTTGCTTGAAGTGCAGCTGAAAATAATAAGATTTATCTGATAAGACTTATAATAAGATTTCATCCGTCTTAATCCGTGAAGTCGCAATGATTTGATATTTACCTAACTCTTTCTTCAATCTGATCCACGGTTTCTGATTTAATTGCATCATTTGGCAAAATTCATAACTTTTTATTCTTGATTATCTTGCATCTTGCGGGTATGTTGAATTATCATATCTGTCTGCGTTTGAATTATCATATCTGTCTGCGTTTGTATCTTAAGGGTGTTATGGATATCAAAAACTACTTCAGCTGCACAATGTAATAATAGAGCGTTGTTCCTTTTTTGTTTTTGTTTGTTTTTGGTTTTTGGTTTTTTGAAAGGGGTGGGGTGGGGTCAGAGGGTGATATATTGTATATTGTTTAATATTTAATTTTCGAAAAGTGACACTTGCAGACTCAAAATTCAATAGTTCCTCGCAGTTTATTGATTTTGTATGTTTGTTGTTTGCTAGCTTAATTAATGCTCCCCAAAAGTTTACTCTTATTCGATATTTATTTTACTCTCCCCTGTACAGCCGTTAACCAATTAATTTCTTAGTCTTGTTGCTGTTGTTGTTTTAACTCTTATGTATCAATATTTTTTTTTTGTTGTTGTGTTTTTTTACAGTTTATTTTGTGTATCCTCCTCGTCAAATATAATTGTCATAGACTATTCCGAAACTCTGGCTTAGGCATGTGACTGGGTCTGAATTCCTTCCATAGCGATAATCGACGGGGACTAGGAAAAGAAAAAAATATAACGTTATTGTTCACAACGTGCTCTGTCATTCACTTGTGAACATAATGCCTTCATATCACGCTAACGCGGGGTATAGTGTTGTTTTGTTTGTCTCTGGTAAGACAGGCTTAGTGGATTATAACTTATTTTCTTTCATATTGCTATATTAAACAACTATATTGCAGAGCTCCTGCTATTTATGGATGATGTAGCTTGAATTCGACATAACTGCATGGCTGGCTGATTTGTGTTTTACGTCGCTTTCAACAATTTTTCAGGTATATCGCGACATGGAGGTAACCAACATCTTAAACAGTGACGCAACCCGGGAATCGAACCCGAATCGTCGGCGCCGCAAGTCAAGCGCTTAACCACTACACCAAGCCTGCCCCTCATAACTGCATGTATCAGATATCTGATACCTTTATTCAGAGAGCAGTGTATGATGTCAACTGCAGGTATTTTATCGTATTCAGTTTCTAACCATACCTTGCATCGTTGCATTACTTGATTCACTACGGTTTGAAATAGATATTTATTAACTCCCAACTGCTACAATACTGATATCATTCATCGAAGTAAATTGAGGTTGTGAGTCACATTTGCACATAGTTAAAGGGTAACGGTCAGAGACGTTTTCTTATAAGACATCCAGTTTGGTAAATTTCTCATATGACTCCATGTCCAATGTTCGGTATAAACATAATATATCCTGTCCATTAGTATGAGTAAAGATTGCACCACAATTTGTATTTTCCAATTCACAAGAGGTATTTAAATATTTACTATGTAGTTTAAATTATGTGTTTTCTTTACTGTTAGGATAATAAACTAGTATTAAATGAATACATGTTTTGCACTACATTATTTAACCATTTACGGATCATGTCAAGGTCAGATAAAAAGGTAACACAATGTAATTTGTTCAAGTTTCATCAAAATCTTTTTGGGTTTTAGTGTTTCTAGTTGTTAGACAAAAAAAAAAAAAAGAATGTACCACAGCCACACAAAAATTAGGAAAAAGGGTATAATAACACTTAAGTCAAACCCTCCACGAGGAAGTGTTTTACGAACGAGCTCTACACTGCAAAGGACATACGTGTGACGTTCATGTAAAATACGAAAGTAAGTGGTGTCACATGACTATGGCACTAACAACAATGTACCACAGTGGACATTCTGGGACCTCTGGAATTCAGGGGTGAGACCAGGTGCCCGGACGGAGTGAGTGTCTCTTGTTTGGCTAGCCACACCCACCGTAAATGCTCTTCAATACACACTCAACAAATATAATTCAGCATTGTATATATACATGAATGTGAACAACAATGTGTAGAAAGTGTTCCAACCAAAAAAAAAAAAAATCAGGAAAAAGTATAGAATAACACTTATGTCAATTCTTCCGCGGGTAACAAATATTAAACAACAAACCGGAATAGGCCATATTAAATCCTACGACATTAAGCCATTTGCAGGAAATATATTATTAATTAAAACCTCAAGACAGTTTAGGCATACTGACAAACAAACATATTTAAATTAATATTTGCTTTAAAAAATAAAAGAAAAAGAAGTAGTGGAGTCTGAATTTACTTCTCTACACATGGAACAAAGACAGTAGCCTTTTGGAACATTCTTCAACAGCAAACATTCTAAATGGAACCATGAACACAGCTACTAAAATTACGACAACGAGCCATCTGTCGTCCATCCTTTTCTCCGTCACACACAAAAAAATATTTTGAAGTTGCAACTGTCAGTAAGATTTTGCAGAGGTAGTCACTTAACCATGACATCAGTACTGGAATCATAAATGGCATGTAAAGTGAGCTTTGTTTAAGGTCTTTCTCCTCAAAACAATACTGTCCTTTTTAATTATATCAAAGATCCACTTGGTGACAATACAAGAAAATATGCATAATTTATATCAAAAATGTTTAATTGAAGTTAAACTGGAGTATAACATGAGCGAGAGGGCTTCAATGTATTACCTACGAAATTAATATCATCAAACTGGAGAATATCTAGGCACTTTTCCTCTACCACTCCAAAACCGTAACATTCACACATAATTCTTCTATTTGGAGGTTATGCCATGTATTCATATTTTGAATTGATAAAGAGCCAACTCTGTTTCACCTAGCCAAGACAGAATATAATATATCAGGCTTGTGTTCAATTCCCCCATTGAACGGATGGGGCACGTCTTTTTCCTGATTTGTATGGAACTTCACATAGCTTCTCCAATGCTGAAACTGATAACTTTGTTGGTATGAAGAACACTGTACTTTAGATGCAGAAATACTCCCAGCTCTGTGCTCATGTCACACTACGTTGTCTGTCTAATTGCGTATTACATACTCCAAGTATACAGCCTCTTCACTGGAAACTTTAAATTTCATTGAAAATAGATTTGCCTTCACAAGTTCCTGATGTGATTTGATTGCATAGCTATCTTCAAAAAAGAACATTCTTTATTAATAAAGGTTGTGCCTATGTTGTTTGATTTAATTGAATAGGAAGAAACATTTTGAAACGTGAGTGGTAAATAAACACTATTGATGTTGTTGTTTTCAAGTTGCTGCAGGAAGATTTCTTGCTCTTCAGATGTTGGTGTCTAATGTCTGTAATACATATGTATCTTTTCTTCAAGAAAAGATGAGAATTAATCCTTAACTTGATTCTTGTTCTGCCTTTTGCATTTGCCATTGTTATTGCTAAAACAGAATGCTCAGTATACAGCACAAGATCGGTAGGGAGAAAATATTTTATATGAGTGTAAATCACCGGAAATGCATTACACCTAACAAGATGATTTTGCTGTTTGTTTGAAACAAGCACGGTTATTCACTGTGTAATGAATTACATAAAGGTATGTTTTAATTTACTGCATGTGACCACGAGAATACAGCACAAGATCGGCAGGGAGAAAATATTTTATATGAGTGTAAATCGCCGGAAATGCATTACACCTAACAAGATGATTTTGCTGTTTGTTTGAAACAAGCACGGTTATTCACTGTGTAATAAATTACATAAAGGTATGTTTTAAATTACTGCATCTGACCACGAGAAATTAATATCACAGGTTTTGAAAAATGAAACATAGACGCGAATAATGAATATTTATATATAAAAACCTGTATAACAATGTAATATGCACCCTTGGATTAGGAAAACTTTTGAAATGTTAAAAATAACCTTGACTCCTGTTGATATTTAAAGAAAAGAAAGGTTAACGAATTTTCAATTACAACAAGAAGAGCTTGGAACATTTTTACCATAACTTCACATCTCATGACCATTGGAATATTCCATATATTGTGCTGTGCATTATCAGATGACAATTTATGTCCACTGATTCCCTTCATTTTTAGCTGCAAATACAAGTACTTTTCTTTTCAGGTCAAATATGATGTTGTTCCTTGATTTGTTTTTTGTCCTGTCTTTGATATCTGCTATTCGTATCAATGTGAAGGAATGTCCAAGAAATAAAACAACATGGGTCACTAGGGAACAGGAATTCATATGCACATCACCAGAAGTGTATCACTGTATACTAGATGACAATGATATTTTGTATGAAACATGCATGATTGCTAGCCCAGTAGACCCTTCACTTACAGGTAGGCTAATTGTGTATTTTGATTCTTTTTTACTGATAATTTCAGTTTCATTCATTCATCTACATTTAGGTCACATTTTTCTAATTATCGAATTTAATTAATTGGAGATACCTCTGACTGCTGTTTTAACACACTATTATCTCGCGTTAATGTGAAGTTTGTTATTATTGTGCATTTAGATCTGCTCAGCACACGGTTTTGTGTTACCGCAGACTTCCATGCGAACTTGATTAAGAAATCATATTTACTTCCTTGATTGGTGCATTAACGGGCTTACCGGCAGCATTCTCTTAAATGAATCTTATAATCGACATCTGTACATATACAAGTACCTTAAAACGCGAAGGAAGATATATGGAACAAGATTGATAATAAACTACTTTCAAGTTTAGAATTTATCTATATAAAATTAGGATAATTAAAATAATAATAATAATGATAAATGTAAATAAAATGAAATAATTATATTTTTTAAAACTAATTACAGTGTAATCTGTCTATTTCGAATTGCAGTAATCTGTCTATTCCGAATTGCAGTGGGACCAATGAGAATATTCGAAATAGACAAAGTTCGGATTGTAGAATATATTTGTTGGAGCAGACTTATCTTCGATATAAATCATTTCAAATTATACACAATTAATTGTACTGTTCACCTGTAAGTGATCGAATGGAAATAAGTTTAACACACTGTTCACCTATCCGTACAAATATAATGTCGCAATTACTTTTACCTGACTACAACTCATTAAATATTATACACACGTACCTGGTCTGACGTAGACAAACAAAAACAAACCAATTTTCTCTTTGAACGGCCCTTGATAAACCTTTCTTAGCCCGAGGCTCAGCTTGGATAAACACATACGAATCGGAATAAACAAAGTTTAATTAAGTATTAAGTAGATTATGGAACAGAGTTTATGTTGTGAGTGCACAGAATACGGAATACACAAATTATTTTCGTATATACTTGATAGGGGAATTGTTGGGACCATAGAATATCATTGGAAAAGACAGAATATCGGAATACTCAAGATTCGGAATACACAGATTATACTGTATTGTGATACTCTACACCCCACAAATATTATTTATTTTAAAGTATGGATTGAAAGAAAAGTTATTTATTAAAAATCTTTTACATGGCAGTTTATTGTTACAGTATCTAATTTTTCTGACATAAGGTGATACGATTTGATCATTAGTTGTAATTCACATAAATGTGATGACAGTCTCGATTTTCCAATACGGAATATCGCGACTAAAATAACGTCAACATACACGCTCACGTTGTGATTGTTATGACGTCATATAATTATGACGTAAGTTGCCCACATAAAAGTGCCCTAATCGAGAACAATGGATCTGGTAGGTGACTAAATGGAAACGTTGATGGATTAAAGTAGTTGCAATTCTCCGTTTTAGATATTTCCTATTTAATTCATCTCCACCATGTCATGGCCGGCATAGAAGGTACTGATCATGCAAATATGGAATTAGACTGAGCTAAGTCAATCACATTAACGTAGATTTCGAGAAGACTTAACACGAAAAATACACTCGCTTATAGTTGAATAGTCCTGCCAGGTGTGCTAAAAACTGGTTACTGCTTTTCACCTCAACGTAAATGTTATGCAAGAACTGCATTTAATTGGATAATCAGATTATTCTATTTCACTAAACATTCTATGTTTAAAGAAGTAAGACACCAGTTTAAGATTCCTACATCTCATACTATTTCATTATTTCACTTCAATAACAATACTTCTCTTTCCATAATCAACCTTCTCTCATCAGTTGGCGTTATGACTTCTCTGTATGGTCAGTTGTATTCGGAATTTTATTTTTACTTTACTTAGACTTTATTAACTTGGAGGAGAGAACATGATCAACCATTTTAACATGCATAGTACTGTTATGTTATTTCTATAATATAGTTGGCTGTCCTTGGGCATTGCATACAGATAATGGAGAGACGGTTATTGGTGGTGTTTTCAACCCCTGTACTGGACCGGGTTGTCCAAAGAAGAATGATCCCGAGTACTGGACCAATCAACTTTACAAATGTATGTAGTGCAAACATATTTAGAAAGGACTGTATTGTGAGATCTTAACTTGCATTATTCATTGCCATCTGTGGGCGATAGAAAACACACCTCTGACAGAATTGTGGTAAAAACTCTTAATATTTGAACTAATTCAAGAAAACCTTGCCACAAGGCATATCAAATTTTAATATACTGGTCATAGACATTTGAACGAAAACTATAGGTATGGTTTGTTTCTTATATAAATCTTTGTACTATTTATATGCTTTCATCCTCATTTAAGGGTGATTATTATGTTGCAATAATAACGTACTGATTTAACCTAATACTTTGTAAGAAAGTACCATACATATTAATATGAAGAACGTCGGATATTTTCTTTGTTTTTCTTATAAATGATTATTCAAATGCAGTAATTATGTGTTTATGATCAGATATCGGGGAGATAACATTTATTGTATAGATATATAATAAGAAAAAAAGGGTAATGAATGAACATCTTTTCAATTTTTGTTTCAAAAGAGAAAATAGAAGACATCTGACAAAGCTGGGAGACACAAATTACCACACAAAAAATGACAATAGTAGTAAATAAAAGACAGGGTACATTATTTGTTAGTTGTATTAAGCCATGACATACTTCTTTTCAGCTCACCTGAGCTGGCAGCTCATATATCCTATAAGATTAGTAATGCCTCCATCAAGTTCGTCTCTCTTTTCATTCAACATCCGGCTGTTAAGTTTAAATAACCGCCGAAGGTATTTAAAAGAGATTTGGCAGCTATGAATAATTTAAGGACCATCACAGGCTTTATTTTCGACTTGATCCTTTAAGGTATAGATCAAGGGCTTAGCTGAATAGACTTTTGACAACTTTCGTCCTCAAAATGGCTGAAAAGATCAACATACTGAATGCATTAGATGGATGTCTTGAGAAGATTTGTTGTTTTAAGTTCTGTTCAAAAAGTTTGACACGAATTAAGCAGTTATTTTTAACTGTGTCATTCTTGCACATTCTCTGCTAGTTACCATTATTTAACGAGATATGTTGCTTATAACGCAATAACATTGTGCATTTTTACTGATTAATGGACAAAATGTAATACATCAATAATTTACCCGAAGTTTGAGCAAATTTGTAAGACTACACTTTAAAAGGGGGGGGGGTGGGGGTGTTAAACAATTTGTTAACAAATTGATTATCATAGAACTCGTGTCACATAACTATGGCACTAATAACTATGTACTACCGTGGACATTCACGGATCCCTGAAATTCAGAGGAGAGACCAGGTGCACCGGAGGAGTGAGCGTCTCGTGTTTGGCTAGCCATACTCGTGAATGTCTTGACATAAAGACGAAACAATATAATTCAGCACGTCATATATATATATATATATATATATATATATATATATATATATATATATATATATATATATATATATATATATATATATAAACAGGTAAGCGATAACGATACTAAAACAATTAAAAAATTGCCAAATTTTCGAAGCAATCTGCTTCTTCTTCAGGACACACACAAACACTCACACAAATATAAAGACTAGGTGAGAAGAAGTTATAGATAGAAGGACAAAGAAAATAAATAACAGAAATAAATGGGAGTGAAAAACAAATAAGTGATAAAATAAGTAAGTACAAAAAAAAAAATATATATATATATATATATAAAAAAACTGTCAAGACAAGTGGTAATATTGGATGGCAAGTTACATGATAAGTATAAAGACACGGATTCCTATCGTCTGTCCATACCAAACCCTACCCAAAAATGGGCATCTCCACAAAAGATACGGTGTTTGGGACAAACATACGCAGACTGCTCTATTTCATAATATAGGATGCTGCTGTCAATACTTCTTGTTCATCAAAAGGACATCTGACACCTTGTTTAGACCGCTTGGTTCTATAGTGTGAAGCCTATGTTGCCAAAAGCCCTCTTTCGCCACTCGGTAAACTACTGTCCACATCGCACTATGGTCAATGGCCACAACAGTCATGTCCTCCCAAGAATGGTTTTCCATGTTAAAATGCTTGGCTACTGGCAGATGCATTTTCTTGGTTTTGATGGACGACCTATGGTTGTTCACTCGCATGTTCAAAGCATCTTCTGTTTCCCCAACATACTGTTTTTTACACACCTTGCATGTGATAAGGTAAACCACATTTTTGGATTTACAGGAGAGTTTATCCAAAATCTTGTACTCCTTACCGGTTACAGAACTTTTGAAGGTGGATGTAGTGTCTGAGTGGGGGCACAGCTTGCAGCGTTTGTCATTGCATGTTGTGAACGAACCAATTGGTCGTGGATTGTCAAGCCTTGATCTGACTACATGATCTTTAATACTTTTAGGCTTTCTGTAGGCAACCATAGGAGGTGATGGGATGGCCTTCGCCATACGTTTGGAATTGTGGAGAGTAGGCAGGTGCTTGCGTAGGATTGTAGATAGGCCTTGCAAAGCTGGGTGGAAGGTGATGACTAAAGGTATTCTGGGGGCAGTGTCCTTAGTTTTGTATTTCAGCAAATCTGCTCTACTGGTTGACATGGCATTGGAGATAGCTTTGTCAACGGAGTTCTTATTATACCCTCTGTGGCAAAGTCTCTGTTTGAGTTCTGAACTCCTCGTCTTATACAAGTCATCAGTAGAGCATATTCGTCGTAATCTGGTGGACAAACTTTTAGCAATACCTTTGAAGACATGGGGCGGATGACAACTGTCCGGTCTAAGGTAGAGGTGTGCATCTGTAGGTTTGGTGAACAAGTCAAAAGTGATGTTTCCGTTGCACAGAGTGGATCTGGTGTCCAGGAAGACATTGGTGGTTTCTGAGATATCGGCAGTGATCTTTATGGAGGGATGAAAGTTGTTGGCAAAATTAATAAATGCATCAAGTTTTTCTCTACCTGCTGTCCATTTCATTTCAATATCATCAATTAAACGGAGCCAGCTCATGGGTTTGTTTGGGGCTTGGCTGAGGAGTCTTTTTTCTAACTCACCCATGAAAATGTTAGCATAGGAGGGCGCCATCTTTGTTCCCATGGATGTACCATTGACTTGCAGGTAATGCTCTCCGTTGAACATAAAGTTGTTAAGTTTGAGTGTATGTTCCAGGAGCTTTACCAGGGATTCAGTGGAGGGCGTTTTGGTTTTCCTGGAATCCCATACCTTTCTACATGCCTCTATTCCTTCGTCGTGAGGGATATTGGTATATAGAGAGGTGACATCCATAGTCACAAGAAGGGTACCGGGGGGTAAGTTAGTGCTGGGTGTTTTATTGATGTAATCCGTTGTATCTTGGAGATAGGATGGTAATTGTACAACGTGAGGACGCAAGTGGTAGTCTAAAAACTGCGATATATATCAGTGGGGTGGCCGATAGCGCTGACAATGGGACGGCAGGGAATGCCTTCCTTGTGGATTTTAGGTAGCAGGTAAAATTGACCCGACCTGGGATTTTCAGGACAAAGGTAGTCTGTTGTGTCATTGTCAATCTCACCTGCCTCGCACATCTTAAGCAAATCGGAAGTTATAGTTTTGGCAAATTCAAATGTAGGGTCCATGTCGAGTCTCTTGTAGAAAGAGGAACAAGAGAGTTGTTTATTGGCTTCCATAATGTAGTCGGATCTATTCAAAACTACTACAGTAGATCCTTTATCGGCCTTTTTAATGACTATGGAGTCGTTGTCTTTCAGGCTTTGCAAACACTTTCTCTCGTTCCGATCTAAATTGTCTTTGGCACGACACGGTTTTGAACACAGCAGTTTTTCTACATCATCTTCAACTGCATCGATATAGGCCTCCAATGCTCCACATTTGCTGGGTCCGGGTTCCCACGTGCTTTTCTTTGCAAAGGGATTGGGCTTATAGTTCTCAGACCTGTCACAATCCTCCTCATCCGAACCGGAGTCTTCTTCTATGGCATCTTGTTTTTTGTTGCGTCGACTGAAATATTCCTTCAAGCGCAGACGTCGAAAAAAGGCACGAACATCTTCTCTGACCGCCCTTTCATTAATATCTCTCGGAATAGGGCAGAAAGAGAGTCCCCTAGAGAGAAGCTTCTTGTCACTATCTGACAAAGGAAAATCAGAGAGATTAAGAACCTCTCTTTTATCCTCTTGGGCGACACACGGAGCACTAGGGGTAGATCTCCTGTGCTTACCTCGACGTTTAAAACATCTATTGCGGCTACGCTAGGTGGGCCATTCGTGGATGGTACATAGGTAATTCCATCACGGGCAAATTTCTTTTGATGTTTCTGAAGAAGCTGGTTTGACAATTTGGTATTGTAATGTTGGATGATCTGTCCACTGGTGATAAAATCATCATTGCTGAGTCTGTTAAAAGTATCTCAGTAGATTTGTGGATTGTATTTTGAATTCTACTGAGTTTGCTACGGTCAGCACTTAAACATAGGTCAAGAAGCTTTGACGAGCAGTTATGGAGGATTTCTGCCCATCTCTTGTTGAATCTATCACCAGTGTTTCCAATGTTGGGATGCAGCTTGATATGGAGTCCCTTGGGAACTTGTTTATTGGCTAAGTAGGTCGAGCAGTTGGAAATTCTGTGGCTGGTTTTCAAAAACCTCTCGTGTGAGGACTTCAGCGTTTTGAACCCGAGGTCAGATTTGTATGCCATAAGGTTCGAAGTTGAAAAAGAAAATATAACTACAAAAGCAAAAGGGAAAAAGAATGGAAAACAAATAAAAGGAAGCACTAATAAAGGGAAGCACTAGAAGGGTTAAAGGGGAAGGAAAAATATACACACACAACACACATACAGGAAACGAACATAAGGTAACACTAAATAGGAACGGATCCCAGAGGGATGCAAAGTTACAATAAATAGATAATATAAAAGCACAAAAAAGGAAATTGTAACAACATTCACTATTTTCTATCTTTCTTTTCGTGTCTTTATATTTGTGTGAGTGTTTGTGTGTGTCCTGAAGAAGAAGCAGATTGCTTTGAAAATTTGGCAATTTTTTAATTGTTTTAGTATCGTTATCGCTTACCTGTGCTTTCATATTGACCCCTTTTTCTCGAGCAATTTGCATTAACCTTCATTGAGGTTGATCCGATACTTATGAATAGTGAATGTTGTTACAATTTCCTTTTTTGTGCTTATATATATATATATATATATATTTCCTTTTTTGACTAATCGTCATCGAGATTAGTTCTTTGAGAAACTATGTAGGTTCAGGGAAGTAGCTTTTTTTAGCAAAAAGAAAGTGTAGATGGGTACGTAAATTGCAAATTCTTTATGTATAAGAGTGGTTTTGAATGATGTGAAAAAAATTTTGTTTTGAAAAAATAATTCTCATTTACGATAATACATTTTTTTTATATTTCTCATATGCCCAGCGGAGCAATAGAGGTTGATTATTGCCTCTTGTTTAATACTTACGGAAGGCCATACTGTAAAGTATTGAAATTATATTCATGTTTTACCCTTTGGTTACATATTGAAGGAAGGAGGTCTCTTCAAAAATCTCAGATCAACATATAGGCCCTTTGAGACCTCATATTCATCAATGATATGCATTTGGTATCGAAGATACAGGGCATATTGTTATGGCGTTGTCTGTCCGCTATATATTTCCGAGCCATATCTTTTTATTCCTTGCATACATCTGAATAATGTTTCATAGAATTGTTGCCCATGACTGAAAAATGTGTTATGACATTGAATTAAAATTATAGATATTCATGTTTTACCCTTTGGTTACATATTGAAGGAAGGAGGTCTCTTCAAAGATCTCAGATCAACATATAGGCCCTTTGAGACCTCACATTCATCAATGATATGCATTTGGTATCGAAGATATTAAGTCTTCAGACAGGGCATATTGTTTATGACATTGAATTAAAATTATAGGTCAACGTGTAGGTCACAATGCACGCTCTGGTTGCATCTTTGTCCTGGCTATATTTCTACCCCTTGAATGTATTTGAATACTTTCACAGAACTGTTGCCAAGAATCCAAGGGTGAGTCATGAGCTTAAACAAGGTTATATCTACAAGGTCAATGTTACAATGAATGTGACTGTTAAGTATTTCTCTAGGTCTTAGCTATTTACGTCTTCTTTTTAATTTTTTTAAACTTTTGCTTTGAAGTAAATAATATTTCAGAGAATGTTTTACCAGGACTTATGACTGGGTCAGTCTCAAGACTACAATGCATATGATAGGTAAATGTTTGTCCCGGTGATAGATTTTTACACCTAGTAGGTGTTCAAAATTTCACAATAGTAGCTCAGAACGCATGGGTGTGTAATGAACAAAGTCAAATCTGTAAGTGATACCTACAGATGAATTTAATGAGAATAAAATCGAAATTATGAAAGAAATTTTGAAAGCAAAAGCAATGCAAGTTGAAACATTCAAATAGGAGCTAAAACTCCGTAACACTGACAAACTATTCGCTAAAACTACGTGAGATAACTACTGGGGTACGGGTTTGGATGCAGATTGAACGCAACATACGAACATCAAGCAATGGTCCGGACTTAATATACTCGGAACACTTATCACAGCGCTAAGTAAAAAAAGCCCAACCGAAACAGAGATCATGTTCAATGCCACGCCATCAAAACACAGATGATCAAGAACTTACGTACGCCTCGCAAGCCTAGTCGCACCGGTAGGCGCAAACTCCGAGGCCGCTACAGTTCCGCATGAATCGAGCTTTGGTGAGGATACATAGACTTCACGTACAATATGTCGTGTGTATGTAGACGGACTACCACTTTATTCCTATCGTTAACAGAATATCGACACAGAGTAATGTTTTCGGACACTAATACCAGGAAAATACCAGTATTATATGGTATGGAATTAATATTATCAATCATCTATTCCTATTTGGTGCATTTGATTTGTCATCTATTCAACACATTTGTGTACTTGGAGTGAGTTATAATAGAATCTAGCACTAGTTTGAGTTCCAGTGGATGTTGATTCATCCAGCCCGAGACTGATCTTTTTCTATCTGGAACTCAAACTAGTGTTTGATTATTTTTCTCGCACCTCAGCAGCCCGATGTAGGCTATAGCTATTTTTAATGTTTTTGTTTACTTCCTTTGATGGCCGAATCACTGATTGAATAAAAAGATAGTCCGCCGCAATAAAATAAAACACCATGATATGCATGAATAAACCTTATATTTTGATAGGATTTTTCAACATTAAATTCAACTATAACACACAATGATGACTATCTCTCCGACGCAAAAATCATTCGTCGCCATTTTTCATTGTTTGTAAACAATGCAGACGATGCCCGGGACGATACAAAGTGTTCCGGATAGAATTTTCCAGTACTGATAAAAAGATAGATTCTTTGGTTCACTTTCGGTCATTTTAGCTTCAACACTGCTCTTCATATTTTATATATTTTGAGAATTCCAATGGTTCCGCTACAAGCACCACTGAAGAGACATAACTTGTCGAAATGCGCATATGGTGCACGAAATTAAAAGGTATATATGTTCTATATTTATGTAACAGTATATTAAGGTGGCAGTACGTGCATACGCTTGTGTTCGTATGTGTAACATCGTGTGTATACATAATACATATGGTTTGTTCATACTACTGGGCTATATATACACTGTATACTGTGATAATACTATGATATTATTGAAAATATAATTTTTCATGGAGAGTTTAAATATAATATCCGTAAACGTACGGGGTGAAAAATTTCATTTTTCATAATGCGCTAAATAACAATCATGTTATTTTGTGTGGCGATTTTAATTGTTGTGAAAAAAGAGAAAATGATAAGAGTTTAATACAATTTAAAGATATAATAACATATCTTTATTTGAAAGACATATGGCTCGATAAACACAGTGATTTAAGGGTATATACTTGGTGTGACACTAAAACAACACCTAAAAGTAGAATAGACTATGTATTTATGACAAAAAAATTATTTTCGTAGAAGTTACTGATTCTGCTGTTACAAGATGGGAACTTTTTAAAGATAAGGCCAAGAATTTTTCTATTATTTTTTCGAAACAGAAGCAGAAAGACATAAGGAATACAATACAAGATATTGAAAGACAGATAGCAAAAATAGACTCTTCGTATGATCAATTCGGCCTAAGGAAAAATAACGATTTGAAAAATCAATTAAATGTTACATATGATCTAAAATCAAAGGGGCGCAAATAAGATCACGTGCCAAATGGATTAATGAAAGTGAAAAGAATACAAAATAAAAAGTTTAGAAGCAAAGCTATCTTCAAATGTTATAAAAGAATTAACAATACTCAACAGAATACATTCTGAAATAATATATTAGGCTAAATGTATATATTTTTTTTATCATTTTTTAAATATAAAATAGCCGCAGTTAGCGACATATCCATTGATGAATATTTCGAAAGTGAGAATATACCTAAATTAAAGTCACATGATAAAGAATTCTTAGACAAATTTTCTGATATTGAAGAGTGCGAAGAAGCAGTAAGTTTTATGAAGATAAACAGATCACCAGGGCTAGAGTTTTATAAAACTATTTGGGATTCTATACCTTCTATATTTTATCAAGTTCTTTAAGAAATATTTGAAGAAGAGGACCCTAGTAATACTCAGAGAGTATCGGTTCTGACCTTATTATTTAAAAAGGATGTAAAATGCTTTTAAAAACTTACAAACTTTAAGTTTAACAAATACGGATTATAAAATAATAACATCTATTTTTGGAAGAAGAATACAAAAAAATTGTAAATAAATTGATAGACAGAAGCCAAAACGGGCACATCAAAGGCAAATATTATGGTGAAATATTCGTATTTTATTGGATACATTCGAATACTGTGAAAGCCTAAATCAAGATAATATTTTATTATTGCTTGATTTTGAGAAAGTCATCGATTCTGTCGAGTGAAATGTTTTTCGAGTACAATTAATGGATGGGTATCAAAAACTTTTAAAATGTCTAGAGGAATTAGACAAAGCTGTCCAATTTCGGTGATTTTATACATATTCGTTGCCTAAATTTTATCTATTAAGATAAAAAAGTGAAAATTTTCAGGGGTTCACATGTAAAAAAAATTCATACAGAAATCAAAAGCGTACAACATGCAGATAATCTAAATTTGATATTTCAGAACATACTCTTAAAACATTCTGTGAATACTATTAAACAGTTTTGCTTACATGCAGGTTCTAAATTAAACATAAATAAAATAGAAATAATGCTACTTGGCTCTCTAAAAGGACAGTATATGTCAATTGAAGTAATTAAAGTAAATGAAAAAGCAGTTAAATGTCTAGGAATATTTATAGGGCACGACAAATAGGAATGCTGTAATAAGAATTGGTTGAAGGTATATAATTACATAGAAAGAGTGTTTGAGTCATGAAAAAAAGAAACCTTAGTATTTTTGGTAAATATTTTTCAATAAATACTTTAGTTATTTCAAAATTAATATATAATGCATCTACACTCATCATGCCAAAGGAAGAATATTTCAAAAGTATAAATAAACTTATATTCAATCTTATATGGAACAAACTAATAGAATAACAAGAAATACATTAATTGGATCAATAATTGATGGAGGGATTGGTATTGTAGATATTTATTTTTTTTCCTTCTAAATTTAAGGCATTGAAAGCGTAATGGATGTCAAGACTAGGAAAAGAAAACATTTATACATTTGATTTTTCAATAGTTTTTGTAAAATTTTAAATATAGATATAAGCTATATACTTAAAACAAATATAAGTAGCATAGTTGGTTGGTTGATTAGTGTTTTACGTCGCTTTCAACAATATTTCAGTTATATCGCGACATGGAAGCAGGAGGTTACCAACCTCTTAAACATATTGGCGCAACCCGGGAATCGAACCCGGATCGTCGGCGCCGTAAGCCAAGCGCTTAACCACTACACCACGCCTGCCCCTAAATAATAGCATAGATAAGTATGAGATGTTATGGACATTTCGTAATTTCTATAGAGAGGCAATTATACATTTTATAGAATGCAAGAACACACAGAAAATAGAAGACTTTACATCTAATGCTCTGCTAAAACAACTTATATGGTGTAATACAAACCTAAAAAGAAAAAAAAAAGGAGTTACTGGCAAAGTTATGTGGCAGAAATCACCATGGAGCTATACAGTACATGAATATAAATAATATACTAGAACATATAACACATTACAAAAATATTTGATTTTAGTGCAATTACGATACCTAGTGCAAAAAGTTTAAAAGGTGTTATTAAATATGTTAAAGATCGTTATGATGAAAATGGGATCTTTAGAAATATACAAGAAATTGAAAGCAGTATAAAATATAAAACTATTTGATTTTATGAATATTAAATCCTCAAAACAGTTTTCAACAAAAATTTAAATTTTATCAACGCCAAATACACTTACCCGAAAGAGAATTAATTTTAAAAATGGATGACACTCAATCTTTCATAAGAAATGTTCTTTTTTATAAAATACTACTCAAAATCAAATTTCAGCCTTCTTGTTATCAACATTTTTTATCTAAATTATTTCAAATTGATGATAAAAAGTATTGGCAAAATATTTAGAAAAAAAAAACCCTGTACTTATTTTTGATAAAACAATCGCAGAATGCAATTACAAACTGTGGAATAATTTACTCAGTAACAATTTATTCGTCAGTAAATGGGAAACATGTTTCTCTAGAATGCATCATTTGTCAAGATGTTATCGAAAATATTTGATTTATGAAAGCACCAATGTCAAAAAATAAAAATATGGAAAGTACTTGAATCTATTATAAATTTTGAAATACAATGGAAATATATAGTTATGGGATTTTTTTCATGAAGACAACAAGAAAGTGTTTCTTTTAAATAGTTTGTTATACGATGTATGTACATGTAGAATATATAAATTTCAAATGTGTTTTCGATCAATAAGTAAAATAATTAAACAAATTTATGTTTTCCTTCTTATACAACTTACACATGTAATCAAGAAGAAGGATGAAACATGCCTTGATATGGCCCTATTTTTTTTTTTTTTTTTTTTTGTTTTTGTTTTGTTTTGTTTTGTTTTGTTTTTTTTTGTTTAACGTTTTGATGCTAGTTTTGCATGTTTTCTTTGTTTTGGTGTTAGAAATTTTGTAATTGAAAGTTACTAGGAGTTCCAATGCCTGTCAAGTATTGAATATAATCCTGGAACTGAGAGAAAATTATTAAAATTAAATAGTGAAACTCACGAGCTTTTTACAATACAGCATTTAATATGGTTACCACGGTGACATCTGATGATAGTCTCCATTAATAGAATGAGTAGTCAGTGTACAGTAATTGATCTTACATTCTATTGATGCACAACTTCAGAAGTACATCTATAAGACACAAAACAACGAAATAATGAAAATTTTCAATGTCATTCTTTCAAATTTCTAGGTCACCAAAATATGATTGACAAATTTTATGTATTTTTAATGATTTTTCATGCATAAGAGATACAGATTTACTATAGGAGTAAAATCAATCACATGCAATTAAAAATTGAATACACATTTTTATTTGTTCAGATATGTTGCAATGTTGTTACGTTTCTTTCATATTCTGAAATGTTGATGATTATTTATAAACAAAAAAAAAAAAAAAAAAAAAAAAAAAACTCTGTAAGTTCAAGGTCACATTGCATGTGATTTGTAAACTCTTGTCTGGGTCGTATATTTACCCTTTGCATGGATATCAGTAACATTTACAGAGATTATGCCTAGGACCAAGGTCACGTTAAAATGCATTTTTACAATGTATTTGATGGGTATTTCCATGATTGGGCCTTACCTGTTATCCCTTATATAGATATGAATTTAAGCATTATCCTATAAGATTTTCGGGGATTTGATGAAACTGAATAGGGTATTGAAGCCCACAATAAGGGTGTTGGGGTATGTCATTCCATCATACATTCACTTAACCTGTCTTGAAAACAAATAACGGACGTATTAGGAGTTGGACAAACATCACACCTTCAGATAAACCTCTTGCCATGAAGAGATAATAAAGGTTAATATTTTGCTGAAAGGTCACACAGAATGTATGGGTAGTTGTTGCAATGAACATTTTAACTGGAAAAGTTTTGATTTTTTTCTGACTTTATCGTATGCTCATAATGCTCAGTTGAGTAATGCACGGACCTTTCCCTTGAAGATTGTTAACTAATCACATATTGTTGTATAGTAATGAACAATTAAATGATATAATAGTAAGGAGAATTGGTAGAAATACAGTAGTTGTAACTTTTCTTCTAGATCCAATATGTCTCCATCAGTATATACAGACAACTGTACAGACTACAGAGTCTTTGACTTCTGAAACACGACTGCTGAATATAACTAAATCAACTTCTACAAAGTCTGAGACACTACAGGATAGGTATATATAATGATTTAACATGTTTCTGCGCTGAATCAATTTATACTATGTGGAATGCTATTTTCATAGTTGTTTATTTTGGCACTAACAGCTCCTCTGTAGTTACAAAACTTGGAGGAATACCCAAGAGATGTCACCTGAGTCGACGACGAACAGTGTTTAAATGAAAAAAGACAGGGAAAGATGGTGTAACACGTACCTGACCTACACACATTGAAACGATCACGTTGAATGGATCGAAATAAACTAATTTCTGTATCCTACTATCTAATGTGATCGTAAGTCTTTATGTCATTTAAGTGTTACACCCTCTCTCAGTTTCCTTAATTGTCTGGTCTACTCTGCCTATATTATATAGGCCAGTGAGCTTTTCTGATTATCCATTGTCCATAGTATATAAACTAAGGAAAGTAAAAGGCTCCGATAACGTTATTTTATCATGTAATAAAATAGTCAAACGTCTTCTAAATAGATAATATGATATTGAGATCATCAAAAAGACTATAGGTCTTGTATTTGGCCCCTCTACAGCCTTATGCAGACTTTCACTTGAACGTTGCACGCTGACTAACAGGGCGGTTGGGACTAAATGACGGGCCTTGTCCAAACCTCTTTCAGAGGAGACATGGTCCTGAACCTCTCCCCTTTGACTGTTAGTCGGGACTCCTACAGATTTAGTGTCTTAGCTCGCTTTCAGACTGGCAGAGCACGGTTTATCGTGTTGATGTCGCATATATTTTATACCATGATGTGTTTTACAATACCTTACGTGTTTATATTTTTATGACCTCTCAATATGCGATACCTGTTGACCCTTGTTCTTTACATGGAGGATTATTTATAAATTTTTAAATGTACGTCCTTTGATTGTTCTGCTGTTACGGTGAGTGGGAAGGTGGGCCCGTAAACCGGTTAACCACACCATCTGTTTGACTTTTGTCAAATTAAATGACCGTCCTAAGTCGGTATCGTAATTACAATACAATCAAATATTTTTGTAATGTGTTATATGTTCTAGTATATTATTTATATTCATGTATTGTATAGCTCCATGGTGACTTCTGCCACATAACTGAGCCAGTAACTCCTCTGTTTTCTATAGTATGTCCGTCTGTCTGTCTGTCCATCTATTTGTAAACTTTTAACATTTTCGACTTCTTCAGAACCACTATCAGGATTGTGATGAAACTCGGTATACATTAGGTACTAAACGTCCTCTACCTAGTCTGTTCATTTTGTGTAAATCCGTCAATGAGTACCGCAACCATATTCTTTGAAATTTTCTCGAGACTCACGTGTTTGTATAATAAAACTGATGGCATCAAAGTGATCAAGATAGGTGTATGTATTAAATTCTTCATTTCCTTGAAATCGGATGAATAATTTTTGACATAGTCTTGGACTTAAATATTTTTCAGCAAAAGAGCATTGTTTTCATCAATAAATCCCTATGGTTGATTCTTGATATACTGAAATGGTTTTTTTTTTTATCCAGAATATAGTAAAAGAATGCCTTTAAAAGATTTCATGATGCAAAAAGAAAGATAAAGTGGGTGATTTATTTTTCACATTTTCAGAATTTACTCTGTAACGTTTCAATAAATTTTGATAAAACTTAGTAAACAATAAGTATTATAGATCCTCTGTCAATTTTATCCATTTCGTCCCCATCTGTTGACAAATAGCGCCACTATGGCTGAATATATGTCTGCAAGAATATCGCTATTTGGAAATATTCTTCTCAATAAACACTGTATGCATAATAAAACTACAATACTAGTAATGGCATCTATTTGGTCAAAAAAAATGTATATTCAAATTAAATGTTGAAATCAGATAAATAATTTTTGATATATATAAATTTGATATCTATTTTGTTTTTTTGTTTTTGTTTTTGTTTTTGTTTTTTTTTTTTTGTTTGTTTGTTTGTTTGTTTTTTTTTTTTTTTTTTTGGGGGGGGGGGGGGGGTGGGGGGGGTTCTAATATTTCATTCATAATAGCCTGATTTTCATCAATATTTTCCTGGGTATATCTATGTGTAATGTTGTCTCAGGTGAGCAATAAAGGCCCACTGTGGCCACCTATTTCTTCTTTACCCAGGGTTGCACGATGTGACCTTGTTTGCGTTATTGGGGTATTTCTGTGGGTGTTCTAAGTTACTGCAGGAAACAGAAAAGGTTAAAAACTGATATGACTATGATATAATCGGTAAGCGCAGCTGTCAAAAACGTAATTTGAGAAACATGTCGGATATTCACAATGTGTTTTTTCATTAGAAATGATTTCGGTCTGAGAAGTTTTTATCTGGTTTGACAAATTCAGAGCGTTAATTGGCCCAAATATCGGACATGATGAAAAGGTTTTCTCCATCCCTGATAAACACAATTAAACATTCCAAGAACAAAATAAAACCCCCGAATCCTTTGTTAACCTATACCTCTAGAAATACAATATCATGTTAAAGGAAATAGTAACCCTTACCTCAGAGACTGGTACTTGTTTTAAGGAATGATTGCAGAATGTCGATTGTCAACTATAAATCGTCAACAGTGAAGTTGATGTTTGAGCATTTTGATCATCATTTTGAAGACCGTAACCATACATTTATCCATTTCCCATTTATGTTACGACATATAATGCTACATTTGATTATTATGACATCATGCAAGGTATGATAAGTCGGACTTTTGAGTATGACATCACTGGAGGTCAAAGAAACCACAGAAACTAGTAATTCTACTTCGTATTTAGATATTATGTTGTCTTCCGACATTAATGGTCAATTGAACACCTCACTCTATGACAAACGTGACGATTTCAATTTCGCTATCACAAACTTTCCTTTCATAAGTAGCAACATTCCATCATCGCCCGCATACGGCGTATTCATATCTCAGTTAATACGTTATTCCAGAGCATGTTCAAATTACAATGACTTTGTTCTGAGGGCTAGGCGACTTTCAGTTAAGCTGCTCAACCAGGGTTATATATGTGCTAGACTAGCATCGTCACTGAGGAAGTTCTACGGTCGTTACGAGACTCTTATTACTCCATATGATATCTCGTTATCCAGACTTTTAAATGATATTCTGGACTGAGACCGATTCCGATCACTTTACACAGATTTGACACCTTCTATACTAGAAGGTTACCTACTTCGACTTCTCCATATATAGATACATATGGAATTCACACGATTTGACTCTTTCTACGGGGTATATGTGACGGGTGTTGCTAGCAAGCAGGAGATGCTCACTCTCCCCGGGCACCTGATCTCACTCCATTACAGGGGTTCACATATGCTCTTCAAGTAGACATATTTTGTTATTTTCCATTTGTTTTTCATTTTCACTGATTTTGTATGTCCTATGGTTTCATGATTTTTGAACTTGTGGTTTGGATTTATCCATCATCTTTACATCACAAATATAACAAATGATATTCCTGACAATGGCACTATCTTTTTGAAAAAAAAATGGATCGGTGTACTGTAAAATAAAAACAGAAACCTTTTAACCTTACAGAAATGATAAATGTCATTTCAAGATACCAGTTGGGACTGTCATGTTTTAATTTGTAGCTCGCTGCGACGGATGTCCGAAGAGCCACTCCTACCCGCGGCGTCGTTATTGATGTTCTCCTCCGTAGATAAAATCTTTAACCTAAACCTTAATTGTAGAGCTGACAGGGCTTTAAAATTCAATTGTGTATACCTTTCATTGGGTACCACTTTTTAACATTATGACATTGCGCTTAGAATTTGATTCACTTTTTCATAAACTTTAATTTTTGCCATAAGTTATGAACAAAAACAGATAGGGCTTAAATATTTTCATTATGTATCCAAAAAATTGATTGTCACGGCCAGCTCTGGTGCAATTTGATTATGCATTCGTTGGGCCTCAAAATAGTAAAATGAAAAGTTCCATTCGAATATCTATCTATCTATCTATCTATCTATCTTTCTTTCTATCTATCTACCTATCTATCTATCTATCTATCTATCTATCTATCTATCTATCTATCTATCTATCTATCTATCTATCTGTCTATCCATCTATCCATCCATCCATCCATCCATCCATCCATCTATCTATCTATCTATCTATATACATACATTTTTAGGACTAGCGCTTTCATGTCTGTTGACAAGTGATAAATATGGATGTGTGTGTGTGTGTAGGTGTGGGTGTGTTTGTAAATATATTTTTATGCTTTGCATCACACTTTTGCCATCACCATATACGTGAAATTATGATGGAGTGACGTAACACAATAATCAATTAAACAAAATCACTTTCCAGTATTTTAATCAAATAACAGATGTGAAAGGAGTTTCTTTCATTAATTAAAAAAATTATTATATTCCATTAACATACTGTAATGCATTTGGCTTTTTATTCTATACAGCTCATACACGTATATCTGTTTCCCTCACAAAATAATATTCCCCTTAAATAAATCAGAAATTACAATGAATGTTGGCTCAACCACGATAACAATTCTTGGCAAAATCACACAGTATGATTATACAGTTGGGTGCAGTCCTAACCTTACACATGTGCACTTCAAGTTAACTTTATGACTGCTTTTCAAGTTTACTTGGCGACAACAGAGTAAAATTGGAATCAAGTTTAGTAGTAAACTTGATTACAAGGTTAGCACTAAATTCGATTCCAAGTTTACTCCAAGTCCAAGTACACTTCAAGTTTAGTTTACTTTCTATATATATATGTACATTTACTATATTTTTCTATTGAACATTTTATATATATAAATATATATATATATATATATATATATATATACATATATATATATATATATATATATATATATATATATATATATATATATATATATATATATATATAAAATATGCAATTGTATATAATTAGACAATTATTTCTATCTTGTTATACGAAATTGGATAATTGTAATAAACAAACGTGAAAAGTACACTTGGTGCCACGTGATAGTAAACTTGAAGACGGAATTACTTTAAAGTAAACTTAATATCAAGTGCACTTGACTAAACTTTATGACTGGTTTTCAGGACGAAAAACTAGACTTAAAGTGCAATTGTCAAGTGCACTTGAATGTAAGGTTAGGACTGCACTCAACTGTATAATCAAAATATACGATAATAACAGTATTGATAACATAAAATTATAATAGAGATTTCACCTAGCATCATAATTTGATAGCCTATAGTTATAATTTAGTAGCTTAAATACCTTATTGTATAGGGGTTTCTTTTAAATTCATAACATTTACAAGATATAAGAAATGAGTTTCATTTTCAATTTTATTACTATCACATAATTCACAAAATCTATTGTTCCACTCAATCCATTATGCTTCCCTCCTTCGACTCTATAGGCACCGTCCATTTCATAATCTGGGGGAGTCCTGGGTTTTTTTTAACCTGGCCAGATTATTGTTTTACCATAAGCTTGGGGCAAGTATTATTTCAATAGTGCCAGAACAAGACTCTTTTCACAGATAAAATATTGTTGTATAATAATACAAATTTGATAGTAAACGCCTGTATAATTTTTTTCACAAAATTCTGCTTTATTCACAACGTTATACATCTAATATGTATATAGCAGTACTGTGTTTGTACCCTGTTGCGGAGAGTGTTCCATTATCTAGTAGTCAGGCCCATCCCAGCTACGTTGTACGGTTTCAGTCCATCAAGCTGGTGCCATATTCTGAAATGAGGTTACAGTAGGAAGCGGGAGGGGGAAGGAAAGAGAAAATTGGGTAGGGGTGGAGGGAGTGCTACCCGAAGTAAAAAAAAAAAAAAAAAGAAATTTGAAAGAGAAAGGCCAATAACTCCTAAAAATGCAAATGAAAACTGTTCTGAATTTGTTTTTATGCAAATATATTAAGGATGCAAAGATATGACTACGCAACAAAAATCACCTGGGGTTGCTGCTATCCCAATTCCATCTCTCAGGAATTGTTTTGGGACATATTCAGTACAACCATGACAGTGCATAAAGGAAAAGATAAAAGCTGCTGATTCTACCGTATGAGAGAAATCACCCCGGCTATACAATGTTAATAATGTAATAATTTGAAAAAAAAAAAAAAAAAAAAAAAAAAATAAAAAAAAAAAAAAAAAAAACTCAAAAAAAATAAAAACAACAAAAACAACAATAACAAAAACAACAACAAACTCCCCTAACCCCCCCCCCCCCCAAAAAACACAAACAAACAAACAAACAAAACCCCCAAAAACAAAAAAAAAAAAAACAAAACAAAACAAAACCAAACACACCCACACATACGCCCTTAAGGATATCACAAAAACCTCCCATTAGAGTGCAGTTGTGTTACCGATTAAGATGGTAAATTGATATGAGAGTATTCAATCAATTGGCGTGGTTAACCGGTTTATGGACCCTCTTAAGATCGATCACTGTAGAAATTGAGTGTCGTTTGTATGGGAGGAAAGCGAAGTACCCGGTGAAAACTCACGAAACCAGGTTGGTGACAGCCCCACCATCCCACGTACCACATCGGGAATCGAACACGGGTCGCATTGGTGAGAAGCGAGCGCGCTACCGACTATGCTACCTAGCCCCGAATAATAAGTGATAGAGGAATAGGGCTTTTATTAATGACTATGATTTGGGTCTCTACTTTTAGGGTAATTATAAATTTGCAGATTACTGTCCTGTCTGTTGTTGTAAGTACAATGATTCCTATTCTATTATACGAAAAATGAATTAAAATCATTCTACTATGTGTAGGACTGAAGACACAGACACCTTACCAAATATACTAGGAGCTGTGGCAGGATTGGTAGGAGCGGTGGTGATAATCGGAATTGTTATCATGTGTTATAGGAAAAGAAGAACGTGTGAGTATCACAGAATTTGATTATCATATTGTGACTGCAGCCCTCACTGGTCAACATGCATACGTTTCCATCCGTATAATAATTTTTAACCTTGTTTCCATTGCAAATTCATCTCTGATTGTTCTTGATGAAGCTTTAGTTTGAATCCTCAGATCGCATCAAGGAGTACGTTTATTATGACATTGCTCTAACAATATTCCTGCAATTTTTCAAAAATACAATTAAGTGCAGAAGAGAGCTCTAGCTCTATTGACCATGTGAAGTCTTTTCACTTTCTCCTCTCTGAGTTTCAGTGAACTTACAGGTCTTTGCATGTTTTCAATTTCACAACATTCTGAAAGTGATCGAGACATTTTCTCATCTTACTCGAATTTGGAAATGTATTGTGTGAATCAAGGTCTCATCATGGATACCAAATGAAAGTCTAAGAAATATATTTACACCATAACGTTTTACAGCTTTGTTGAAACATTGGTGAAATGATTCAAATTTCTTTTCTTAATACTTTTACTGTTTTGAATATTTTTTTTTGTAAATGTTTATACATAACTGAGTTTCATTTCAATTATAAATGTCAGAACATATATCCGTGATCTCTGCATTTTGACAACTTAAGTTTCTTCGAAATCAGCGATGCTCACTGCATAAACTGGAAATCAAAACTACAGATATTAGAAGAGCAAACTCATCATCAGATTGATATAAATGTAATGTAAAATAGGAAAATAACTCATTTAACATGACTATGGCTCTAAAAACAATGTACAACAATGCACATTTACCTACACTTGAAAGTCAGAGGTGATACCAGGTGCCCAGAATCACGACCAAATAACAGATCTAAGGTGAAACCATGCATGGGGGATGATACTCCGTATATATTACTTTATAGTACTTAACTTTTATTTTACAGTCTACAGCAAAGCTGGAAGTTGTCCAGAGGACAGCAATGGAAATGAAAATATTAAGCTAGGTATGTTCATCGGAACCGCTGCATAGATAAATAGATAGAGTAATCTTAAAATCTTTAGACTTACTCTATAAGTCATAGAAGAGAAAATCGTGAAAAATCTTACTCAACTTTTTAACAATTTGTGTCATTTTCTTGTTTTAATCAATGTAGAGTATTTCTTAGCTGGGTTTTAGAACAGTTGTTTAGGAAGCAGTCTTTCAGAGTGGTAGAGGGAGGCAATACAACATTTTATTTTTAAGTAATAAATGAAAGGGAAAGACATCTGACTAAGCTGTAGGGCAGAAGTCATCTGGAAGACTTGCAATAAAATGAAATACATGAAAAACGAAATATTTATTATACAACAGATGCGATACCGACTTAGTACGGCCGAGCAACAAACGTCACTCAATTGGTGTGGTTACCCAGTTCAAGTGCCCACCTTCCCACTCGCTTTAAATACAGTACAACCAATAGACACACATTTAAACATTTATAAACTTTCCTACATATAGAGCAAAAGGATCAACCAGTATCTCAGGTTGAGAAGTCATAAAAATATATAAACACTAATAGTAATGTAGAGTAAGATTATAATATAAAAATATATAGTGCGATATCAACATGGGGTAACTGTGCTCCGGAAGCGAGCACGTTTTCAGATTTGAATATACTGCCTATACGCCTTCTCATAACAATACAACATTAAATCTGCGATAAGAGGGGCGCAAGTATATAAGTGCTCATGGGAATTCAAATTACCTGTTAACAGAGTTTGCCATTCAATTGTATATAAATATTGTCCATCAAAGAGGTGATGACGTTAGAAAAACTCGTCACAATTCCAACATTTCCAAGTAATATTGTTTGTTTGAAGAAAAAAAAAACAACATTTATCTGATGTACATAGGTACATATTTTATTCTCTATTGAAACATCAGCGTATAAGAGACAACACCTTCATTTTAACTGAATCATGTGACAGTGAGGTAGAAAAGTGAAATGTGGAAATTTGACTAGTTTTAAAATTTCTTAAATACAGTTTATCTATCATTTTCAATCGACCAAAAGCAATTTATATTACTATTTAAAAAAAAAAGTCAGTGCAGTAGTTAAAAGTATGGTCTTTGATAGCTATAGGAGCAAACGTAATATGTATAGAAAGCATAGTAGTTGTGTAATGACTAGAATTAGATATAAAGCGTAATTTATATTGATTTTTGTGTAATTTGTGAAGACAATACACGGTATGAAGGTCATTTCATCAATCAAGCAAGATGCTTTTAGCGCCGGTGTTTCAACATTTGTACTTGTAGAGTTCAATTCCTTTTTAAGAACATCAAATTATTTTTTTCAAACGATGATCATATTGTAAGTTGCTTTATCGGCAAAACAAAAAGAGGAGTTACTCGCTCAGTTATGTGGCAGAAGTCACCATGGAGCTATGCAATACATGAATATAAATAATACACTAGCACATATAACACAATACAAAAATATTTCATTGTAGTGCAATTACGATACCGATTTAGGACGGTCATTTAGTTTGACAAAAGCCAAACAAATGTGATGGTTAACCGGTTTACGGGCCCACCTTCCCACTCACCGTAACAGCAAAACAATCAAAGGACGTACATTTAAAAATCTATAAATAATCCTCCACGTAAATAACAAGGGTCAACAGGTATCGCATATTGAGAGGTCATATAGAATATAAATACGTACGGTAAAACACATGATAATATAAAAATATATGCGACATCAACATGATAAATCGTTCTCTGCCAGCCTGAAAGCGAGCTAAGACCCTAGATCTGTAGGAGTCCCGACTAACAGTCAGAGGGGACGAGGTTCAGGACCATGTCTCCTCTGAAAGAGGTTTGGACAAGATCCGTCATATAGTCCTCACTGCCTTGTTAGTCAGTTTGCAACGTTCAAGTAAAAGTCTGCATAAGGATGTAGAGGGGTCAAATACAAGACCTAAAGTCTTCTTGATGATCGCAATGTCATATTGTCTATTTAGAAGACGTTTGATTATTTTATTACAAGATAAAATAACGTTATCGGAGCCTTTTATTTTCCATAGTTTATATACCATATCACAGTACAAATTAGGATGGGAAATTCCATTGGATACATAATGTTGAAAAGAAATATTTCCAAATTTTGATAGAAGCTCTGAATAAGATCTACAGAATTTGCCGAATGTTTTTCTAAGCTTGTGATATCTGTAACCCTTAGTTAAAAGTTTAGTAGTAATTTGTACCTTTCGTTTATGAAAGTCCAAAACATCGGTGCAGCCTCTGACAAATCGAACTAATTGAGATATATAGATACCATATGATGGGAGTCGAGGGATATCGCCATCCAAGTAAGGAAAATTTACAATAGAAAACCCAAAGTCCTCACGTTCATCATAAATATTAGTATATATCAGGTGGTTGATAACTTTGATGTTCAAATCTAAGAAAGGTGTAAATTTATCTCAAGTATTAGCTTTATTCAATTTGAGTTCTGGTGGATATATTTCTGATATTGTTCGAATTCAGGGTTGTCGATAACCAAAATGTCATCCAGATATCTGCAAGTATCATTAAATTTGTCAATGAGGTCGAAACGTTTTGATTTTTGAATAGAAACTATAAAATCCCTCTCATAACAATAAAGAAATAAATCTGCTATCAGAGGCGCGCAGTTAGTACCCATAGGAATTCCAACTATTTATTGATATATCTTGCCATCAAATTGCACAAAAATATTATTCATGAGACAATCTAGTGCTTTACACAATTCCTTGCAAGTCCAGTATTTATATGATGTATATTGTTTGTTGGAAAAGAATACGGAGTTATTGGAAGTACATTTGTAACTTTTAGATTCTCTGTGAAAACACTACTGTACAAGAGACAGCTACTTGCTTTTTATGAAACCATGAGGCAGAGATGTATAAAGTGTAGAAAAATCAAATGTAGAAATTTAAGCCGCTTTGAAATTTCGTAAAAGGAGTTTGTCTATAACTTCATGAGAATTTTTAATTGATCAAAAGTAATTGTTACTATTATGAAATGCGACATCAAAATGTTTTGATAATATGATCTTTTATAGCAGTTAGAGCAGACGTAATATGTTTCGATAGTACCATAGTAGAGCAGTGGCTGAAATTAAAATATGAAACGTGATTTATATGGACTTTTATGTAGTTTTGGGAGCCAATACATCATTGGTAGATCAGATTTATCAGTTTTAATTTTGAAGTCGGACATGGTCATGAGCTGATCGTGCAAGGTGCTTTCTTTTGAGATAGGGCTTTCCACATATGTATGAGTGGAGTTTAATTCGTTTTTAAGTACTTCAATATAATATAGTTTTCAAACAACTATTATGTTATTACCTGCTTTATCAGCAGGAACAAAGACATATTTAGCATGTAAGTCAGCCATCCTCGTTTTAATAGAATTTGCCGTCAATGTATTAGGCTGTTGAAATAAATGCGGATTTTCCGTAAAGTTCTTAATACGGATATCGACAATTCTTAAAATCTCGTATTTCCAATTCATTAAGAGCATGAACCTTTACCTGTTCTTTTTTTACACCAACGTTTACAATATGTAGTTAAAGCATCCTCTATAACGTCACGACATTTATTGAAATCTATCCTGAACGGAAACCTATATTTAGGTCCTTTTCCAAAAAAGGTACGCAATTTCTTGTCCGAAATACAGTTTAGGTCACCAGTAATAATATGACCTGCCGGTTTATAAACATATTTAGAATTTTCACAAGAACACGACGCAGAAGTAGAGTCTGAATTATCAGGGTTAGATGTAACTCTATTATAATTCAAAATAAGATTTCTTATAGGCTTTTTGTACTGGTAACAAATGAATGGAGGTTCTAAATTCTCAAAATATTGGGAGATTTTTTATGTGACTCTATGATCACGGAAAATATTAGAAATGTTAAGTAGATTAAAGCCTTTATTAATAAATTTAATTTTAAGAAATTGCTGCTTGGATGGAAGAGACGGAATACGAGAAATGAGTTTATTATATGAAAATGAAATAATCAATTTGAGTTGATATCAATCAGAATTGCGTAAACTTCGAAGATCAGCTTCGTCCAGGATAGGTTACATTTTATTTACCGGAATAGAAGATAGTGCATGCAAAAGTTCATGACGGCCATTTTTTGCGATAAATAGAAAATCGTCTAATGACCTATTTAAACGATTACGTATTCTGATGTTACGATTACGACCATGTGACTTACGTTTACTAATAGTATTATGTCTTAATGTAAAAATATTGATCTTATTCTGATGAGAAGAAATATTACGAAAACATATTTTGTAATTCAGCCAATTACTATTTGATTGACTGAATTGTCTGTTTACAAGGTTGCTTAAATAAATGTGAACTTAGCGTAAAATTATCAATATGAATAATTTTTAGGAATATTTTTTTTTCTCCAGTCACTGAGAGTATGTACTTTAACATTATTCCTTCTTGCACATATTTAAAAGTATATAGTTTTTCATCTATAGTGTCACGACATTTTGTGAAATCTACCCTGGAAGGCAATCGAAACTCAGGTTCTTTGTAAAAGAGAAACCGTCAATCTGTATCGGAAATACAGTTTAGATTACCTCTTATAATATGACCGACAGGCTGATAAATATATTTAGATCTATTACAAGAGCAGGAAGATGGAATATCGTCAACAATATTTGAATGAGATGTAACTGCATAGGATTTGAAAATTACATGATTTTGTATTGATAACATATTAAAGATGGATCAAGATTCTCGAAATACTGTGGGATGTTATATATGACTCTTTGATCACGTAAAATATTAAAAATATTAAAAAAAAAAAGACATTTATTTACAAATTTAATTTTGATAAATTGTAAGTAAGAAGGGGGTAGATGGTATACGATTGAAAGGTATATTAAAAGAAAAAAATAATTGTTTTAAGGCGAAATCTATCCATATTCCGTGAAGTTTTAAGATCAGCCTCGTTTTAATTTTTGTCACTGGGATAGCTGATAAAACAGATAATAAAAAGGAAAGACAATTCTTTATGTCACAATTTCAGTCTACTAACATTAATAACATACCTATTGAAATCTACTGGTGTGAGGTTAAAATACTTTTATTAACTCACAAAAACCAGATAAGGGTCCATTCAGGTCTCTTGTTAGAGATAATATTTTAAAATAATTTATATGTTGTACATTATTTTCCAAATATGGGAAAGGAATTGTGGCTTAAACAGAATTACACAGTTTTATGAAGAGGAAATAATTGAACATTTTCTTCTCAAGAACTACAAGCCTCAAGGGCTGCATATTTGGCATATAAATGTACAACATGCGTGATAGTCTGTCTTTTTGACTATGCCAACGGCTTCTGATATTGCAGTGAGTTAAAGATAACAAAACTTTTTAAATATACGAAGTTGTGCTGCAGTATTTGGTCTTATCCTAGATGGACGTAGATTTAAAATGATAGATGTAGTGAAATGTATACTTATAACCTGGATGACAGTTTGGAGAGAGTAAATGTCGTGAAGTGATGCGGTTAAAGTATTTCTCACTGAATTACTGAACTGAAAATAAGAACTTAAAATGAAGAGTTTTATACATCGTTGTGATTGATAGATAATTCACCATTTTTATTAACTAATGGCAGAAATAATGCCATGCATACACAGAACTTAAGATAAAAATATCCTGTAAGCATGGGTGTAGTTAGTGCCTAAGACATTTTTTGCTTAATTATATCCCCTGTAAACAAAGTTTGGAGGGGATATACACAGTGAGGTGCAGTCGTAATATAACAGTATGTTAACGTCTTGTTATCGTGAAATTTGCTTTCCTCGTACATTCAGGACTGCTGAGCACACGCTTTTGCGTTAGCCCAGATTTCCTCGTGAACTTAATTTTCGAGACCGCTTGGCTGCCGCGTGAACATGCTTGACAGCCACGTTCGCTTGCTTACAACTTAAAACTTACAATTACATATACATAGAGAAAGATTTGAAGGACAATCGATTAGTACTGTATACATGTAGGTAAATATTCCGAAGTAAATAAAATACGAGTTAAGGGATGGATTTTAAAAATATTGAATACAAATTCCGAACATTAAATACAATGAAATTTATTCGTGTGTTAGTACAACAACAACAATAATAATAATAATAATAATAATAATAATAATAATAATAATAATAATAATAATAATAATAATGAAATTAATAAAAAATTATAATAATCATGATAATCATGACATTCATATATTATGAAAAATAGCTAAATTAAAAAATAATAATGAATACATAAATAAGAATAAATACATTAATAAATTATAAATAGATAAACAGATAAGGAATAAAAACATAATTAAATTGATTAAAGGGACAAAGTCCGAGACTGGAACATTTTAGCATGAAAAGGATAAATTACGATAATATCTTGTTTTTCCTGTATTACATAAATCATAAACTTTGTGTTAATTGCGCAAAATTTAAAACTAAAATCCTTCAATGTTTTCGTAGAATAAAGGTAATTGAGTCGAATTAAATTGGGTTGGTATCAATTGTCCAAATAAGGTGATGTTCCGCCTATAATCATGCGCTTGTGCGGATATTCACTGTAGAAAACAACAAAAATGGTTCACATGGAGGAATACGAGCAAGAGAAAAGCAAAAGTCTGGTAGAAAATAACTATACACAGACTCAGAAGAAAAGTGGAACAAATGTTAGAATCGGGTAAACCTCTAGTTTCATTGTCACGTGATTTCCTCTGACCGACCTCATCAATATTCAAGGAGTTGGCGTGGTTATGTTACAAATTTAAAACGGACACATCTCGTGAATGACATCGACTTTGGTAACGATACTTTTTACACATCTTAGATAATATACTAACAATCGAATGTCGTTTAAGAAATCCATTTACATTTTTTATACTTTTCCCGACTTCAATAGGACCATACTTCTTTAAAAATAAATAAATAAAATAGAATTAGAATGTAATTATCCTAGATTCTTTCTGGTAAAAACTGAAGAAGTTTTTCATAAATACCTTAGTGCATGTTTTCGCGGTAATTTCTATTATTAAATTACATATGACACCATTAATGCGGATGTCATTTAAACATTACATTTAATACACGTATAGCTGGCGACATTTGCAGTAATTCAATTAGATCCCTTTTATTTCCTGCATCCGAACAACTGCATAGACAATTACAAATGTAGGCATGGGAACGTGTGACTAGATCGAGCGCATGCGGGAATAAATCGAGTGAACGCGAATTTCCTCTCACATGAACGCGAGGAGCGCACGCGCGTCCGGTCGAGCAGTCCTAGCACATGTGCTAAAGCAGTCCTCGTGACCGCTTATCGCATTAACGTGAATGTTATGTTACGACTGCACCCATCTGTAGGAATCACCCACTCTGTCTGGCCTTTCAAAAATTTAAACCCTGGCTATAACCTTTCAGAGATAAGACATTCATATGACACTGTATTCCTGAAATCCACATTGTATAGCTGCAAAAAGTTGATGCGCAGTACTTTTATAATGTTAACTGAACAGTTAAATAACTAAGGTTATTTTGTAAGGAATACGTGACCCTTTATACACTTTTCAAAAGTATCTCCCGCAATATGGACATACAGAAAGGAAAATAAAGTCATACTTCCACATTTTACTATATATTTCAGACCCGGCAAATTCCGATAGCACATCTGAAGTAGATTCATCAGAAGAAACAGAGAATATATTATTAAATGGTATGTATCAATTAATTTATTTCAACATTCTCCAATGATAGATCAAATGAAATGTATTCCAATCAAGAGATTAAATTCTGCTTGTACTGAAATTACATTATCTCTGAGATTACTTATCACTTTGAACGGGAGATTGAAAATATATTTCTGTCAAGTACTTGACTATTGAGAAATCTAATTGATCAAATAGTACCTCAATCAAAATTGAAACTCATATTCTTTTACTTTCATCGTTAAATTCAGTATGTGCTTTTTATTACCGGTAATCATATAAACGATTACATGTTGTGTGAAACATGCTGTTGTATGCCACATCCCGTGCGCCCAATCCCACTTTCTTTAGATGTTCTCTTCTATTCTTTGGTAACGATTCTTTCGTTTGTATTTTCGATCTTCAACGTTTGCTAAGTTTGTATGTCTTTTGGTTTGAGGATCTATATACATCATAAACAAATAACTGAA
The DNA here is from genome assembly GCA_035048485.1 of Pteria penguin. Taxonomy (NCBI): domain Eukaryota; kingdom Metazoa; phylum Mollusca; class Bivalvia; order Pterioida; family Pteriidae; genus Pteria; species Pteria penguin. The sequence goes on from CM068584.1 coordinate 23,376,006, forward strand.
AACAATTGTTTTACTGCATATACCGTAGCCAAATCTTCATTGCAGTGTTTCCGACATGAAACATTGGCTGGCAGTTCAAGCAAAATTTAAATGGTTGACCAGATTGTAAAGCAATGTCGGTCCATGGATTGGCGATATCTGTCCGTCTGTCTCTCCATCATAATATTTGTTTCTGGTTGAAGCAAAATCTCAGGAACTAAGAGGAACCAATAAAACAATCGTTGACACATATGTTCCTTATTACCAGAGCATTCTAATTATGCCATAACTATAGGGTATTCACCTTGACTCATTGACATTGACCTTGGACTTTGGCCTTCTATTGGGAAACTAACCTTGAGCATTAGTTTTGAACAAAAAACAGTCGGTTTCATATTATACTGCGTTCCTCGTGGCTAGACCTTTCTGTTGGTAAAAGGAGTTTTCACCATGTGACTTTGACCTCCACTGTTTTTCCATCAACATTTTGTTAAAATTTCTGCTTGAAGCAAAATCTCAGCAAGTAAGAGTACTTAACGAACTCAATATTTGACACATAGTTTCATTAGGACCAGAAATTTAAAATTATGCCATGACTTTTGACCTTGACGTTGACCTTGGACTTTAACCTACTTTTACAAAACTTTAACTTTGGTCATATCTTTTGAATCCATAACGTTGGGATTTTGATACTTCACACATAGGTTCTTTATGACCAGACATTTATACTGATATCATGACGTTTTAAATTGTAATTTTGAATTTTGTCTGGCATTGCTCTATTAGCAGTTTCTTGTGTTACAATAATATGTAAACCTCTCTAAGTAAATAATGGACACAATCAGATCATAGTCAATATTCACTAAACTTCGCTTTTAGAAAGTGCCTTCTGACTTTTTCACATTGTAATGAAAAAAGTATAACCCATTCCACGATGGAGTCATTTTTCTAAGTGAGTATAAAACCATGGTATATTATGAAATGACTATTATTACCATGCCCTTGTAAAATGCGTATATATAGAGTGTACGTTTTGTTATATAGGTCCGTATTCAATAAATGAATTCATACATATAACTTAATTGTGCAGCAGCTACTGTGTATTTAAGATGTTTATGAACATTACACAATGGTAAAATATATATGTGTATATATGTATTAAACATATATTTCAGGAAAGGCAAGTTGCCATGGTGAATCTGGAATTGATACCTCGGGTGAATTAAAACTTTTAATACAAACTGGTACGTTAAAATCAATTCAGTTTAAAATTCATTAGGGTGAAAGATCAACTTTAAGAAAAAAGAGGAGTTACTGGCTCAGTTATGTGGCAGAAGTAAACATGGAGCTATACAATACATGAATATAAATAATGTACTAAAACATATAACACATTACAAAAATATTTCATTGTAGTGCAATTACGATACCGACTTAGGACGGTCATTTAATTTGACAAAAGCCAAACAAATGGTGTGGTAAACCGGTTTACGGGCCCACCTTCCCACTCACCGTAACAGCAGAACAATCAAAGGACGTACATTTAAAAATTTATAAATAATCCTCCTTGTAAAGAACAAGCGTCAACAGGTATCGCACATTGAAAGTTCATAAAATATAAACACGCAAGGTATTGTAAAACACATAATGATATATAAATATATGCGACATCAACATTATAAACCGTGCTCTGCCAGTCTGAAAGCGAGCTAAGACCCTAGATCTGTAGGAGTCCCGACTAACAGTCAGAGGGGACGAGGTTCAGGACCATGTCTCCTCTGAAAGAGGTTTGGACAAGACCCGTCATATAGTCCCCACTGCCCTGTTAGTCAGCGTGCAACGTTCAAGTAAAAGTCTGCATAAGGCTGTAGAGGGGCCAAATACAAGACCTATAGTCTCTTTGATGATCTCAATGTCATATTGTCTATTCAGAAGACGTTTGACTATTTCATTATATGATAAAATTACGTTATCGGAGCCTTTTATTTTCTTTAGTTTATATACGAGATCACCGTAAAAATTAGGATGGGAAATTCCATTGGATACATACTGTTGAAAAGAAATATTTCCAAATTAAGATAAAAGTTCTGAATAAGATCTGAAGAATTTGCCGAATGTTTTTCTTAGCTTGTGATATCTGTAACCCTGAGTTAAAAGTTTAGTAGTAATTTGTACCTTTCGTTTATGAAAGTCCAAAACATCGGTGCAGCCTCTGACAAATCGAACTAATTGAGATATATAGATACCATATGATGGAATTCGATGGACATCGCCATCCAAGTAAGGAAAATTTACAACAGGAAATCCAAAATCCTCACATTTATCATAAATATTAGTATATATAAGGTGGTTGATAATTTTGATGTTCAAATCTAAGAAAGGTGTAGATTTATCTCAAGTATTAGCTTTATTCAATGTGAGCTCCGGTGGATATATTTCTGATATGAATTGTTCGACTTCAGGGTTGTCGATAACCGAAATGTCATCAAGATATCTGCAAGTATCATTAAATTTGTCAATGAGGTCAAATCGTTTTGATTTTTGAATAGAAACCATAAAATCCCTCTCATAACAATAAAGAAATAAATCTGCTATCAGAGGCGCGCAGTTAGTACCCATAGGAATCCCAACTATTTGTTGATATATCTTGCCATCAAATTGCACAAAAATGTTATTCATGAGAAAATCTAGTGCTTTACATAATTTCTTGCAAGTCCAGTATCTATATGAAGTATATTGTTTGTTGGAAAAGAATACGGAGTTATTGGAAGTACATATGTCAGTTTTAGATTAATAAACATCACATAAAAATCAAAGTCAAACAGACAGCCGGTAAGTAATAATACATTATGTAGTTGAATGACATCGATTTTGGTAACGATACTTTTTACACATCTTAGATAATATACTAAGAATCAAATGTTTAAGAAATCCGTTTACATTTTTTATACTTTTCCCGACTTCAATAGGACCATGCTTCTTTAAAGATAAATAAATAAAATAGAATTAGAATGTATTTAGGGGCAGGCTTGGTGTAGTGGTTAAGCGCTTGGTTTGCGACGCCGACGATCCGGGTTCGATTCCCGGGTTGCGCCACTATGTTTAAGAGGTTGGTAACCTCCTGCTTCCATGTCGCGATATAACTGAAAAATTGTTGAAAGCGACGTAAAACACCAAATTCACCACAGAATCTAATTATCCTAGATTCTTTATGGTATAAACTGAAGAAATTTTTCATAAATACCTTAGTGCATGTCTTCGCGGTAATTTCCATTATTAAATTTCATATGAAACCATTAATGCGGATGTCATTTTAACATTACATTTAATACACGTATATCTGGCGACATTTGCGGTTATTCAATTAGATCCCTTTTATTTTCTCCATCCAAATGTAGGCATATGAACGTGCGACTGGATCGAGCGCACGCGGGAATAAATCGAGTGAACGCGAATTTCCTCTCACATGAACGCGAGGAGCGCACGCGCGTCCGGTCGAGCAGTCCTAGCACATGTGCTAAAGCAGTCCTCGTGACCGCTTATCGCATTAACGTGAATGTTATGTTAGGACTGCACCCATCTGTAGGAATCACACATTCTGTCTGTCCGACAGTCTTTGCGGTCTGTTTGTCCGGGCCATAACTTCTTATCCCCTTGTCGGATCTAGACAATATGTCAACAGAATTCTTTTCCACGACCCAAAGGAGTGTCACGATCTTGACCCAAGGCCATATCTTCAAGTTTGGATCTAGATAATATTTCACGCAATTGGTGCTGATGATCCAAGCATTTGTAATGACCTCAACGCAAGGTCATATTTTCAATATTAAGGTCAGATAGCACATAACCTGGAATCAAGGTCATATCTACAAGTTTATGGTTACAGTATGTACATTGCCAGAATTCTTGTCCGAGCAATAACATGAATTATTGCATGTTTCAACTTTGCAGGGGGAATTTCTCCCGTTAGGACAGCCCTAGTTTTGATTTCTTTTATGTATTGGATTGTATTTCATTGATAACAATAATAATACATACATGGAACAAATATATTCTATAGCGTGGATGAAAATATCGAAAGGATACCCTTTTACCCCTTTTTTCGGAGCAACATTCTCTGTACTTTTTTTTATGAACACAAGTTAGATAGGGTCTGCTGTCTGTACTCCATCCTGGTACCAAGTTTGTCCAGTTATGACAAGAACATACCAAGGTATAATGGTGTATGATAAGATATGTGTTGCCATGAAAACAATAAATTACACAAATTTCAAATGACTTTGTTGATGTTCGCCAGGACGAAAGCTCCAGAGAGGTAATGTTATACACCCAGCGGTGTGGTTGTCGGCGACTGTAAAACTTTAACCTTGGCTATTAGATTTGAACCAAGAGGGCTAGATCCTTCAAACATCATACATGGATACATTATCGAAGGAACTTTCATTTGGAACCATGATATTTGAACATGTGACGTTGACCCTAAAGTTTGACCTACTTTTCGAAATCTATAACTTGACTATCAATTTTTAACCAAAAAGTTCAGGGTTTTAAAATTTCACACATAATTACCTCGTTGAAGGTCTTTTCATATTTGACAATGACCTTTGACCCTGTGACCTTTTTTGCAGTTTGACCTACTTTCAAAAAACTTTACCTTTGGCTCTAACTTTTGAACCAAGACGGATAGAGCTTTGAAATTTCACACATAAATACCCTGTGGAAGGCCCCATCATTTTTGCATCATGAGCTTTTGACCTTTCTGAGGGATAGGGGTTTGAAACTCCCCCACGAGTATATCTCGTTGAAGGCCATTTCATATGGAACAATGATCTGTGACCAATGACCTTACAGTTTTATCTCCTTTCAAACATTGACACCCTTGCTATAACGTTTGAGAGATAAGACATTCATATGACACTGTATTCCTGAAATCCACATTGTATACCTGCAAAAAGTTGATGCGCAGTACTTTTATAATGTTTTTATGGCCGAACTGAACAGAAGCTTATTTTGTAAGGAATACGTGACCCTTTATTCACTTTTCAAAAGTATCTCCCGCAATATGGACATACAGAAAGGAAAATAAACAGTCATACTTCCACATTTTACTATTTCAGACCCGGCAAATTCCGATAGCACATCTGAAGTAGATTCATCAGAAGAAACAGAGAATATATTATTAAATGGTATGTATCAATTAATTTCAACATTCTCCAATGATAGATCAAATGAAATGTATTTCAATCAAGAGATTAAATTCTGCTAGTACTGAAATTACATTATCTCTGAGATTACTTATCTCTTTGAACATATATTTCTGTCAAGTACTTGACTATTGAGAACTCTTATTGATCTATCAAATAGTATCCCAATCAAAATGAAAACTCATATTAGTTTACTTTCTCAAGTACTTCATCATTAAATCCAGTATGTGCGTTTTGTTACCGGTAATCATATAACAGATTACATGTTGTGTGAAACATGCTGCTGTATGCCATATCACGGGCACCCAATCCCACTTTCTTTAAATGTTCTCTTATAATCTTTGTTAACGATTCTTTCTTTTGTATTTTGATCTTCAAAGTTTGCTAAGTTTGTATGGCTTTTGGTATGATGATCTATATACATCATGTACAAATAACTATAAACAATTGTTTTACTGCATATATTCCGTAGCCAAATCTTCATTGCAGTGTTTCCGACATGAAACATTGGCTGGCAGTTCAAGCAAAATTTAAATGGTTGACCAGATTGTAAAGCAATTTCGGTCCATGGATTGTCGATATTTGTCCGTCTGTCTGTCCATCATAATTTTTGTTTCTGGTTGAAGCAAAATCTCAGGAACTAAGTGGAATTAATAAAACAATCCTTGACACATACGTTCCTTATTACCAGAGCATTCAAATTATGCCATAACTATAGACTATTGACCTTGAATTATTGACATTGACCTTGGACTTTGGCTTACATTTGGAAAACTTTAACCTTGACCATTAGTTTTGAATGAAAAGAGAGTCGTTTTCATATTACTCTGCGGTCCTCGTGGCTAGACCTTTATGTTGGCACCAGAAGTTTTCACCACGTGACTTTGACCTTCACTGTTTTTCCATCAACATTTGGTCAGTTTCTGCTCGAAGCAAAATCCCAGCAAGTAAGAGGAGTTGATGAACTCTATATTTGACACAGAGTTTCATTATGACCAGAACTTTAAAATCATGCCATGACTTTTGACCTTGCACTTTTACCTACATTTACATAACTTTAACTTTGGTCATATCTTTTGAATCCATAATGATGGGATTTTGGTACTTCACAGATAGGTTCTTTATGACCAGACATTTATATTGATATCATGACGTTTTACACTGTGATTTTGACTTTTGTCTGGCATTACTTTCATTAGAGGTTTCTTTTGTTACAATAAGATGTAAACCTCTCTGAGTAAATAATGGACACAATCAGATCATAGTCAATATTCACTAAACTGGGCCTTTAGAAAGTGCCTTCAGACTTTTTCACATTGTAATGAAAACAGTATGGCCCATTCCACGATGGGGTCATTTATCTAAGTGAGTATAAAACCATGGTATATTATGAAATGACTATTATTACCATGCCCTTGTAAAATGCGTATATATAAAGTGTACGTTTTGTTATATAGGTCCTTATTCTATAAATGCATTCATACATATAACTTAATTGTGCAGCAGTCACTGTGCATTGATGATGTCTATGAACATTACACAATGGAAAAATATATATGTGTATATGTGCATTAATGATATATTTCAGGAAAGGCAAGTTGCCATGGTGAATCTGGAATTGATACCTCGTGTGAATTAAAACGTGTAATACAAACTGGTCTGTAAAAATATAACTCAGTTTAAAATTCATTAGGGTGAAAGATCAAATTTAATAAACATCACATAAAAAATCAAATTCAAACAGTTTGCTGGTGTAATATAGTAGTTCCCCCCCCCCCCCCCTAGCCATTTTCCCCCTGGAAAAATGGCTATATAGTAGTTTCCCCCCGGAAAAATGACTATATAGTAGTTTTTCCCCCGGGGGAAATTTGGCTATATAGCCACCCCCCCCCCCCTCTTATAGTCATTTTTCCCCCGGGGAAAAACTACTATAAAGTGGATTTTCGCCCCAATGTGAAATTCCGGATTTTCTTTTCACACATACATGTATGTAAATCCAGCTTGTTACCTTGTTAACAATAAATAGATTTCTATTTAAAATAGAGATATCTCAACTTTTTATACGGAGACATATCCAATTAATTTAGAGATATCTCATTTTCTTAAGTAGTACTGTCTTCGATTTTAATCTCTTTTCCAAATACAAATGCATATATTTAGAACAGAGATTTATCTACTAGAATTTCATTCGAGATATCTTTATCTAATCCCGGGGGTCAGTTTTTAACGCTAAATCTGACCCAAAAGTCGTTGAAAATTGACGCACACCGTTAAACTTTGACTCCCCATGGGGTAATTTTTAACGATTTTTTATATATAGCATTGAAATACATCTTTCTATTGAAGCGGGGTGGGCATATGGGATGTCTCTCACCATCCCATCTCATTCTCCCTTCCATATAACCTTTGCCTCCTCCTTCCATATCGGAGCGAATTGGGCTTCGCAACTGACACACATTGTGTATACAGAAAAAAAATTTATATAAACAGGTGGAATGATTTGTTGTTTGGGTATGATTTCGGTCGTTGAAATTTGACCCTACCTCTAATGACCAGTCTTAAAGTTTATTATACTTATCAGATAATCGACTAGCCACACTCTGTTATAAACTGGAGCTATTGTCCTTGCATTGTCTCAGCAAAATATCCCTCTTTATTTAAAAAGACAGACAGTGTACTTAGCTTATTTCTTTAATTGTAATAAGGAGATTATCTCGAGATGGGGTCATTTTGTAATGTTGAAATTTGACCCCAACCTTAATAACAATTGAAGTTTATTAAAGTCATACTACATTTTAAGCAGGAGTTCGATGCTTTTTTTTCATATGGAGTCCTGATTTACTTTTGAAATATGAACACCCCAATCACCTGGTTATAATCCCTGCATCGTTTGTTCAAATTATCATTCTTTATTCAACAAACACACACAGTGTCCTTGTCTAAATACTTGTATTGCAATAAGGAGATTGTACCGACATGGGGTCGTTTTTTAATGTTAAAATTTGACCCTACCTCTAATAACAAGTTTTCAAGTTTATCAATAATCACACATTATTCTAAGCAGGAGCTCGATGTTTTTTTTTCACATGAAGTCATGAATTAATTTTGCAATATGACCACCCCCCCCCCCCCCCCCACAATCCCTTAGTTATAATCCCTGCATCGTATCTGCAAATTCTCACTTTTTATCCAACAAACGCACATAGCGTACTTAGCTAAATATTTGTATTGTAAAAAGGAGATTATCTCGACATGGAGTCGTTTTTTAATGTTGAAATTTGACCCTACCTCAAATAACAAGTTTTCAAGTTTATTGAAAGATTATTAAAAGTCACACTATATTTTAAGCAGGAGTTTATCATATGGAGCCATGAATTAATACTGAAATATGACACCCCGCCCCACCAATTATAATCCCTGCATTGTCTCTGCAAAATATCATTTTTTATTCAACAAAAACACACAATGTGCTTATAGCTAATGAAATATGAATTCTAACAGACCACTAATGGGATCGAAATTTACATAATATTCTACATATGATGTCATTATACAACGTAAAATGTAAACCATGTTGTAAATGACTTTTTCATGTGTGGGTGGGGTCATTTACTAACGGACGGAGTTAATTTTCCACATTAAAAATCGACCCTCAAACCGTTAAAGATTGACCCGTGGGTCAGTTTTCAATGGGTCAGTTTTTAATATTACACAGGCAGGCATTGTAAGGGAAATCCTACGATTACCGTACTGAATAATCAGTAGACATAGTTTAGGCTTATTCACTAAACTTGGTGTTAAAATGAAGAACGTCTGTTCTTATTGTAACAATTAAAATACTTATACTACAGATAGACAGGGACATTTACCAATATTGGTGAAAGTTCAAAAGTAATAAATATTTTAAACTGTTAGTGTAACACACATCATCATATCTATAATAGAATATCAGCATCTCTTGATATGGTTGTTGATCAAATTGTCACACAGAAATATACTTCAGACACCTGCAGTCTGCAAACAAAACACTATTGCACAACTGCACCATTATTTTAGACTTATAGAACTAAGCCATACTATCGAAAATTCTGACCCAGTTTAAGGTACCATTCCCAGCACAGACAGTTACATAAAACTGACTCACTCTAAAAATAGAGGGGCAGGCTTGGTGTTATGGATAAGTGCTTTGCTTGCGGCGCCGACGATCTGGGTTCGATTTCCGTGTTGCGCCACTATGTTTAAGAGGTTGGTAACCTCCTGCATCCATGTCGCGATATAACTGAAAAACTATTGAAAGCAACGTAAAATACCAACCAACCAACTCTAAAAATAGCAATCACGTCACAAACGGTAAATGTTTATGTAGCGACACCTGGCTGAGACAAATCAGTCGTTACTTCTCGACAATTTCCGTAACGGATGAATAATGTGTATTCTTACACATACTTGTAATTTCAATGTAGTCTCCATGATTTCGTAATCGCCATTTCTACTTGATGTTGAGAGAGAGAGAAAAAAAAAGATGCATTCTCCGTATCTTGTCATAGATTTGATCACAGAGATAATCTCAGGTCAACATCAATATGACCCGAAGGCAAATGACAGGACATATTCTTAGAGTAATCCTTAGTGAAATTAAATAATCAAATAAATACCTTTCTTTCAGATTTCAATGAATCAGACGGTATAATACCAAGTGAAGATACCTCTTTTACTATTCTGCACAGTGCGTGTCAAAATGGAGATATCAATATGGTGAAACATCTGATCAGGAATGACAAAAAAGGATTAAACAGAATAACCAAAGAGGGAATGACACCGTTTCATTATGCAGGATTTTCAGGATCAGTAGAATTCGTAGAGTATCTGATTGATAATGGCTGTGATTTTTATAGTAAGGATGATGATGGTCGGACCATTGTACATAATGCATGTGAGAAAGGACATGTCAATCTGGTGAAACATCTGTCTAACATAGATAAAGATGTAGTGAAGATAAAAGACAAAGATGGAATGACACCGTTTCATTGTGCAGGATTTTCAGGATCAGTAGAACTAGTACAGTATCTGATTGATAATGGCTGTGATGCGTATAATAAGAATTATGATGGTCAGACTATTGTACATGTTGCATGTCAGGAAGGGCATGTGAACTTGGTGAAACATCTGACACACTTGGATAAAGGTGTATTAAAGATAAAAGACAACAATGGAGTGACATCGTTTCATTGTGCTGGATTTTCAGGATCAGTAGAACTAGTACAGTATCTGATTGATAATGGCTGTGATGTGTATAGTAAAAAGTAATGATGGTCGGATCATTGTACATAAAGCATGTGGGGAAGGGCATGTCAATCTGGTGAAACATCTGTCTAACATAGATAAAGGTGTATTAAAGATAAAAGACAACAATGGAATGACACCGTTTCATTGTGCTGGATTTTCAGGATCAGTAGAACTAGTACAGTATCTGATTGATAATGGCTGTGATTTTTATAGTAAGAATGATGATGGTCGGACCATTGTACATAATGCATGTAACAAAGGGCATGTCAATCTGGTGAAACATCTGTCTAACATAGATAAAGATGTAGTGAAGATAAAAGACAAAGATGGAATGACACCGTTTCATTGTGCAGGATTTTCAGGATCAGTAGAACTAGTACAGTATCTGATTGATAATGGCTGTGATGCGTATAATAAGAATTATGATGGTCAGACTATTGTACATGCTGCATGTCAGGAAGGGCATGTGAACTTGGTGAAACATCTGACAAACTTGGATAAAGGTGTATTAAAGATAAAAGACAACAATGGAGTGACATCGTTTCATTGTGCTGGATTTTCAGGATCAGTAGAACTAGTACAGTATCTGATTGATAATGGCTGTGATGTGTATAGTAAAAGTAATGATGGTCGGATCATTGTACATAAAGCATGTGGGGAAGGGCATGTCAATCTGGTGAAACATCTGTCTAACATAGATAAAGGTGTATTAAAGATAAAAGACAACAATGGAATGACACCGTTTCATTGTGCTGGATTATCAGGATCAGTAGAACTAGTACAGTATCTGATTGATAATGGCTGTGATGTGTATAGTAAGAATAATGATGGTCGAACCGTTGCACATAAAGCATGTAACAAAGGGCATGTCAATCTGGTGAAATATCTGACTAGCATAGATAAAGGAGTATTGAAAATAAAAGACAAGAAAGGGTTGACACCGTTTCATTGTACTGCATTTTCAGGATCAGTACAACTAATACAGTATCTGATTGATGCTGGCTGTGATGTGTATAGCAAGGATAATAATGGTCGGACCGTTGTACATTATGCATGTCAGGAAGGGCATGTCAATCTGGTGAAACATCTGGCTAACACAGATAAAGGTGTGTTAGAGATGAAAGACAACAATGAAAAGACACCGTTCCATTATGCTGGATTTTCAGGATCAGTAGAATTCGTACAGTATCTTATTGACAATGGCTGTGATGTGTATAGTAATGATAATGGTGGTCGGACCATTGTACATAAAGCATGTCAGGAAGGGCATGTCAGTCTGGTGAAATATCTGACTAACTTTGATAAAGTTGTATTAAAGATAAAAGACAACAAAGGATTGACACCATTTCATTGTGCTGGATTTTCAGGATCAGTAGAACTAGTACAGTATCTGATTGCTAATGGCTGTGATGTGCATAGTAAGGATAGTCGTAGTGGAACCATTGTACACCATGCATGTAATGAAGGACATGTGGATCTGGTGAAACATCTGGCTAACATAGATAAAGTCCTATTAATGATGAAAGACAAAGATGGATTGACACCATTTCATTGTGCTGGATTTTCAGGATCAGTAGAACTAGTACAGTATATGATTGATAATGACTGTGATGTGTATAGCGAGGATAATGATGGTGAAACCATTGTACATTTTGCATGTCAAAAAGGGCATGTCAATCTGGTGAAACATCTGGCTAACATAGATAAAGGCGTGTTAAAGATAAAAGACAAAGATGGAATGACACCGTTTCATTGTGCTGGATTATCAGGATCAGTAGAACTAGTAACGTATCTGATTGATAATGGCTGTGATGTGTATAGTAAGAATGATGATGGTCGGACCATTGTACATTTTGCATGTCAGGAAGGGCATGTCAATCTGGTGATATATCTGACTAACATAGATAAAGATGTGTTACGGAAAAAAGATAAGGATGGAATGACACCGGTTGCTTGTGCAGGATTTTCAGGATCATTAGATCTAGTAGAATATCTTCATTACATTGTAAAAGAAGGATAAAAATTATATTATTTCTTCATTAATTCACATTTCATTTCAATATGCACATAGCACATAGTGGAAAGAAAAAAAAAACTTGAAGACATTTGCAGGTAATATGTTTTAACTGTACCGAGTGAAACTTGTCAGCAAGCCTGTAATCAAAGTGATCCTTTCAAAATTGCTGCATGTGAATCCAAATAGGTGAAAGAAGGTACAGTGTACCTTTTTTGTGAATCTTCAGATCGCTGCATGGAGTTCATCACTAATTGCGTTAGGATGATTAAAAAGGATGCATTAATAAAGTTTGGGAGTATTTTCCTGAATTTCTAGCTTACTTGAGCCAAGGTCTCACTTAAGGTATAGGCATTATAATATTTAATTGTTCCTCAGTTATATTTTCACATATTTCAACCTTCAGGACTGCAAAAGTAATTCTTATTTAATTTGATGTAGATTAATTAATCACGGTCCCCTACAAGGGTTGTTGTGTTTCAGTCAGATCCATCAGGGGGTTTAAGGACAGGACGATACTTTATAGGCCAAAGAATGCCCCCAATTTTGACAAATTTTCTTTTTCGATTAGCTGTGCAGATTTACAAACCCAATGCAACAGAATTATCTAGAGTGTCGTCTTAAGACTTGATGCTTTTATTGCTTTATTGATTAATTCCAAAACCAAACATTCTTACGTATTGTAAGCCACATGAGCTAAAGGTGGAAGTGATATATTAGCATAGAACACCATCACGTAAACGTTTCTTCTTCGGACCTGCTGCATGTATCTTCATGAACATTGGTTTTTAGCTCATCTGAGCCAAAGGTTCAAGTGAGCTAAAATTATTCTGCGTCGTTTGTCTGTCGTTCGTAAACTCTTCACATATTCAACTTTTTTACAAGAACCACTAAACAGATATCTATGATACTTGACGGCAATAAAGTACCTATATTCTTCTACAGGTGTTGTTCTTTTTGCCCCAATCCGTCAACAGGTGACGCCACTACAGGCAAAAGTACATCATAGAGGGTATCCTGCTTTGATGAAATTCTTCTTCAGACCGGGTGCATACAGAGACAAACTCAGTGCATAAGAATGATCTAGAGGGATGTGTGAGGAAATATAATTTTTGGTTCTGTTCCGAAGCCGTTTTCGTGCCATTTTAAATAAGAAAAAAATATTTCATTTAAACGGGAATATTATTTCGTTCAAACGACAAATTATCTCGTTCGAACTAGATAATTTTCTAATTCGAACGAGAAACTTTCATATACAATAGTCTGCAGTGTACGTGTTATTATCCGATAAAAAGAAGTGGAATATCGTACATCAATAAACCTATTATATTTTATTACAATTTCTTTTGAAGTGGAAGTTTTATCGTTTACACAATTACATAAGCAAGAACTACATTTGGTCGTGTTCGGCCTGAAATTAGTTGAAATATTTTATACGTATTATTTCAGTCTATCCAATGGCAGATCTAAAGTATGTTTTACATTATATATATATATATATATATATATATATATATATATATATATATATATATATATATATATATATATATATATATATATATATATATATATACATATATATATATATATATATATATATATATATATATATATATATATATATATAATGAGATTAATCTCGGTTTTGTCTTTGTAACGTAAAACAGACCTAACATTTGCGGTCATACTCAAATAATGAAGCCATTTAAAATGTAACCAAGTTCCTTAAAATTGTGATTTTGACCATGACCCCTTCTCTAAGAATACCTTCTTTCTATTGTAGAAGTAGCAGTAGTATAAATAATTCTACGGGCAACACATGTATTCATTTTGAACTCCCATTCAATTATATACAAGTTAAAAAAAAATGAAATAAATAGTAATCACCCTGTCTGTCCGTCCATCAATCTTGTCCAGATCATAACTGTTTACTCCCTTGTCAGATCTGAATAAAATTTCATGCAATTGTCGTCCATGACATGGGTGTGTCATGACCTTGGCCCAAGGTCTTCTCCAAAGTCACAGTACATATATGGCCAAAATCTTTATCCAGACCAAAATTCCCTACTGACAAGTTCGATCTCGGTAATATTTCTCACAGTGGTGTCTATAAACAACCATTATCTTGTATATAGATAAATATATCTATAGTAAGAAGTGCAACCTTTTGGAGTTAAGCTTGGTATTTCACACAAGTACTTTCATGTTTTTATATAACCATCTTCAGGTGAACTGAAGAACATGCATATAACGTAACTATGTTACTGTAGTAGAATGACGTCATTTCATTGACGTCATAGTACCGATAATAACTGAGAGTTTAACGAGGCCGTTCTGGGTAAAAATATCTCAAAAAACCCAAGCAGCAATTTCTCAAAATTAAATTTATTAGTAAAGGCTTGGATCTACTTAACATTTCTAATGTTTTCCGTGATCATAGAGTCACATCTAAAATCCCCCAATATTTTGAGAATTTAGAACCTCCACTTATTTGTTACCAGTACAAAAAGCCTATAAGAAATCTTATTTTAAATTATAATAAAGTTACATCTAACCCTGATGTTTCAGAATCTATTCCTTCGTCGTGTTCTTGTGAAAATTCTAAATATGTTTATAAACCGGCAGGTCATATTATTACTGGTGACCTTAACTGTATTTCGGACAAGAAATTGCGCACCCTTTTTGGAAAAGGAGCTAAATATAGGTTACCGTCCAGGATAGATTTCAATAAATGTCGTGACGTTATAGAAGATGCTTTAACTACATATTGTAAACGTTGGTGTAAAAAAGAACAGGTAATGGTTCATGCTCTTAATGATTGGAAATACGAGATTTTAAGAATTGTCAATATCCGTATTAAGAACTTTACAGAAAATCCGCATTTATTTGAACAGCCTTATACATTGACGGCAATTTCTATTAAAAAAAGATAGCTGACTTACATGCTAAATATGTCTTTGTTCCTGCTGATAAAGCAGGTAATAACATAATAGTTGTTTGAAAACTATATTATATTGAAGTACTTAAAAACGAATTAAACTCCACTCATACATATGTGGAAAGCCCTACCTCAAAAGACAGTACCTTGCACGATCACCTCATGACCATGTCCGACTTCAAAATTAAAACTGATAAATCTGATCTACCAACTATATATTGGCTCCCAAAACTACATACAAGTCCATATAAATCACGTTTCATATCTTATTCTAGCCATTGCTCTACTACGGTACTATCGAAGCATATTACGTCTGCTCTAACTGCTATAAAAGATCATATTATCAAATATTGTGATGTCGCATTTCATAATAGTAACATCAATTACTTTTGGTCGATTAAAAATTCTCATGAAGTTATAGAAAAACTACTTTCGCTAAATTTCAAAGCGACTCAAATTTTTACATTTGATTTTTCTACACTTTATAATCTCTGTCTTATGATTTGATTAAAAGCAAGTTGCTGTCTCTTATACAATGGTGTTTTCACAGAGAATCTAAAACGTACATATGTACTTCCAAAAATTCCGGATTCTTTTCCAACAAACAATATACTTCATATAAATACTGTACTTGCAAGGAATTATGTAAAGCACAAGATTTTCTCATGAATAATATTTTTGTGCAATTTGATGGCAAGATATATCAACAAATAATTGGGATTCCTATGGGTACTAACTGCGCGCCTCTGATAGCAGATTTATTTCTTTATTGTTATGAGAGGGATTGTATGGTTTCTATTCAAAAATCAAAACGATTTGACCTCATTGACAAATTTAATAATACTTGCAGATATCTGGATGACATTTTGATTATCGACAACCCTGAATTCGAACAATTTATATCAGAAATATATCCACCAGAGCTCACATTGAATAAAGCTAATACTTGTGATAAAAGTACACCTTTCTTAGATTTAAACATCAAAATTATCAACCACCTAATATATACTAATATTTATGATAAACGTGAGGATTTTGGATTTCCTATTGTAAATTTCCCTTACTTGGATGGCGATGTCCCTCAACTCCCATCATATGGTATCTATATATCTCAATTAGTTCGATTTATCAGAGGCTGCACCGATGTTTTGGACTTTCATAAACGAAATTTACAAATTACTACTAAACTTTTAACTCAGGGTTACAGATATCACAAGCTAAGAAAAACATTCGGCAAATTCTTCAGATCTTATTCAGAACTTTTATCTAAATTTGGAAATATTTCTTTTCAACAGTATGTATCCAATGGAATTTCCCATCCTAATTTTTACGGTGATCTCGTATATAAACTAAGGAAAGTAAAAGGCTCCGATAACGTAATTTTATCATATAATAAAATAGTTAAACGTCTTCTGAATAGACAATATGACATTGAGATCATCAAAAAGACTATAGGTCTTGTATTTGGCCCCTCTACAGCCTTATGCAGACTTTTACTTGAACGTTGCACGCTGACTAACAGGGCAGTGGGGACTATATGACGGACCTTGTCCAAACCTCTTTCAGAGGAGACATGGTCCTGAACCTCGTCCCCCCCCCCCTGACTGTTAGTCGGGACTCCTACAGATCTAGGGTCTTAGCTCGCTTTCAGCCTGGCAGAGCACGGTTTATCATGTTGATGTCGCATATATTTTTATACCATTATGGGTTTTACAATACCTCACGTGTTTATATTTTTATGACCTCTCAATATGCGATACCTGTTGACCCTTGTTCTTTACATGGAGGATTATTTATAAATTGTTAAATGTACGTCTTTTGATTGTTCTGCTGTTACGATGAGTGGGAAGGTGGGCCCGTAAACCGGTTAACCACACCATTTGTTTGACTTTTGTCAAATTAAATGACCGTCCTAAGTCAGTATCGTAATTGCACTACAATCAAATATTTTTGTAATGTGATATATGTTCTAGTATATTATTTATATTTATGTATTGTATAGCTCCATGGTGACTTCTGCCACATAACTGAGCCAGTAACTCCTCTTTTTTTCTCAAGTGGATGACTCCAATTGATATTCTGGCAACATTTCAAAGGTCAAAGTCATTGTGATTGCAACAGAAACTTATGTCGTTTCACAGGTTCAACTTTACGGCATGTACATTTTCCCCGCACATTAATATATTTAGTAGAATTTGATTGTAATTGGGAAATACAACATGTGCAGTTTTAGGGCATGTACATTTTCTGACACTTTAATATATGTCAGATGGTTGTCAGTTGTGTTTTGAACTGAGTGATAGATTAGCTGATTTCATAATGACTAATAGTCAGGGGATGGACAGCACCATACACGAATCGAAAAACAGAGCATGAATCTGTAATTCAAAAATTAATGAATCCAAGGGCTTAAACACTCAGGAAAAAGGATAAAAATAGAACAGAAAGCTTTGAACAATCATCGCTGTTTACTATCTGCGTATATTTAAAATTAAATTGTTACACATTATTTTGTAACTGAAATATAAATCAGTACTATTTTACACCAAATATATACACATAAGATAAAGAAATAAAGAAACAATATGAAGTACAAAGGAATAAATGATGAATATTAGAAATAATCTATGATAGTTATGTTTAAAAATATTAAATAACTGCATCGATTCAAACAGATATAAATATTATTATTATATATATCTTTATGAATTGACAACATTTGGGCAAGCATTTAAGATATAAAAAGCTAATCATTTTGTAATCTTCTTGGGTTATATTTACAAAATAAGGGGGGGGGGGGAGGGGGGGGGGGTTGGTTCATAAACGTTTCCGTAATATATATATATATATGTATATATATATATATATATATATATATATATATATATATATATATATATATATATATATATATATATATATATATATATATATATATTAAATAATTCACAATTAAGATTATGAAGTTCTGAATAAAAGGATAAATAGTGAAATAATTAATTAATTTTACATAATTACACGACTGTCGTTGTATAAACATGAGTTTCAATTAGTTTTTCTCCAGCTTCATTTTGTACGGAATTATCCATGTAGCTTCAATCAATATTTCCTGCTTAAAATTAAAAACTACACACGATTATGTTACAGAAAGTAAAATGAACATCTGTACATTTATAGTAATGTTTTCACAATTTACAAAATTGTATATATTGAAGATTCAAATCGCATCTATCTGTATGCGTGCTCCCTGAAAAATGTCTGATTAGCATGTAATTGCTGATGTATCTATGCTGTCAGTCTGTCCAGCCGATCCAACTCAAATCTCCTATACTATTTCATCACAATGTAATAATGTATTACAGGATTTTCAATTGGATATGCATTTTAAGAAGTCAATCATGTCATTTCTAAAAGGTTAAGGTCACCTAGATCGAAGAATTAAAATGCCATCATAAGGACTTATATTTTGCGTGCATGTGGTAAGTCATACTTCAATGAAACGTGAATTGTCAATAGGATACCGGCTTTTAGGCAAAGGTGACTACGGTCATGTCTGAAATGGCAAGGATACTCAGAAACTAAAACTTAAAACTACCAAAACAATTAGATTTTGACACATTTTCTGCAGGTTACATTGGTGCTTCTTATCAAAGATGCATCCAAGCCCAATTCATATTTTGGACTTCTTTTTACCTGTCTTTTAGTCGATCTGTCGGTCAATTTTCAACGCCTTTCATCAGACTTTTACAAAATTTACATTTTGTAATTGAAACTAAAGATTCGTTTTTCTAATTTCAGACATTAACAATTTGAATCAAATTCAAATTTTATTTTAATTACTAGAAATTGATTTAGAGTGATTTAACAGAGATTTAATTCAATTTAATACTGAAAACAGTATGATTCTAGTTTATTCTAAATAGAATTATCAGTCGGGTTGTGACAGTTCAGAGGACCAATAATAATTTATAATTGGGTCTCACCTCTGAATTTCAGGGTTTCGTGAATGTCCACTGTGGTACATTGTTTTTAGTGCAATAGTCATGTGACACCCGTTATTTTCGTATTTTACTATCTTTTTTGTTGTATAGTTAATATTTCTATATTTGTACCTTACTTAGTGTACACCATATTAGTAATAATTACAATACCTGCTTCTTTTAATCATTCATTTCGATTACTTGATAAATATGCATTTGAGAATCAATACATTTACTTTAAAAATATACACAGAGTTTTTATGTAATATCAAATCAAATTTATCATAGAATTTATTAATCTAACACACTTTTTCATCAATAAAAAGACATACATATGTGTGAAATTTTTGTTTTATGTCTGATTTTTGATACACTTCTAAGTTTATATTAACTTCTGATGAACTTCATTGTCACAGATTTGTTTCTCGTGTATCGATATGTATATTTCTGCTGCAATATCTATCTGCGAATTCGTACTTCTGTCATGTGTGCGTGCGATTTAACATAACATTCATACACATTATCTGTAGTAGAACATTTCCTCCTTTGTATATTTGCTGATATGTGTGTGTCCGAACAGTCGTTTAAATATTTG
Organism: Pteria penguin; assembly: GCA_035048485.1. Classification (NCBI taxonomy): domain Eukaryota; kingdom Metazoa; phylum Mollusca; class Bivalvia; order Pterioida; family Pteriidae; genus Pteria; species Pteria penguin. The sequence continues at coordinate 23,396,005 of CM068584.1, forward strand.
AAAAAGGTTTTCTCAGTACAACAAAAAATTAACAAGAGGCTTATGCTAGCTAATTGAACAATACAGATGATATAGACTATATTTTTTTATCACTATTATTATTTTTATTCCTATTATTACGTTTTGTCGTATATGGTCAAATGGAATATAGTGTTGTCCCTTTCACATCTATCAGTTTAAATTCTGGTCAAAACAAGTGAGAAGACAAGTTGTTCTGTTCGGTAGTCCTGCCATTCCTTCACTTATGAGCACTTGGTCCGGTGCCATAAACTGGGAAAATATTTAAGACAATTATTCAATTTTAATTTATTCCATTATCAAAAGTTCAAATAAATTGTTATGCAAAATGGTTTATTTCTTTTTATCGATAGAATAAAATTGAATGAAATCCAAATTGCAGTAATTAATTCATTGTGAACAGAAGAATATGGAATTACGACTTAAGAATTTTCTCACTGTATGGCGCCGGACCCTGGTCCCCACCATTTATATCAGGAATTCAGAATTCTGACGCAATCACAAGACATGACCTAACCGTAATGGAATTGGAATCAAACATACAACAAAAATAAGTGCAAATATATCGACCACATCGTACAGATTTTCACAGTGCTGATGTGATATGAGGAAACCCAAAATAAAAGCACATTTATCAAGAAATACATACATATATATCTGACGCAATTTATTTGAGATTCCTTATGTCCGTCTGAATCCCGTTCATAGCAAGAATATCACTTTTCGGTCAGTTTGGTTTCAACACTGCTCTTCATATTTTCATATATTTTGCGAATTCCAATCATTCGGCCACGAGCATCACTGAAGAGACATAACTTGTCGAAATGCGCATATGGTGCACAAAATTAAATGGTATATATATTCTATATTTATTATAAACCTCAATGTTCTTATCAAAGATCCCTGGTTTCTGTCGAGTATTCAAATACGTACACACGTAGGCACTGGTTACCATTTAGGAAGTAAAAAATCTGACGCAAGCACATAACAAGGTCCAATCGTAAAGAAAAGGAAGTAAACATTAACAAGAATGAGTGGAAATATATCAAGCACATCATAAAAACTACATTTCATTCACAGTTTACATTTTTTCTTCAGTCCGAATATCATGAAGTCAAAGGACATACAAAATCATTGAAAATGAAAACCAAATAGAAAAGAACGAAAATTATCTACTTTAACAGAATATGTGAACCCCCCTTAATGGAGTAAGATCAAGTGCCCTGAGAGAGTGAGCAAATTTTGCTTGTTTGCAACACCCGTGACATATACCCAGAATAAAGAGTCAAATTGTGTGAATTCCATATATATCTTTATATCTGGAGAAGTCAATGTAGGTTCTAGTGTAGAAGGTGTCAAAGCTGTGTAAACTGGTCAGAATCGGTATCAATATCATTTAAAAGTATGGATACCATATTGTGTAATAAGTGTCTCTTAACTAGTTAGAAGTTAACTACTAACTCTCGAATTCTAGGCGCGACCGAGGTGAATCAGAAAAAAAATTGCAAACCTTCCCACCTCTTTTTTTTCTCCCACGTACAATATTCATAGTAAAGTTTACTTTGATTGAAGTGCCTTTGGTGTGACAGGTCAGCTCGGCATGTATGATTTTATTGACGATTGATGTCACTGCTTGTTCTTTCCAGATTCCTTGTACTCTGTTTCCAGTTATATATGATTCGATAAAAAGCTTTGTATATGATATCTATATATTACAATAAACTGCCTTATTCATATGTCTGAATGTCTCTTCTTTCTACGATAATCAAACATTGATAATCTAAAATATCATAGTGACATCAACATCAGTTCATTTGTGAGCGAGCTAAAGTCTCAGATCTTTTAAGAGATCAGACTGTCAGATGGACGAGGTACAGGACTTTATGATCAAAGTATTGAAATCTTTGAAACTCCTTGTCTTGAATCACCGTAGAAAAGGGAATGGGAGATTTTGCATCACACGTTGATGAATTATAAGGTATATATGTTCTATATTTATTATAACCACTAGGCCGGTGTCACTGCTGGTGGACTGATAGTTCCCGAGGGCATCATAAGTCTAGTTTTCAGTGCTTTTGTACTCACATGCAATATATACTTCAAATTTTCAGCCATCAAATTAAATAAATCACTCTAAAACTAAGGAGTATCTCCCTCATGCATAGCTCTGTCCTTAGATAGATTCTTTGGTTCACATTTTTTGGTCCTTTTGATTCAACACTGCTCTTCAAAGATTTGTATATTTTCAGAATTCCAATCATTTGGCCACGAGCATTACTGAAGAGACATAAGTTGTCGAAATGCGCATATGGTGCACTAAATTATAAGGTATATATGTTCTATATTTATCGAAATATGATCTGTAAAATTGTCTAAAAGTAAACAACGAATAAGTACAGAAGGATTAACCACAACTCGAAGTCCATTAAATAGAAGGAAAATATCGTGTATAACGTTACGTTCAGACAAATGCAAAACCCAATCAAATTGGGGTGATATTAAGAGTAAACATCCTCTGCTTGCATGCAACTCCTGCCGCAAAAGTAGTTGTAAAACATATTCATTTTCGGAAAAAAGGTATGAAAAGATACACAAACGAGCAGATGAAGGAGGCAAGGATACTAAATTTTTTTATCCCATTTCCGGTATGAAATGCTCTTAAAATGAAATTCAAGTGTCGGGAATATACATGTACGAATCTATGTCTACATATAATGGCAAATCAAGTATCGTCAAAAAGTTCAAGATAGTTAGTTTCTATGAGCCAATCCTACAAATGTCGTTTAACTTTCTTGAAAGGGGATCTGAAATTGCACCAGGTCCTTATATCGATTATAGAACTTCCTTAGATCGATTATCGAACTTCTTCATTGACAATTTCTTCGTGAGAGTAGTTTGGTAGAAAGAAGCCTGGTTCTCAGGACGAAATATTCGTATACAAAAATGCCCTGACATAGCGTATTAGCTATGAATGAAACGCTATATGCGGGAGAGGAAGGTATGTTGCTACTCAGGAGAGGGAAGTTGAATAATGAAATTGATATTGTCATGTAGAGAGGTAAACGAGACAACAAAATTCAAGCTTATGAAACAAATCACCAATAACAAGTACACAAAACATGATAATAAAGAATATACACTAAAACAAGATTACAAACTTAGGACGGCAGTTACATTAACAAATGTCACTCACTTCGTGTGCTTAACCTGCCACTTGCTGCAAAAGCAGCACAGTCAAATGATACGCATTAAAATATGTTCAGTATTCCCCATATAGAGAGCAAGGTTCAAGAGATTTCTCAAGACGAGAGGTAATTTTTACACACAAGAGGTTTAAAGTATATTATATTGCTATTAAAAGTATGTAAGGTGACATCAACATAATTAAGCCGTGCTCTACCCGTCTGTAAGCGAACTCAGATCTTTGATCAATAGGAAACGCGTCAAACAGAGAGGACAAGGATCAAGCCTTTGTTTCCTCTGTAAAGCTATGGGAGAACCCCGTTATAGAGTTCCTACTACCTTGTTAGTCAGCGTGCTACACTAAATTGAAGCTTGTTAGTCAGCGTGCTACACTAAAAAAGAAGCATTTAGAAGTCAAGATATCTTTATACAAGTCCCTGTAACAGTCTCAGATATCATCAGTCCATTTAATTTTTATGCTTTGAATAGTCTATCGGTAAGGAACAAGGCGCTAGCAATATGTGACCACATCGTATCGACCTGTATAGATATCATGGCCATAACCGAAAAATGGCTTGGAAACGATATTGACCATTCAATCATTAGTGAACTTGTACCTATTGCCTACGATATCTATCAAATACCAAGAGCTGGCCGTAAAGGCGGAGGAGTGGCGCTTCTATACAACAAGAATTTCAATGTGAAACCTATAGATTCAACAATTTCTGTTACGCAATTTGAGCATTTGGAATGTACGATACAATTTAAAAACTCACGGGTAAGTGTATGCGTTATCTATCACCCCCATCGACTCGCAATTTTACGACTTCAAAATCTCTCGAGGAATAGTCCGATTATCTCAACCATCATGTTGTTCTCACAGATGAGTTATTAATTACTGGTGACTTAAATTTCCATCTTGATCAAACGTAGGATCTTAACTGGAAGAAGTTCATTAATTCACTAGAGGAACACGGTTTGAAACAACACGTTTTTGGACCAACGCATCGGCACGGCCATACTCTGGATAAAACGAGATAGTAGCAGCATTATGCGATCTGCTACGACTATAGACCATCAATATCATGGTGATTCACGTGGTAACTCTCTGTGTGACCACTTTGGGATATATTCAACCTTGGATATAGTTAGGCCTCCCAAAACCAAACAGAGCCGTTACATATAGAAAATACCGTGACATCGTTCTGAGTGAACTTAATGATGATATACAGTCAGCCATGTCGAAACTGCATAATGTTGTTTCTCTTGATGATTTTTGTTGAAGGCTGCAACATCGAACCTCGTGAAATGTTAGATAAACATGCACCGTTACAAACGAAATGCGTTGTATTGAGACCTAATTTAGAATGGTACTCGGAGGAACTACGAACTGCAAAACGTAACCGCTGTAAAGCCGAACGTACTTAGCGACGAACGCAACTTTGTGTACATTATCAAATCTACACAAACAAATTATATAACAAGATGTTGTCGCAAAGTAAAACAGATTATTTCTTTATGAAAATATCTAAATACAGTAACAACCCGAGGACACTGCACGGTCTGGCAAATCATTTGGTGGACAGTACAATGAGCATACAAAATCAGGAAATGAAAGAAAAGCAACAACAAAGTGTCCTATTCCAAACATTATAAATTTAAATATTTTTATATTGCTTGATACTTTTAAAATCTACAAATATACATATGGATAGTATAATGAAATAAAATTGAAGTTTAAAAATATAAAATGATATCTACAGGAGCTAACCGTGGTCTGTCGTTTTCCTAACAAGCTGAAATCTCTGGTATGTAAGTAACTCACAATTTGGGAGAAGGAGGTTTAGAACTTCCTTTTGTCTCTAGTACATACTACTCCAGATGTCTAAGTATTATGTAGTGCTTAACATACAAGACGTACACTCGTCAACAACATCATTCTTCGGTGTAAACAAATCGCTCTAAAACTAACGGGTATCTCCTTCATGCACAGCTCTGTCCTTAGATTGATTCTTTGGTTTACTTTTTCGGTCATTTTGGTTTTAATACTGCTCCTGCTCTTCAGATAATTATATAATACGAGAATAACAACCATTTGGCCTAGAGCATCACTGAAGAGACATAAGTTGTCTCAATTCACATCTGGTGCACAAAATTAGAGGGTATATGTTTTCATATATTTATTATAACCACTAGGCTGATGTCACTGCTGGTGGACTGATAGTTCCCGAGGGCATCATAAGTATAGTTTTCAGTGCTGTTGTACTGACGGTCTACATTTGAGTGCTTTTGTACTGACTTGAGATATATATTTAAAATTTTCCGTCATGAAATTATACAAATCGCTCTAAAACTAAGGCGTATCTCCCTCATGCATAGCTCTGTCAGATTGATTCTTTGGTGCACTTTTTCTGTCTTTTTGTTTTTAATACTGCTCTTCAGATAGTTATATAATATGAGAATTCCAATCATTCGGCCGGGAGACATAAGTTGTCGAAATGCGCATCTGGTGCACAAAATTAGAAGGTATATATGTTTTATATTTACTGTATTTGCGTGGAAATAATTGCTCCCTCTCTCTCTCTCTCTCTCTCTCTCTCTCTCTCTCTCTCTCTCTCTCTCTTAAAAGAATGTGCATAAGGTAAAATTTATCTTGATTTATTTTGAATCATTGAATGGATAATATATGCATTAAATAAAGGAAACCCTATTGTATCTAATTGCGGAATTCCAGATTCATTGACGTTCGCCATCGGTTTGTTAGTCAAGCATAGATTGTTTTAAATGAGTGCTGCAATAATAAGTTTTGTCAACATACGATTACGGTTCCACGTTTAGATGCCAATTAAAATAGCGCAATTTCTAATGGAATCGAATGTTGCTCATATATTTACATGCATTGCTTTTGAGTAAAAAATATTAGGATTTTCATCAATATTCCACTTGATTATTGTTACTTTTACGATAGTCATATTTCGTAATTAATGCTTAAATTTACGAAATTTTAAGATTGGAGTCAGATTCATTATCCTTAATTCGCAATGGGCATTTGGGCTCACCTCAGAATTGCATATTATAAGGTCATTCTCATGTAATTCATGTTTCTATCACTAATATATATTTTGAATGGTAATTACAAAACCCCTCAGTTATTAAAGACTTCGACATATTTAATAATAGACAGAGAAATACCATACCATAAGATAACTTCAATTGGCACAAAAGACAGAAATCTACATTTCAGAAAGTACCAGTGATTAAACCATAACAAGTGTTTATTGTTCCTATAATATATTTATCGTCTATTATATTATATGTGGTTTGGCGAATTCTTGCTATGATTGCATTAATAAAGGAGCCAAGACTCCAATTGGATCTTATGTGCATCCGGATAAAGTAGTAGAAAATTGAGATTACAATTATATTTAGGTAATAAGGAATAACAGTGATATCTGTTAATCCAATTTAATGCGAGTAAAATAGTGAGAGTTACCTCCCGTCGTCCATTTAAGTAACATAAATGCCGTGGTATATACACTGTTGTTTGATTGGTGTTTGTGAACAATGATATGTGACGTCATAGCGTCTACTGCTTCATTCCTGACAATAATTTTGAGCGAGCGCCAACCTATTGCCTCATAATTCGGACATTTTATTTCGAAATTTTTTTTTCTGTAACAAGAACTATACAGCTAAAACACCACCACCAACAACAAAAAATCGTTAGTGTTTGCCATGGGAAAACCACGCCAAGGAACTCCTGCTCGTGCTACTGGTTTCATAAAAGGACGACACCTGGCCAAATTTTCAGAAACAGCCGAGGAACCAAAAATCCACCGTCGGTCTCTGAAATCTATGACTTCGGGACCGACTAATTTGCCCACACAGGCAGCCGCAACGCAATCTGTCTCGAATCCCCCTCCCTTGGACTATCCCCTTCCTACATTGGACACTATGGCCGCCTCCAACCACACCCCTGGAACGTCAAATGTGTGTAACCCTTCGTCAAACTCCCAGATGCCATCATCCGTACAACCTCTACCAATTTGACTATGCAACCATGCCAGTGACGCCACCAGTTCACGAAGGTAATAATTCTTTCTTCCCGTTATTGCATGTACAATCAAACCATGAATTGCAGTCGGACCACGTGGACACTAACCCTCAGATGCTACCTAGCATCTTCGATAAAGTGGGTGATCATGTACCAGTAAAGCTTAGGGATCAGATTTGTGAAGGGAGAAATCAGCGCGCGACTTAAATTTTGAAGGGGAGTTGAGTGGGGAAATTAAGTATGGGAAACTCACGATACAAAAACAAAACCTAACTAACCCACTGTACAATATCCACACGTGGACCTCTGCCTTTATGGTTTATATGGGCATTTTTCTTGAGAAACACCCAGCACGCATCCAGGAGATGTTAAAATATATGCGCGACATAAGACTCGCCCCAAGTAGGGCACTTTTCCCATCCGCATGGGTGAAATATGACGAACAATGTTGTCTTAAACGAGCTAACTATCCCCATACATCTTGGGGAATAGTGGATACGGAGCTCTGATTGCTTTGCATGACTAGTTTTCGAGGCGAAGCTAAATCAAATCCCGGATCAAATTCAAGGGAAGAATTTCATGCAAAAGGATTCGAGTCTAACAGCAAAGCTTGCTGGGGTTTCAATCGCATGAAAATGTACATTTCCGAGATGCACCTTCCCACACAAATGTAGCAAATGCGGATAAACTCATCCCGAATTCAATTGCAATAACATTAAACCGTAATGCAATACCTTAAAATAGGGTTTTCCCCTATAATAATCAAAAATTCATCGGTATTATTTTCTGATTACATTGACAGTCACACTGATGATTTACTCTTGAACGGATTCAAATTCGGCTTTTCCTTACAGTTTTGCGGCCCACGCATTCGATTTTTCTAAAGAGTATCTATAGGTCACCAGAAATTACGCGCCAAAAAATTCAGAAAGGTGTAAGGGCAGGTAGAGTAGCCGGTCCATTTGATGAATTACCAATACCCTTACTCCAGGTATCCCCCTTGGGGATAGTGCCAAAAATGGGAGGGGATTTCAGGCTAATCTATCACCTGTCGTACCCTGAAAACTCGTCGGTGAACTACTTTATACCTGAATAGTATTGCACAGTACATTACGCTAGCATCGAGGAAGCAGTTGCAATGATTCAGACCCTGGGCCCAGGGGCGATGCTGTGGAAAGCAGATATTAATCCATTAAGGATCTGGGGCAAACAGTTAGCAAACCAAAAAGTATTGTTTCACATCGACAATTCCGCAATTGTTCAAATATTAAACAAAAAATCTTTAAAAGATAAACAGGTTACATATTCCGGGTATTCATAATGATATAACTGGTTCTTTTTTCCTTGTCAGTGGCAGATATTTCGCCAATTAGCACCGGCTGCAGATCAATACCCCACACCCATCCCTCAGGAAATATGTACTTTTTAACCACAAGAGCATTACACCTCCTGCAAAATTCAATGGCTTCGAAAACGTGGCATACACATCAGGCTCTATTTCCCTTTTCAATACATTTCTAGATCAGTACAAAAAAAAAAAAAAAAAAAATGACATGGCCCATCAGCGTGGAGCGTTTGGTGCATTTCTTAACACATCTTTCAATAAGAAAACTCTCCGTGTCCACGATTACAGCCTATTTGAGTGGATTAATATAAGTTACTTCCATAAATTACGCGGATTGCCAGATAACACAAAAGCGTGCGTTGTTGCGAAAGTCCTTGAAGGTATCAAAAGAGGGGGAGAACATGCCATGTCACATCGCCAATCACCCTACCACTGCTCGATAAATTAATTTCAAAGCTCCATCTTATTTGCTCGTCTGCATATGAAGCGTCGCTTTTTTACATAGCATTCTCTTTGGCATTTTTTGGATTTTTAAGAGTAAGCATGGGGCAGATGGTCTTCTAATGCTTTGTCCTCGTACATTCGCATTCCTCTTAATGAATTTTAATTTAATCCAGCTTAGGTTTTTCAGTTGACTTTGTGTATGAGTATACTTAGATAGATACCAATGATGTATATGGCATTATGCTCTCATATTTCACAGCTTATCATTTTAGGTCTGCAGATCATCTGGGTGTTCGATTATCTGTTGGGCTAGTATTCATGCTCGGTCACAGCCAGGCGGACTATCCCTCGGTCTCCAACATCTTGGCGCAAAGATTTCCTGGTTTGGTTATGCGAGTATGATATGGGCAGAATTTTATGAAAAAATTTACTCTCTAATTCACACACGCCCACCTCCTAATGTTCTAATGATCCACCTAGGATCAAACGATTTAACATCAAAGAAATCACTTGATCTACTAAATGACATTGAAAGTAGCTTAAACCGTCTGCACGTACTGTTACCTAATTACACTCTCCTGTGGTCAACGATGCTACCCAGAAAGCCAGCAATGATAGTAAAATCCAAGAAACAAATTAACTCAAAATATTAATTTCAAATATGCAAGGAAGAGTGTTACGTCAGCCACAAATAGTCGGAAGACAGTTCCACTTATACTGCCACGACGTCACACGTCTATCAGATGCGGGGAACTCGATTTTCCTCTTAACAATCAAAAGTAGATTGGAATGTTTTCTTACTTCGAATCAAACGATGCATCCTATTTCATAAATGATGGGTGAGCGGGTAGAGACTCGCTCATGTGGCGTGATTCTGGGAGACCGACATAGATCTATACGCCAATCCAGCCCAGCTTATTAATAGGGACCTACCTGCCGTGCAGTAGGAGGTCCAGGACTGGATATAATACATTGACGCCATGTCGTCCTCTCTGTGCCAGAGGGTACAAAGTCCTCAGTCCGTGCAGATTGGGAGTGGCTCGCCTCATCCGTCTGTTACAGACGGGGAGGGGTAGATATCGGGCAGTTAAGGTTGCGCCTTTTGATCTCACCTGTTCATTCTACATGATGGGTGTTTTGTATCCTTCGTGTGCCGGAGGGACACCTGGCCTGCCCATAAGTTGTGTACATGGCCGTCAGGTTTCCAGTCTCCTAGTACCATTATCTGTGGCCGTTAACTTCCAAACCATGTGATGTAAAGTGTTGACTCGTCAAAATATTGTGTAATTGTGTAATAAATATATTCAAACTTAACTATATCATGTCCTTTTATCTCCTATTAACACAAATGAATCCTTTGATCAGCGATTCAATATAACATCCAAATAATAGTTAAATGAACTTCCAAATGAATTATTTAGAAACAATTATAATTGAAAAGTCAATCAATAGTAAATCTGTTTCTGTTGCCATATGTACAAAGATTCGTAAATTTACGAGCGTGCATAGAGTTTACGAGTAACTTACAAAAAATGTTAAGAACGCGTAAATCATTTGTAGAAAACAACTCGTAGACATTTCGTAAAGATACGAACTCCTAAGTACTCTTACGCACGCTCTATGTATATACATGTACTCCATAGTAACAATTGATGCGTCAAATATTTCAAGAGCCCATTTCATCAACATAAGTAAATGTTTAGCTTACTAATTCGCACGCCAATTCCAGGCAATGGTGTAAGTTTACTTGTTTCTAGGAAAGTACGTAAGTAAAAGAGTGGTCTGTCCGTACGGGAAAGTACGTATCACTAAATCACCACTGTACTCATATGCCATTGTTTAAAATAAGAATGACTTCCGCAGGCTACTATAGCACTCGTAGATTTACGAGTAAAATCACTCGTAAGTTTCGTCTACGTAATTTTCGTACATATGACGTCACTTGTAAAGTTACACTACTAGTAACTTACGAGTACTCTTAGGGTTTACAAATTTGAGTACAAATGGACCATGTTGAAAGCACTAACAGCGCTCCCCTTGTAGCAGATTTATTTTTATATTGTTATGAGAAAGACGTTTCGACCTTATTGATAAATTCAATGGCAACTCTACATGTCTTAATGATATTTATTAATCGATAACGAATGCAAATATTATATCACTGTCATTTATTCATCTGAACTTCAATTAAACAAAGCCAATACTTCCGACCAGGAAACACCTTTTGGACTTGTATTAAATTTATTAACAACAATATCTATACAAACATATATGATAAAGGTGATGATTTTGGATTTATTATTGTAAATTTCCCTTATCTAGATGTTGATGTCCCAAGACGCCCATCATATGGTATTTATGTTATTCAATTGGTTGGGTTTACTAGAACCTGCCCTAACGTTTTTTATTTTCACGCAAACAATTCTCAGATTACTTTTCAACTTCTTACTAAGGGTTATATATATATCATAGAACTTTGGTAAATTTTATAGATCTTATTCAGACATTTTATCTAAATTCGGAAATGTTACTTTTCAACAATATGTATTCAGAGAAATTTCCCATCCTAATTTTTACGGTGATCTAGTGTTCAATCTAAAGTGAGTCAAAGGTTCCTATAATTTCATATCGGCTGGTTCTAAAATTATTAAAGGCCTCCCACATCGGCAATATGGCACCGAGGTCATCGCTAAGGCCATAGGTCTTGTATTGGGTCCCTCTACAACCCAATGAAGACTTTACTTAGGGCGGTGGCGACTCTATGACGGGCCTTGTCAAACTTTTTTTCAGAGACAAGGTCCTGATCCCCGCCCCTTCCCCTCCCCTCCCCCTCTCTTGACTGTTAGTCGGGACTCCTATTGATTAAGGATCTGAGCTCGCTTACAGACGGGAAGAGCACAGTTTACTTATGTTGATGTCTCCTTACATATTTTACATATTTTTGATAGCAAAAGATATTATTCTATAATTCTTCGTGTGTAATAATTTTTTTTTTTGAGCACTCTTCTTGAGATACCTGTTGATCCTTGTTCTCTCTATATAGGATTATTTATAAAGTTTTCAATGTGTGTCCTTTGACTGCGCTGCTTTTGCGGTGAGTGGAAAGTTGGGCGCCCGTAAACCGGTTAACCACATCAAATGAATGACGTTTGTTACTTCAATTGACCGTCCTATGTCGGTATCGTAACCGCAGCACAATCGAATATTTTTGTAATGTCGTTCCGTGTATATTCTACTTTAATCATTTGTGTGTGTGTGTGTGTGTGCGTGTGTGTGTGTGTGTGTGTGTGTGTGTGTGTGTGTGTGTGTGTGTGTGTGTGTGTGCAGGTCCTTTGTGATGTGTCACTGTGTAGCATCACGTGACTAAATTTGGTGAATACACAAATTCAAAATGGAGGTAAAAAGCTCGCTTTGAAGAGTACAAACAGATATTTTAATAATTGTACTGACGTATTTACATATATTCATAACCCATGTCCTGTACAATCTGATATCGATATAAGTGTCAAGTTTTCACACAATAAATCATAGTTGTTTTTACATGTGACGTTATGGTAGTTTCGACAAATTTGTGACGTTATGGTAGTTTCCACGAATTTATGAAAATTTACATATTTAGCAGCTTTGCTGGAATATTCATAATTAAAGGTGGCATTGCGTGTTATTTGCTTATCCGCATATTCTACTTACCTAAAAACCATTCGTCTAAATATGTATATAAAGCTATTTCTTACACTTTTCTGACATTGATGATTTCCACGAGGTAAAAGTGATGTGTTTCCAAAGGAAATACAACTAAATACAGTCATCTAGCAAAATAAAACATCCAAAGAAGAGGACGTTAAAATCTGCGAGATCTTTTCTTCTGAATGAGTCAAAGGTCAATGATGAAGAATCGTATTTTGTTAAAATTTCATATGATGATGATGATGATGATGATGATGAAACAATTTTATCATGACGTTAAATTTGAGACACTGACTACAAAACCAGTCCAAAAACGTCCATTTGAGTTTTTCATGAAATCTGTGCAATTTTCTTAATAAAAAAAAAACCAAACAAAAAAACACAACAACAACAACAAAACACCCCAAAAAACAAACCAAAAACCACCCAAAAACCATTAAAATTGACTTCCGATGAGCAAGCAGGATAACTGTAAATTGGTTTAAGCGGCCAGTACCAAGAAATTAACTATTGGATTGAATTTTGTCACACTTAACTAGATGATAATTGAAGGCATTTGGTGACGGTATCCGCCTGATGCATTAGATACAAATTAATACATTTGTAACGGACCGACCCGAAGCAGTGAGGAATCTTTTAAGTGCCACACCTACAGCAACACAGGACCTCGAAAATTACTGTCTCATGCGGATGACCAGGGCAGAAATCGAACCCGGACCTCTTAATCACTAAGCACGTCCCATACCACTGGACCACAACGGCGCTTAATGATTGAATGGTAACATCTGTGATCTACTTTTTAACTAGGTGAAATCAACTATCGATCAAACAGGACGACACACACACACACACACACACACACACACACACACACACACACACACACACACATACATTAGTTGTGCAACAACATGCAAAGAGCCCATCTCCTTTATGTTTTATTTTACGGGCATAAAGCAGAGATTTCCTTTTTATGTTGTTCCACAATTGGGACACATCAAATTGTTTATGTGACAAGAAAACAATTATACAAACATGATATATCATTTCATTTTCAAGGGCGAAATTTTTATGTATGGAAACTCATCACTTTTGCTTGTTGACATTATTAGTGGTGGAACCCATCAATATCAGAAAAGGGTAAGAAATAGCTTTAAATGAATATTTAGACGAATAGTTTTATGTAATTATGGATTTGCAGATAACATGCAATGTCACTTTTAACTATGAATATTCCAGCAAACCTAAGAAATAGGTAATTTTTTTCATAAATTTGTGGAAACTACCATAACGTCACGTACGCAGATTTCTCTTCCTCGAGAATTTTTGTCATAATGTTTGTAAAAACTACAATGATTTATTGACTGAAAAGTTGAAAATTATATCAGTATCAATTTGTACAAGGACATGAACTATGAATATACAGTCGAACTACGATAACTCCAACTTCGATAACTCGAAAACCCCCTGAAACTCGAAGTTATCTTGCGGTCCCGAAAACATTTCGAATATTTTAACGTTATTTACCTTCTCAAACTCCAACTTCTGAAACTCGAATACCCCCAAAAACTCGAAGTAATTTGAGGTCCCGACGACAATTTTACACTAAATTCACCTTCGACAACTCGAAGCAAATGACAGGATCGGAAACTAATTGGTTTGTTTACACAGCGATTATAATTTCATAGCCGTATGCGTTCAAGCTTGACGGATTAACTGACCTACTGTTGCGCAATCGATCGTTAAGGTTAACTCCTGTATTTATGACAGAATGCGATTTTTAATTGCTAATGGTGAAAATTGTCGCCGATTATACAAGCTGTAAGTTTTTAACAGTTATCGACAAATTCCTGCTAGCACTTTATCGACAAAGTTGAGAAATAAAATCGCCATTAAGGACGGTTATTATAAATTCGGACCCCGACGAGTATTACTTTTCCTTCATGTTATTTTTCACGACTACTACTAGTATTACAGTGAGACTTAGTTGAAAGTACATGAGCTGTTTTAAAGTTCGATCTTTCACTTTCAATTTGGCGGGAATTTTTTACCTTCGATAACTCGAACCTTCCGAAACTCGAAGTAATTACGTACGTCCCGGGACTTCGAGTTATCGAAGTTCGACTGTATGTAAAAAATCAGTACAATTGTATTAAAATATATTCTAAAATAGCAATTTGCAGTCATCGAAGCGAGATTTTTGCCCCATCTAGAATTTGTGGTTTCACCAACTTTAGTCACGTGATGCTACAGTGTTTCTGTCATACAGCTTTGTCAGATGTCTTCTGTTTTTTCTTTTGCAATCATACCACATCTTATTAAGCGAGGTCCCAATTAACAATAGGCGTGGCACGTAAAAGGTCCGTTACTACTTCAGGGTGCAAAAATGGAAATTTCTATGCAAAGCATCACGCAGATGCCGTCATCATATACGTGAAATAACCGTACGCGTAGAGTGACATAAAACAAAATAACCTATCTATCAATCTATCTAATTAACAAAACAAAATATAGTGAGTGTAATGTAATTCATTTGAAGACGACGAGCTTCAGTAGCACAATATACACCATTTCAGTATTATTGCATATGTATAACATTATTACATTTTGATATAATAATCAATCCAGTATGGTATTTCTACTAAAATTATAGTCTAAAAGGCTTAGATATAAACGTTCGAAATAATAAGAGAAATACAGATGGTTATCCGATTTCTTTTTAACATTTCATAAAGTGTATACATTCAACACCTTCGCCGATCTGTACCTCACTTATCTGAAATGGTTTATATGCTATTTGTTTATGTTCTTCAATAATGACACGTTTAAGCAGTAAAGGTGTCATACAAGAATGTGTTTATTTTGTCAATTTTTGAGAATGAGAAGTTAACCATCTGAACCATTTGATATATTGTATGAAATTTGCAAATTATATGTAAAAATTGAATGGTGACTCTATCTTTATTAGTGAACTCTCATTTTGAAAAGACATAGACTTTAAGTCAATACTTTATCATGGCGTTGTTTATTCCAATTAATTAACATAGAATTAGAATTACGATCCATCATGGTTACCACTTGATGCACACGGTAAGAATATCTCCCATTTTATAGAGTAATCGCACTTTCAAAAACTATTAGTGAAGGTCTATACCTATGAATGGTATCCATTTCCAGCCATGCCGAGCCAGATGACTCAAAAGTGAAAGATTGATGAATTGTCTTTCTTTCCACCTATGTAGTACCATTTGCACAAGAGTTATTCATTGTAGTAGATTATCAGACAAAATCACAAAGACCATTCAGACCACAATTCTCCATTGATGGATCATTTGACATAGCATGAAAGACAATTCCAGACACATATTACGATTAATCAATAGAATATTGTGGTCTGGATCGTCTTTCATCCTAACCATCTTAGATAATCAATGTTGAAACAAAATTTAAACCCTCAACCTTAACGAAAATTTGAAATAGATATTTCAATACAATACAAAGATAATAAATTCAGCCTCTGCTTCACGAACTCACTAACATCAACCTTTTTTCACTAGTGTGGATATTTATTTTCTTCAGTCAGTCTTTTCGGTCATATTAAATTCTGATTTTATCTAATATTCCCCATCATACTGATACATTCTGATTTATGCATTTCTTTACCTGTTCTCCAGTCTTTCATGATATCTTCATCACAGTGTAATGTGTTACCTGATACAAGGATAATTCAGCCATGTCTCAGGGATATATTAAAATAGAAACTTTTAGATTATATAGATAATTCTCATACTGTATAGGCATGCACCTACCACGTAAATACTATGTTTTGTGGTATTTTCATGAATTGTTCAACAATAATTTTTGTTGATTGAACAAAGATACAACCTCTGTGGCATTACGTACTTCGGTTTAAAAAGAGATGTATCGTACACTGTATAGAAGAAATATATGTAACGGAAGCTTATGATTTGTTTTAATGCTATAATGTAAATTACGAAAGTAACTGGTGTCACATAACTATGGTAATAACAGCAATGTACTACAGTGGACATTCACGGACCCCTGAAATCAGAAGTGAGACCAAATGCGCGGAAGGAGTAAGCATCTCCTGTTTGGCTGGCCACACCTGCAGTGAATGCACTTACACACAGAAGAAACATATATAATTCAGCAATGTATATATAGAATGTGAACAAACACTTTATAGAAAGTTTCACGACCACATAACATCAAGAAAAAGGGTATAATAAAACTTAAGTCAAGCCGTCCGCGGGGAACTTTTTTACGAGCTTCATACTGCAATGGGAATAAGTGTGACGCTCATGCCACATGACTATGGCACTAACAGCAATGTAGCACAGTGGTCATTCACGGACCCTTGGAATAATTAATGATAAATGATTAATATATTATATTTTAAAATAAATAGATATGTTCTTCTATTTTTTTAGTATAAATACCGTTAAGAAATAAGTCGATCTATTTTTTCGCGGCTGGATGAAATAGTTAAGTCTCTTGGCAAAAACCATTCAAAATCAAGTCTTTAACACATATTTGAAAGAAGCAGTTCTGTTACAGTCCTTATCTTTCCCAAACATAACCTACTACCCCGATATGTTCCTCACATGTTGTTTAGTCATCTAACGTTACGTCATAACAACTACATTAATACAATAATATCATAACCCAGATAGATTTCATACATATTTTCACTTTGCAATACACATTTCACATCCTCATGTAAACTTTGTATGTGCTACAGCTCAGTTTTCATGTATCTGAGTATTTTCTCCAAACAAATATTACCGGAGCAGTGTGCTTAAAAATAGTTAGCCATTCATCTGTAGTACTGATAGTCACTTTCAGTAGTTGGGGTGACTGTATGAAAGGCACTCAGTTGGTATCCTTAATCGGTAATATGCCGAATATCAAAATCCGTAAGTCATAAAAAATCTAAATGAATGAATGTGACATAAAGTGAACATAGTTATATAAGATAATGGTAAGATAAGACCACAAGGTTTGTTCTTTTATTAGCTCCAGATTGAAACCAACTCATCCTAGGGATCATTCATCCCTTGGGATTTGATATGACATCTGGATTCTGATATTTAATGTGTTAATTGTAAATTACATTAGAGAAAGACGTGTGAGTACGGAAGCGACATATTAAATAAGGATCTCTGCTGATGTGAAAAACAAAAACCCTATGCGATATTTACTCCTGAATAAAACAAACAAAATGGAATATAGTAATTGAGAAGCAACATATGATGAAAAAGACATACGTATTTGGATACAATGTGATAATGATTGATTCCAGCAGCATATGTGCATTTCAACAATTTGTGTCTCTTCCCAAATACCCCAAATCCAAAGGATAATGTAGGATAGGATCTCCTTCCCCCGCAAAGAAAAGCAATTTCCGCGTAATAGACGCGTCTGCAATTAATCCTTTAACTTAAACCATGACTTAAATACTGGAATTTAATTTATTACACATAAAGAATGTAGACAGGGTCTGATCTAGGCCTACCCATCATTAGAAGTGGGATGTAGAATACTAATATTACAAAGTCAATCCTTCACTGGGAAGCATAAACCTCAATTTGTAGTGAAATAGATTTAATACATCTATGGGAATCAGCGAGAAGGCAATTTAAGAAAACGACTACTGGTTGTCGTGTGATCAAGTCATGTGCAAACTAAATATTAAATTGTTACGTGTTCCTGTCTTTCCGGTGGGATGCAATAAACATTTAAGTACATGAAATGACATAACAAAAACATTGATTGTGCGATACTGGAGCTCGTTTCATCAACATTTATAAATGTTTGACCAACTAAATCTTACGATTATCTTTCACTCTAAGTTCAACGAAATGTGTGTTTCATAAACCGGTGTAAGTGTGTACGTATGCAAGGATCCGACTAGCGAACTGAAGCTAGCTTACGCAACACAAATTCATGCATGAATTATATTGAAATTTTACTTTTCATAAGTCTAAAGGTACTTTTTACGGTATTTTAAACTTAAAATCCATATCTTTTTCGACACGCGCTTACATTTACACATAATGCCCTTGTAAACTTGTAGTGACGTCATGGAATTGTATGCAATACTTGAAAATACATCATTAATAATAGAGATTATCTATAATAAAATTAACTATAATAAAATAATAATAATCAGATCTATAAATCTACGTTCCATTTCCAGTTTCTGATTTGTTAAGTTTTTGTTCTGTTTGGTTTATTTATTTATTTTGCTACGCGTAGTCGTATTACATAGAAAACGAATTTTCTTTTAAAACATGTAGGCATACATGTATAAATCATAATGAAAACGGTATAAGCAAGAATCCGGATCCAAAATTTGCAAGTGTATGTAAGGCATATGTTTCGGTTAAATGCGGATAGTATATTTTAATATTTACTAATTGAAAACTCTTAAAACGTACTTGCAATGATTTACGCCAACACTTAGTAGAGGTAGGAGGCTGGAGCCCTTTTCAGCAACATGTATACATTTTCGGTTAACTACATCTTACGCCAATGGCGTAAATCTACTTACGTAGATTCTAAGTTCAACGAAATTCGTGTTTCATTTACCGGTGTAGGTGTGTACGTAGGTAAGGATCCGGCTAGCAAATATCTTACTTTACGCAATACAAATGCATGCATGAAATATATTGATATATAGCTGTTCATATAATCAAGTTCACTTTTCACCTATGTTTAACTTAAAGTACATTAATTTTGCAACACACGCTTACATTTGTATCCAGATGATTGACAGTACACACAATGCGCTTGTATACATGTAGTGACGACATGGAATCATGTGCAGTACTTGAAAACACGTAATCAAATATCATAATCGATAAGTACAGGTGTGTCCACATAGATCTATAAAGTCAGTCCGATCACGAATTCCGACGAAATAGGAAAAGAGAATCCTCTCTCCCCTTTCAATCAATCTAATGTATAATAATGTACAATATCGAAGACGACTAAGACCTCCACAAGTTCCCCCATAAAATAAAATTAGCAAATTTATGTAAGACAAACTATGTTTCTGGTTAAATGTCAATAGTATATTGTATCATTTACTAAATTTACTGAATGGAAACATTATAGAAGACTGATTTAAACCCACACTTAGTAGAGGTAGAATGTTTGCGCATATTTTCGATTTAATCTACGCTAATCGAAGAGTTACGCCGTTTGATGAAATGGAAAACAGTTGGAAACTTAGTCTTGTCGAGTGTTTACGCCAAACGAAGCCTACGTCATGAGTTACGCCGTATGATGAAACGGGCTCCTGGCATAGAGTTTCTACTTAACTTACAGTAAACGTTATGTTATTTGATGAAACGCAAAATAGTTTAAGATTTAGTCTAGTTGGGTATTTACACCAAACTAAATCTACGCCAGAAGTAACGCCATTTTAGGAAATGCAAAATAAATGTAGTTGGAAATTTAATCTAGTTGGACATGTAAGCCAAATAACCCTAAGCCAGGAGAGGAGTCAGCCGTTTGAGGAAACGGGCTCCTAGCAAACTTAAGACGGTCAATTGAATGACAAACACTACACAATTGGTTTGGATAACCGGTTTATGGGCCACCTTCCAACTAATAGCAAATGCAGTGCAGTAAAAGGACACGACTTTAAAATTAAAAAAGGAAATATAGAACAAAAGATAGGTGAAGAAGGAAAATGAGGTAAAAACTAGGACTTTATATCGTATGTTTATATTGGATGTACTGCTGTCTATACGTATATAAAATGTTAAGAAATCATACTTTACATATCAACTGCTTTAAAACATCTTTCAAGGTTCATCTTAGATGAATAGAGTAGAGGGTTAAAGATCAAGAACTAGCACTTTTCATTTCAACCTGTTTACTGAATCTAAGTACATCCATGTTTCACCAACACATCTTGTTTTCTACATCATGTTCTTGATAACTTTGACTGATATAAAGCTGTGTATCAATAATTTTCTTAAACCAAGCTGTGTTTTTGACTTCAACCAAAGGTTATATTTTAAAGGTCAAGGTTAATAACGCTTATGGTTTTCTTCTTGTTTAAAATTTAATGTTCTAGGGATAGAGTAAGATTAAGGTCATATCTGCTCCTGGATACCTTGAATGGTGTATTGGTTTTTGTCCAATAAAGGGTTATGAAATGCCCTTGAAATTAAAACAATAAAATAAAATATTCAGGGATCGGATTCTATTTTCTTTTTCTTTCCTTTGTTTTTCCTTCTCTTTTTATTTATTTCTTTTTTTTTTTTTGAGTAAAATGCCGCTTTTTTGATAAAATTTTGGTATAAATGTCAGATTTGTATAAATACTTTGCTGCTCTATGTAAGCAATGTAGTGGTTGCTTTGATAAACACGGAAACACCCATTGAAAGATCGTTCTCTAGTTCCTTATTGGTGTTTTGTGGCTGCCACATTATCAACAATACATAAAAGCATCAACTCATCATTTGATATTGATTCATCATTATTATGTCCTTCTGTTATTTCTTTATTGTTATGAGAGGGATTTTAGGTTTCTATTAAAAAATCAAAACGTTTCGACCTCATTGACAAATTTAATAATACTTGCAGATATCTGGATGACATTTTGGTTATCGACAACCCTGAATTCGAACAATTTATATCAGAAATATATCCACCAGAGCTCAAATTGAATAAAGCTAATACTTGAGATAAATCTACACCTTTCTTAGATTTGAACATCAAAATCATCAACCACTAATATATACTAATATTTATGATAAACGTGAGGATTTTGGATTTCCTATTGTAAAGTTTCCTTACCTGGATGGCGATGTCCCTCGACTCCCATCATATGGTATCTATATATCTCAATTAGTTCGATTTGTCAGAGGCTGCACCGATGTTTTGGACTTTCATAAACGAAATTTGCAAATTACTACTAAACTTCTAACTCAGGGTTACAGAAATCACAAGCTAAGAAAAACAATCGGCAAATTCTTCAGATCTTATTCAGAACTTCTATCTAAATTTGGAAATATTTCTTTTCAACACTATGTATCCAATGGAATTTCCCATCCTACTTCTTACGGTGATTTCGTATATAAACTAAGGAAATTAAAAGGTTCCGATAACGTTAATTTATCATGTAATAAAACAGTCAAACGTTTTCTGGTATTTGGCCCCTCTACAGCCTTATGCAGACTTTTACTTGAACGTTGCACGCTGACTAACAGGGCGGTGGGGACTATATGACGGGCATTGTCCAAACCTCTTTCAGAGGAGACATGGTCCTGACCCTCTTCCCCTCTGACTGTTAATCGGGACTCCTACAGATCTAGGGTCTTAGCTCGCTTTCAGACTGGCAGAGCACGATTTATCATGTTGATGTCGCATATATTTTTATATCATTACGTGTTTTACAATACCTTAAGTGTTTATATTTTTATGACCTCTCAATATGCGATAACTGTTGACCCTTGTTCTTTACATGGAGGATTATTTATAAAGTTTTAAATGTACGTCCTTTGATTGTTCTGCCGTTACAGTGAGTGGGAACGTGGGCCAGTAAACCGGTTAGCCACACCATTTGTTTGGCTTTTGTCAAAATAAATGACCGTTCTAAGTCGGTATCGTAATTGCACTACAATCAAATAGTTTTGTAATGTGTTATATGTGCTAGTATATTATTTATATTCATGTATTGTATAGCTCCATGGTGACTTCTGCCACATAACTGAGCCAGTAACTCCTCTTTTTTCTTTCTGTGTGACAACTAATATTCATGCCATCCCTTCCTAATCACATCTAAATAAATTCTTACTTATCCAAAGGGGAACATGGCTATGCATGATGAGGCAAAAGGTCACCATTGTTAAAGGAGAGTCACTGAGTCAATGTCAAGGTCAGGTCTTGTAGACATACACTACAATTGTTGGTTCTTGGGTAATTAATCAGATACCAAGTGCCCTATACAAACCATTTTAGATGTATAACGTTTTATCAATTATTGATTGGGGATTATTGGTCTCTACAGGTAATATTCTATATAAGTTATGGCCCATGCAATTTATTCATGTTAGCCAGGAAAGCTCTTTTGCTGCTATGAAATAAACTCATAGGGGAGAAAAATATTTCTGTTCTAGCTACAATAAAATATGTCTTTCACATTTCTATCATGATTTACATCAAGATATAACATATATCCTCTTGCTTCCAAAACATAATCTAAAGTGTCAAATATAGAGTGGCGCCTAGGCATGTCAGCAAATTGGATGACTCATATTTGCATTTACACAAATAAGATAATATACCGATTTAACTAAGACACCTGGTTCTATTAGCACTGTTTTAGGTTAATTGGATTTAAGGAATGAATCTATTTTTTTTTTTCGTTGGATGGAGGTATACCACGAAATAATCGACGGAATACTTGTGCATCATGCTCTATGCTTATCATTTTATTATTTTCAAACTTGTTTTATATGCTCAAATTTGTACGTTATATCCGCATTATTTCTCAACATCTTTAAACTTCTGTAGCGGTGGTGTCAATATATTCACATCACAGTTACTAAATCGCCGTAATCAGAGAAATTAAAATTCTTGGACAGATATACCACTAAAATTTGAAACGAATCAAAATGGGTGTTACATGTAAACTTAAATGATATTTGAAGCAATAAAATCATCTAAATTACAAATAAATACAGAAAAAAAAAATCCCCAAGTAATCTTGCAGGTAGATTGTCAGTGCTTTTGAGTTATATCCGAGCCGAATCAGTTTACAAATATTTCAGTACTTCATAAGAATCAGATGAATCCGAAGTCTATCGCGGATATTCAAATAACATGAAAACTGAAAAACATGATTCATTTTCTAATACACAATCCTCTGATTAGTTTGCCTCCAGGAACTCTTGATTACACTGTATTAATTAAGTGTACATTACGTGATGAAGCTTTTAGCTGCTTAATGATATCTGCATTTTTTCTACTTATTCTGTGATCTAATATTTAAAACATAGATACGAACATTTGAAGCTGTTTGATTTTATGACATAAAATCACCTTTTGTAAGGAAGCGGGTTACCACGCTACCTAAGAAACTATCTAAGGACCTACCTATGGATACACTACCTATTGATCATCGTTACGTAAGGAACACCGACCAATGATCCACCCATTGATCTACTGAAAGTTGTGTACCTGTAGTGGACAGTGTGATCGAATGACTGTTATTTAAAGTTGAGGTGAAGTCTTAACCATCTCATGGTCAATAGACTTTATTATGTTACACTGTAGTAAACTCTTACTAGTTGTATTACCTGTCGATTATTCTTGATATATAAACATCTGTTGCACCAGGTGGCTCCGTGGAGTTGGAGAGTAATAATAGCAGGATTTGACTTATGAGGACTCTGGGTATAAGTGTACATCGGGAACTTGAATTATTTCAGACTTAAACTTGATTTCGATCATCGTAGATGCCAAGTCTCCCCCTTCATAGCACACGAAGCCACCACTGCCGTGCTGTCTTGAGGGTTTCATTAAAGATAAAAACATCTCATCAACTTGTCTATTTTGTCGCATACACAACGCCTTAAGAACTAACGCGAAGTACTACCAATTTGCATTCAACTCTATCATGTAAATTTTATGTAAACGAGCGTACTTCTTATCGGTACTTCTTATCGCTCTTCGTCCTCGTATCTTTACAGGTCAGAGCTGTACAACAAACACAACGATTCTTTACAATGTGCATAATATGAACGTAAATACGAATGACAGCGCACTTCCCATATTGTTTTGTGTAGAAAGAAATGTCGCAAATATTTTATGACAAAAAAAAAAAAAAAAAAAAAAAAAAAAAAAACCGGGGGTAGGAGAGCGTAAGCATGAACCCTGCAATTCGTGTCACCAGACTCGATTTCCGATGTGATAGTACTTCAATTACCTGTCCATGTCCAGGTACTTGAATCTCGAACACGGAACCGTTTTGATATACAGAACTTGAATAATAAAAACAATGAAAATATGAAAATGAATGACGAAATGACTTGCAATCGAATTGTATAATGATTTATCATCACATGACTCATATACGTCCCTCTGTGTTTCGATTATACATGACATCGTTATAACGGTTCATGTACACAGACAATATGAGGAAAATAGATAGATAGGTCTGTTGCTTTTTTGTAAATAAATTGAACAAAAGTATATATACATTCTCTCTGATTTAGGGAGCATCTCTGGAAGGGAAGTGGGAGGATTTCATTTGTCGAATATCGGGACAAGACAAAGTAAAATATGTCAATATAATTATCAGGGGTTCAGACAACAGAAACTTCGCATGGTGCATGCATGTAAATGGCTCAGTCTATGGTAAGCCATCCAACAGTCCCAAGGCAGTCTCTTGACCCATTTCGTCTTGGTATATAAGGCAGATAATAATAGGCATCTGTAAATTGGCATTTTGTAAAGATCAACACGAAACAAAATCTGAGAATTATTTTAATATAATCATTGGTATATGTATTCAACTTATTTATCAGACCTTTCATGACTACTTTGAATTGGAAACTTACTATACTTGGGTTTTCTCTGATCTGACGATTTCAATTGACACAAATAACAGGTGATACTAGAGTCAAAGTACATACAGTACTTGTAGCCGTGC
Organism: Pteria penguin; assembly: GCA_035048485.1. Lineage (NCBI taxonomy): Eukaryota > Metazoa > Mollusca > Bivalvia > Pterioida > Pteriidae > Pteria > Pteria penguin. Next base: position 23,421,430 of record CM068584.1, read on the forward strand.
TTTAAGTAACTTGTCAAGTAGCAAAAGATTAAATTATGCTTAAAATACAGTTGATAACAAATTCAAGGACAGAAGAATTTACACATTTCATTATGGAAAAACAATTCTTAAGTAATAATGAAATGAAGTTTGTCATTGGATAACTTTGATAAAATATCTCGTGAGGCATGGGATCATGATAGAAACCATAGATTCATTACTGCTTTAAAAGTTACACTGCCCTTGTCATGCTTTATTCTCTTGAATATAACAATATATATCTGTCATCTCCCATTGCTATAGAGAGCATGACTATAAATTTTCTTCCTGATTAGTGTATTGTCAAAACGGCCCAAAAATAAAACGGCCCACACGAAAATATGAATAATTTTATGCTGAAGGCAGTTAATTAAAAGTGTCAAATTATTTGCCATTTTACTATCTGTATCGAGTATGACTTAAACACTAGGTAAAGAAATCTATTTTGAATTCAAAGTCGATATCCATTGTCAAAATATTACAGAGTTCGCCCGGGGTGGTAAAAAGGGGTCGTTCTGGTGTGGACCGTTTTTCTTGGGCCGTTTTGACTATAACTCTTTTGATTAATATTGTTTTAGTACAATTTCACTTGCATTGACAATCCATGACCATTAAACCTACTCTGTTTAGCAGCATATACTATTTATCCTTGAAAAGTTCTACAGATAGAAACTCAACATATCTTGATAGTAGCCGATGGTTCGAAGAGTAATGCATGAAAATAAATCAATTATCTCCTTTTTTGTCAAAATTGCAAAAATTTAGATGTTACGGAGCAAATCCGAGAGAAAACCTGAAATGGTACTTGGGTTTATTTGTCTCCATTCATGAACCGGCGAAATTAGATTAAACTACATCTTGATTACTACTTTGTTGGAAATGACGTCGATCTGAGAATAATGTCAGACATGCTCATCTGCACAGGCAACAATACATGTACCCGTTTTCTTTCTGCCAAGCGATAATGTAATGACCACTACACAACGCTATACCAATGTTTATGTTTGACGCTTGAATTAGACACATGCTTCAATCGGCAAAAGTAGACACCTCTCACATACACATAAAACAAATATTAGGACAGTTGGCAATGCCATGCCTGTCCAGATCTTAAAATATCTAGATAGTGACCATAAAGAGACTGACTGAGTTTCAAGTGACGTGTTATCGGTTATTTTATTATCACTAGATTTCGTTTTGTTTTATTCATTTAGCCTAGAATCAACAAATTTTTGACAATTAATTACAACCTCGAGGGATCAATGTTACATATAATTAATGATCCAATAAAGATTCAATACGTTCTGAATATTATAATGCTAGGGATTACATCAGAGATTATGTTTTGAAACGCAAGAACACACTGAGTGACAAAGAGGCCTAAAACTTATAATTAGACTGCCTCCTTTTGAGAATCTTGCACGGCGGCTTTAGCCTTCGGCATTAAGCCCGGCTAAAAAAGGATGTGAATACTCTCACTCGGCACACTTACTCCTCCCTTGTTGGCTTCACTTCTGCTCATAGGTAAATTTCTGTGGATGGTATTTTTGTTTCATTTCTGCTCCTACGTAAATATTCTGTGAGGTTGTCTGTTCGCTTCTGCTCCTACGTAAATGTTCTGTGGGGTTTTCCTTTGTGTTCATGATTTTAGAACTGATGTTGGTGTCATCCATCATCTTGTCTTCTTAAGTGTATGCCTTGTTTAGAGATTATCCAAGAATTTTTAGCAAGTCATGAATCGAGACCATTACTTTTTTCCACTTGAGGAACAAACGGAATCACCTTCAAGGCCTTATTTGTGAGGTTTAACTCCACCCTCTACATCTGAACATTATCAAACGAGGGGTCCTTTTTCCAAATATCTCCACAATAACAGTATATTTGGGCTATATACCTGCAAATATTTTATTACAACTCTCTTATCACTAACACTTAATCATGCTTGAAAACTTAAGGACAATGGATTCATTTTCGTAATACCACTACAAAATAAGTCATCCAAATTCCACAAGCTGCTGGCAGCATTACCGTAACGAATGAATGAGTCATACTGCTGAACAAGAACGGCCTACTTTCAGTTTTCAATGCACCACTTTTAACTTATCGGTTACTCTTCGTATATATGGATGTAAAAGCATATGTAGTAATCCACCATGGATGTGATGTTTTACATAATCGACAGTATTATATTATTTTGTAAACCTTAAGGGGACATTCCGATTAACTAAAATGGAATGAAAACATTTAGGAGCTTAGCTAAACTATATTTTTTTTTTTTCATTTTTTTTTCTTCCATAATGTCGCCTGTATTCTCTTCCTCCCCATTGAGGGTTTGAATTTATTGTTATACCTTTTCTTTCGCGATGGCAATGACACTTTCTACACAGTGTTGGTTCACATTCATTTATATACAGTACTGAGTTACATATGTGTCTTCATTCACGGTGGGTGTGGCTAGCCAAACAGGAGACGCTGACTCCACCCGGGCACCTGGCCTACCTCTGAATTTCAGGGGTCCGTGAATGTCCAATGTGGTACATTGTTTTAGTGTCATAGTCATGTGACTATCTGTCAGTTAGAAAAAGACATTTTTATTGGGCACACTATGCATTCTATTCCAACTTTTCGACTTTCATGGTAAGTTCAATGACACCTTCATACATGTATATCTTGATGATATTTTAGTTATCGATAACCCTGAGTGTGAAAACTATATTGCTCGATATCTTTAAGCTTCCTTGCTAATACTATAATAAAGAATAGAAGTAATGTACATAGATTATACATTTAAATGGATTGTTCTACATGTCAGTATTACTTGATAATGAAAAGAACAGAATCTTATCATCCTCTCTCTCTCACGCACACAAACACACACACACACACCTATACACACAGCAACCTCCTAGTCTTACTAAGCTTAATTGTTATGCATAGTGTAAATGTAAAGAAATGTAAATACTTCTTATTCCCCAGATAGCATTACAATATTGGCCCGATGATGTCACTATCGTCGGTCCAACATCAGAATAAAACAGCGGCCCAATGAAGTTTTGCTCATCGGTTCAACAATGGTGTGATGTATAGGCCCAACATCGGCCCGATGGTAGCGTGTATTTTTGCCGACATTGGCCTGGCATTGGGCCGATGTATGTTTATTAATATACAGTCATATTTACATCGGCTTTTGCCGACATTGGCCTGGCATTGGGCCGATGTATGTTTACTAATATACAGTCATATTTACATCGGCCCATTATCGGTGCAATATATACACTTTTTTCCTTTTTGTCGTTCCAATATCGGTCTGATGAAATAACCAATAAGGAATATCAGGTACATAAATTATTCTTGGTTCATACATAATTTATTCTATATGACTGACATTCTGATAAATTGGTGGTATACAGACATCTAGGTAATAATGCTTTCATTTCATAAAATAAGTAAATAAGTTAAAATTAGCAAGATTATACTTTTATTCAAAATGTTTAACAGTGAAACTGTTTGACACTGAGGGTCATTTATATCATCTGATATAAAATATATATATATTCAAATAGATGCAAAAATTATATTGGTAATTGAAACAGTTTTTAAAATACATAATATGTAAAAAAGAAATGCACATAGTATTTTTAATAAATTGTTCATCTAATCTAAATAATATGAATATCGAAAATAGTTATTCAAATTTTTAAATATTGATTCAGTCAGTTTGCTCATTCTCTGCATTTCTCTGTTGTTGCGGCTCTTGTACTTGTTTTTTTCTTTGCTCTCTCTCCTTTCCTCCACCTTCTTTATTGCCGGCAGTCCTGAGCCACTCCTCTATATGAAATGACACCTGAGTATCGGTGACATCTGTGCAGAGTTTATAACATCTTACAGCTTCTAAAAATTAAAAATATACACATCTGAATTAATATACAAGTAAATAAAGCAGTATTGTTTTATTTTCTTTATTCAAAAACAAAGAAGATGTGTTTGTGAAACACTATGTCAAAATTCGATTTGGAACCAAAGGAAGGAAATTTATTCTTCGTGATGGGATCATAGAATCCAGACATTTCAGTATCGTTAATACGTTTTATGAAAAGATCATACTGGTGTAGACCAACTTCTAATAGTTTCTGAAGCGATTCGGAAACATTGCGCTCTGCAACATCTTTGAAATCAATAGCATACAGATCTTTTCACTCTTCATCAAATGGATTTCGGTAGCATTCTAAAATGCTAGCTTCATCAATTCATACAGACTAAAAGCCGTTATTTGATGAATTTGTCTCGTCTTTGCAATGTTTGAAACTGTGAGGAAAGATTCAGCAGATCTTGAAGATGAAATTTCCTCCTCAGTCAAAGCTGTTACCCAACCAGATCCCTTCAGTAAATCATCCAATAGTTTCAAAGCAGCCATTTCTATGTGCAAACCTCCAAACATTATCACAAATTTATCTTCACCATAGATGTCTGGCCACTGCCATTGTATTTGTTTTGCAAGAACAAACAATGGTTGGTCTGCTGTCATAACTGGAGTTTGAGTGGGATTTAGGAAATTAGTAACTTCTCGTATATTATCCATGGCATGTTTAATTGTCGACACAGAGTGTGTCTGGACATGCAACAAAGGAAATAATGATGTTGTGCTTACTTTAACATGAGGATCCCTACATCGCGAAGAATGGTATGATGACCATGATACTGTCTCTAGATTTAAGACTTCTTGTGTCAAACTAACAGACTGAAGCCAGTCAAACTCATACTTGAGGTTATGTAACAAGTAATCTTGGTTCTGAAGTTTAATAGGTGTTTGCACTATTGGAGGTGATGGTTTTGTTTTTAGAAAAGCAGGTGGTACATTTATGTACTTATCAGGGAGATTTGATACTTTTTTCGAAGTTAGTTTATGTTCAATAATCCACGTCTCTCTGTATTATCACTAATAGAAGGGTGTTGAAAAATAGATATTCCTGTTCCATGAAATGATGTCATTGCTGTTGTAGAAGAAGGATTGTGATCAATATTATCGACAGCTGAGGTAGTGAATACACCATTGTGTAAACCTGGTAGACGACACCTTCTTCTAAATATTTCTGAAGTACACTATCACCAAGCATTGTAGAGATTTCCAGTACGTGGTCATACGAAATACAAATACGGTGTTGAACTATTATATCTATTAGATTGCGTTTTCGTCTTTGCAAACAAAAGAATCCCTACATAAATTGCAAACGGAGGTTCACGATCTGAAGAGTGTCTCTGGTGAATACTATTACCTTTAGTTGCTTTTTATGGTAATTAAAAAGTAATAACTGAGCAATGGCAAGATCAAAATCAGTGACCACGTTTTCAAGTTGGGATTCGATATCAGGTCCATGCTCTATCATTGAGACCAGTTCTAACAAAGAACTTGGAACAGCTTCTGACAATGATTCGTCGCTAAATTTACCAGTGAATTTAACCTTGTGCTGACACATTTCCTTGCCAACTATCTCGGGTGCCTTTGCGAAATACATAGCATCAGTAAATTCACAGGCGCTGACAACTGCTTGTCCAATATCTTTCTCAAACACTAGTATCACTTCACGTCCTCTATGGTATACTTGCAAATCTGGTATCTTTGATAAGATTCTGTCTTTCAATTTCGTTTTATTTAATTTTGTTGGAATCGACGGATACGTCAATTCGCGATGTCGTTATTCGTATAACAAGCTAAGATCAGCAAGTTTGAAAACAAAGAAAAAAGAGGAGTTACTGGCTCAGTTATGTGGCAGAAGTCACCATGGAACTATACAATACATGAATATAAAGAATATACTAGAACATATAACACATTACAAAATTATTTGATTGTAGTGCAATTACGATACCGACTTAGGACGGTCAATTAAGGAGGAATTAAACACTATCCGAATATAGCGCCGTTCGGAATGCATCGGTTGATAAAAATGACGTAAGATTGTTTACATTCGATACAAAGCGCTAGAAGAGCAGAAGACACGATTGAGGCGAATATTGAAAGTTAAGATGAGTAAAAAAGAAAATCTCGATGTAAATTTGTTCCTGATAATCAAATATCTTTATCAAAAGTGGAAAAGGGAGCATTTAAAATCGAAAAGTAGATCGGAACTAGCGTACGCGTACAAAAACCAACCGGCACACGTGTACTGTACCCGAGTTAGCAGGGAGTAGTTGAACGATGTTGATGGAGATTTATGTTGGAATACAGGAAGAAGAATTGTTGAGATACGGTTTTTTAGCTCAACATACTGATGATACGTAAATACTGTTTGTGTTACTCGTCTAAATTTATCGTATATAGTACGGGAGCAGAGGTAAACAATCCAGTGGCGGATCCAAGATTTTTGAAAAGGGGAGGGGAGGGCACATGTGTATTAGCCAAACTACTCGGTCATTTTTGATGCCAAATCTGAATTTTTACATGTAAATATGTGGCAAAAAAGGGGGCCCTCTAAATCTGCCACTACAGTCGTATTTCAAACCAAGGGCCATGTATATCTATACTCTATTTATGTACAAGTAATCAGAAGTTCTGTTTATAATTTACAATAATACTGTATTGAGTGAGAAAATATGAAGTACATTAAGGTTCTTAAGAAACAATTCAACTATGATGCAAATATTTTCAAATAGCGGGGGGGAGGTTTGCCATCCTGTTAACATTCTCTATCAGAGTTCTGGGTAAAGAATGCCTGTTTATTTGAAAAAATTTAGGTCTTCAGTTGAAAATAATCATGAAATGTAATGACTATACTGTAGTATGTGTTTTTAGGAATGCATTAATTTCTATTACATAACACATATATTATAATCATCTAATCTAAGTATTGATCAATTACAATGTAACATATATAGTACACTTAGTATGTAATGGAAGAAGAAGTATCTTCTTGTCAATACAGATCAAGTATCAAATTTTGAAAATGATGCATTATCATCCATTCTTTTATATTTTCATTAAGATATGGCCTAGGAAGCATATTGCATATGAAGTGCACAAACTTTTTTTGCTAACCAAAATGGAAGACCAGAGTGCAACTGAGCTATTGTCCAAGTGATTATATGTGGTCCTACTGTCAACAATCTGTAAACATTTTACCTTTTAATGCACCCAATCTTAGATGGTGGGATATATATTAGTTTTAATATAATAGTCGGTCAGCTGTCTCTCTATTTCTCTGCAAAATGTAGATCTGTGCCATAACTTCTGAATGATAAGTGATGAGGTTTATATTTCAAATGTGAATTCCATGTGGAAAGACTTTGTCAAGGTCAAATTTACAGTCAGAGACTTAGATTTTGGGTTTTGATCTACTGTTAATTTAAAAAAACCAGCAGTATCCTTACTTATTAACATATAACTATTCAATGGTGAAAGGGCTTTCCTATTTCTTAGTATGTATTTGCTTTGGGCCAAGAAAATATCTTACCATTTTACAGACTTTTTTCTAAAAGGGGGGGGGGGGGGGGGGGCTGTCATTTTCACACATTTGGTTGAAGTTTGATGTTATTATATGGTAGATCAAAGTGACACATTTTACAATATCCTTTGTGGTTATTAATTTATATGCAGGTTATGTACTATACATCAGTGTCTTTTACAATGTTATTATAAATGACATAATAAATTTGAAAAATTGAATCAAGAATCGTGTTTTTCTAGTGGTTAATTAAGGTAAGGAAAGGGGTTAGTTGATGATTATTTGAATAGTTACATTGGAATTCAAATTGTAGCTTTTTAGTTTAATTTTGCTCACCAAAGCCAGTAATACCTCTTGCATTCTTATAATAAATCCTCAAAACACATACCTGATAAAATTTGTTAAGATTGTACTATAGTCTAGATTTGTCAGTAGGTGGTGCAACAATTGAGAATATTGTTTGTCACCAAATATTCTCTGCTTTTGTTTCAATTTTTCTTTATTTATGCTTAAGTGATATATAGGGATCTATTTCAAACATTTTAGATTACATCTTATTCTAGAATTTCATTTCATTACAATTTTGACATCATTTGTCTTCGTAATTTTCATATGTAACATTAGGACTTTGGTGAGCAATTTTGACTTTCTCGGGCCTCTTTTTTAATTTTTTCAATTTAGAAATTGATCATAAAATGTGTTGTAATATATGATATATTGTTATCATTCAAAATCAATTAATATTAAATTAATTTTAAATGTCAATGTGTGTTTCATGTTTATATTTATATGACGACTCCCAAATTGGACAATTTCTGACATGTCAAAATAGTAAAGATTTGGTGATCATATTTTCTATTCCTGTGGATAAATTTTCTTCATACTCTTAATGTTGTGCAATTGGACACTAAGGATTATAGATATAATTTTTCTTGAAAATTGAATATGCAGATTTTAGTAAAATGCTGTTTTAGGGGAGAAAAAAAGGGGAATTTTTCTACTGATTTTGTATATTTACTGAAACCTTTTTAGCACAGATATTGAAATAAGTTCTTTCAAAACAATTTCTCCTTGGAGATTTTACTTAAAAATCATTCCTTTTCTGATATTGATTTGTGTTTCTGTTATATATATTTACATTTGGTAAAGTTAAAACATATTAAATTGGCCTTGTAGTACCTTTCAAGGGAACTCCAATACGCCTCAGAGGGAGCTTATTCAAAGTCAATTTTTTCAGAACTGTGTGGATAAATTTTTTTCATACTTTGCAATTTAGTAGATATGTTATTCAAATACTAAATATGAAAAAATGAAGAAAAATGGATTCGGGAGTCAAGTGTTTAATTCCTCCTTAATTTGACAAAAGCCAAACAAATGGTATGGTTAACCGGTTTGCGGGCCCACCTTCCTACTCACCGTAACAGCAGAACAACCAAAGGACGTACATTTAAAAATTTCTAAATAATCCTCCATGTAAAGAACAAGGGTCAACAGTTACCGCATATTGAGAGGTCATAAAAATATAAACACGTAAGGTATTGTAAAACACATAATGGTATAAAAATATATGCGACATCAACATGATAAACCGTGCTCTGCCAGTCTGAAAGCGAGCTAAGACCCTAGACCTGTAGGAGTCCCGACTAATAGTCAGAGAGGACGAAGTTCAGTGCCATGTGTCCTCTGAAAGAGGTTTGGACAAGGCTCGTCATATAGTCCCCAACGCCTTGTTAGTCAGCGTGCAACGTTCAACGTTGAAGTCTGCATAAGGCAGGCTGTAGAGGGACAAAATACAAGACCTATAGTCTTTTTGATGATCTCAATATCATATTGTCTATTTAGAAGACTATTTTATTACATGATAAAATAACGTTATCGGAGCCTTTTACTTTCCTTGGTTTATATACGAGATCACCGTAAAAATTATGATTGGAAATTCCATTGGATACATATTGTTGAAAAGAAATATTTCCAAATTTAGATAGAAGTTCTGAATAAGATCTGAAGAATCTGCCGAATTTTTTCTTAGCTTGTGATATCTGTAACACTGAGTTAAAAGTTTAGTAGTAATTTGTAAATTTCGTTTATGAAAGTCCAAAACATTGGTGCAGCCTCTGACAAATCGAACTGATTCAGATATATAGATACCATATGATGGGAGTCGAAGGACATCGCCATCCAGGTAAGGGAAATTTACAATAGGAAATCCAAAATCCTCACGTTTATCATAAATATTAGTATATATTAGGTGGTTGATAATTTTGATGTTTAAATCTTAGAAAGGTGTAGATTTATCTCAAGTATTAGCTTTATTCAATTTGAGCTCTGGTGGATATATTTCTGATATAAAGTGTTCGAATTCAGGGTTGTCGATAATCAAAATATCATCCAGATATCTGCAAGTATTATTAAATTTATCAATGAGGTCAAAACGTTTTGATTTTTAAATAGAAACCATAAAATCCCTCTCATAACAATAAAGAAATAAATCTGCTATCAGAAGCGCGCAGTTAGTACCCATAGGAATCCCAATTATTTGATATATCTTGCCATCAAATTGCACAAAAATATTATTCATGAGAAACTCTAGTGCTTTACATAATTCGTTGCAAGTCCAGTATTTATATGAAGTATATTGTTTGTTGGAAAAGAATCCAGAGTTATTGGAAGTACATATGTACGTTTTAGATTCTCTGTGAAAACACCATTGTATAAGAGACAGCAACTTGCTTTTAATCAAATCATGAGGCAGAGATGTATAAAGTGTAGAAAAATCAAATGTAGAAATTTGAGTCGCTGTGAAATTTAGCGAAAGAAGTTTGTCTATAACTTCATGCAAATTTTTAATTGACCAAAAGTAATTGATGTTACTATTATGAAATGCTACATCACAATATTTTATAATATGATCTTTTATAGCAGTTAGAGCAGACGTAATATGCTTCGATAGTACCGTAGTAGAGCAGTGGCTAGAGTTAGATATGAAAAGTGATTTATATGGACTTTTATGTAGTTTTGGGGGCCAATATATGGTTGGTAGATCAGATTTATCAGTTTTAATTTTGAAGTCGGACATGGTCATGAGGTGATCGTGCAAGGTGCTGTCTTTTGAGGTAGGGCTTTCCACACATGTATGAGTGGAGTTTAATTCGTTTTTAAGTACTTCAATATTAGATAGTTTTCAAACAACTATTATGTTATTACCTGCTTTATCAGCAGGAACAAAGACATATTTAGCATGTAAGTCAGCCATCTTCTTTTTAATAGAATTTGCCGGATTGATACCTCCCGGTATATTAATAATTAATACCTCCCGGATTAGCTCTTTGTGATTCTACTATGTGTGTAATCAGTTCTGCAAATGCAAGTTCATCACCATACTCGCAGTTTCCTTTTTCCACTGATATTCCATGGTCCCGTAGTGCCTTTCTTTCTCTGTTATACAGTGCTGTCAAATATTTTGGATGATATTTAAACTCTTGTGCTACATCACCTGAACTTAATTTTGCAAGCAGTTTTTCATCTTGTAATGTTATTGCGCATCGGTTTAGTCTTTCGTTCAACTGCATGGTCATTGCCTCTCTCATGTCTGATATGTTACCTTCGTCTTCACATAAAAAGCACTTTGCAATAAGTGTTTTCTCCATCTGCTTCGAACTCTTTTTTCTGATGAAATTTGATGAACCACTTTCGACTTCAATCTCAACAGATCTCCTTTTTCTAGCCCTTTGTAGTTTTGTATTGCTGAACATTTTTCTGCAAGAATGATGGTACTTTGCATTATTCTTTACTAAAGTTGCATCAATGCCCTGGCCATCATCAATGCGTCGAATGTCTACATGGATTAGCATTTCATTCAAGCATTTGAACTCGGGTATATACTCGGTTCTCAATAAATATTCATAAAACGCGCCTCTAAAACGAAAACGAGGCTATAGGTGGTTTCAGAACAAGATGGCGACCGCCAAACATTGTTGTGTACCTCATTGTAATGGCAATGGAAAACGCCAACTACACCTAGGCCTAACGTTTCATAAATTTCCGTCAAATTTGGATTTAAGGAGAGCATGGATCCATGCCAGAAGGAGGGACCCGGGTCCATATTTTAAGGTTGTATACAATTAATTTATTGATTCTTTGCGTTTGCGATCTCAGTTTTTGCACATGTCATGTATGACTATGAATAATGACGACATGTGATGCACGGACATAAAGTTTAGAGTACTACAACTCAGACCTTCATTTAGTCTATTATTATTAATAATTATTATCTGCATATAATCAAGAATGCAAGGATCGTACTCGTAGATATCTTAAATTTAATGATTTCGTGACTGTTAATACCTACAAGAAGGGGGAGGGGAGGGGCACTGGGCCTGGGGAAAGGGGACTGGCACAACATGCAACATAGACTGGTATTCAATTCAATTTTTTATTGACATCATCCAGCATGTGTGTTAGCTATTTTTAACCTTATAGTTGCATGTTACAGGATTTGTTTGTCTTACATTGCTTTTAGTTTTATAATTATTGCCCAAAAGTGAAGTGCCTCTGAATATGATATTGAATTTGCCAGTGTTGGTCATGTTGGTTGTATTTTACTTTCATCAAGCTAAAAGTCAACTTAAGGTTTCAAACATACGATGTTGATAAAGATTGATTCTTGTATTTTCTCACTCCATTGATATTAAAGTTCTAATTAATAAGTCAATAGATTGGAAGAGGCAAACTGTTTAGGCCAAATAAAAAATATGTTCGTTTCTGGTCACCTCATGATTTGAAATAAGAGCAGTAGGTCGATTTTTTTTATTATTATTTAAATTTTTAAAGAATGTTTATGCTTTCAAATGTATCTGCAGGATAAGCTTAGACTTCATGTAAGATAACAGCTGATACTCTGGTGTTTTGGTTTTTTTTTTAATTTTTCAAGCATATTTTTTTATTTTGGCCATAATGTCTTACATAGTTTATATACTTGAAGACTTGATGTATCTTATTCAACAGCAGTGGCAGATCCAGGGGTTAAGATGGGAGGGGGTCTGAAGGTGGGAAAAATATATTAAATTTATGTGAAATTTGCTCAACTTCTTGAAAATGTTTGATTTAAAAATTTAACCAGTCACCTATGATAAAAATATCCCCAGATGAGCTTCTGGATCTGCCACTTAACACTTCCTCCCAAATTATTTGCATGTCCATATTTAATATATTAATAATTACAAAACATTGATAATTATGATAAATTCATTTATATCAATAAGACATGTAACCCTTTTGGGCATATACAACAGCATATTAATACTTATACAATATACATGTACAACAGCAATGCATATACAAAAAATAAATTCCTTAGACAATTTGGGCCATAAAGATATGTGTATTTACTGTCAGATGCTTAAAAAATTGGGGTCTGTCGTTGTCGAAATTTTTTTTGAAAATTTGTTTTTGAATAGTCATCAAATTGATGTATGTAACACTTCATGTTAATATTGTAGATAAGTGAGCATACAGTTGTGTGTTCTCAACATTTCAAAAGTTCTGATTTTAAATGGACACCGGTTAGAAAAACTTTAAAATCAGACAGTGTCCCCTCAATATTTAACTGGACCAATGAAGCCATTGCAAGGAGGGATATAATTAAACATCCGTTACCCGAGAAAAAAGCAAGGTGGGCATTGGCTGATGTCACTTGCCATGGTGACGACGTAGAAGATATAGCCTGTGAAGAATCTGATACCTCACAGTGGTAATTGACACTAGTCACTTTGTTATGCAAGAAGTTATAACTTATGACAAAATTCTCATTTTATTTTTTAAGTTCCTTTTCTTTTCTTTTCAGGGAATTTTTTTCCTGGTTTAGAATTAGATTAATGAATATGAATCATTCTCAAAATGGTTATGCAATTGACAAATTGGTAAAATGATCATCATTTTGTCATTGTTAATAGCTATCTTGGATGATTTAACTCACAACATGATCATCTACTGCTTGACAGTCGGATGCTAGATCATCTTGATCGTATGTGAGTATATCCATATACAGCATTTATTTCATCAGTCTGTACGTCCGTCATTCAGTTATGCTTATACAAAATGCAATAGATTAAACACCACATGATAAAGAATTCATATGACATCCACACCCAATAATGAAAACCTTTCAAATGACACCAAATTTATTGACTTTGTGACCTTGACCTTTATATCGTTTGACACATTGTTTGAGACTTCATCTTTATCATGTATACTGAGCTGATGAAATCTTTCAAATAATACTAAGGTTAATGACCTTATGACCTTGACCTACATTTCAGAATGTGCCTAGTTGGACTTTGTAAGTACCGGGGGCAATCATGTTTCACAAACACATTTTGTTTAATTTGTTGTAATAATATCTTTTTATCATTAATCCTATTTTTTACCAGCAACACAGAAGAAATACAGAGAAAGAATTCCCAGATAGATGAACTTGAAGACCTACTCAGGATGAGGGAGGAAGAAATTCAAAGATTGAAGAATAAGGTGGAAATAGAGAGATTTGGAGTTCAAGGGTTTTCTAGTGATAATTCCATGATTCTCTTTTACACTGCGTGTGTTTCTTTAGCTATGCTTACTGCAGTGTTTGACTATGTTAAACCAGCAGCAAATTCCTTGCAAAGCTATTATTATACAGCTTACGACTCAATGAAGGAGCAAACTATTGTTGGAAGGCAACGAAACATGCTATTGATCGATGAGTTCTTCATGTTTTTATGCAGACTGAAATGTGGTTTGATGGAGCAAGATCTTGCTGTTAGATTTAATTGTCATCTGTCAACTATTAGTAGAAAAATAATTACTTGGGCAAATTTGTTATATTTTGCATTAGGAAGCATTAAGATTTGGCCAAGTAGACAACAAATAGATGAAAAAATGCCAAACTGTTTCAAGTTCATATATCCAAACACCCGGGTTATAATTGATTGTACTGAAATCAAAACAGAGAGACCCTCCTCTTTGGCATTAGGTTCTAATTATAAGAGTTCTTATGCCTGGAAAGGTTTAGTTGGTATAGCCCCTCATGGTGCTCTGAGCTTTGTATCGAAACTTTACACAGGTTCGATGTCTGATGTCGAAATAACAAAGCTCAGTGTTTTGATAGACCTTCTAGAGATATCAGATTCCATCATGGCTGACAAAGGCTTTGTGTTGCATAAGGTTTTAGAAGGTACTGGAGTTTTTGTCAACACTCCACCATTTCTCATGGGTCAGAGTCAGTTTTCAAAGCAAGAGGTAGAACAGACACAAATAATTGCGAAACTGAGGATCCACATTGAGAGGCACATACGTCGGGTTAAGGAGTATCATTTATTTGATAATGTTATACCTTTATCTATGGTAGGTACGATAAACCAGTTGTGGACTGTGGCAAATCTAATGACCCTGTTTAAAGGGCCCCTTGTTAAAGATTGGTTTAAATAGATTTTTCAGGTTAAGACATATTCTAACTTGACTTCCTTTGATAATAACATTGATGAAAAATAGTGTTGTAGAAGAACATATATATATATATATAATTACCACTAATTTTTCATATCTTAATTGACATAAGATCTGAACATTAATAATTAAAGAAATAAATGTTTATCATATACTTTATAAGAAGCATATTACTTATTACCTATTTTATTTGTAAAAGTGGAGAGTTAAAATATGCCTATGTTAGTTAAATGTTATCTTTCTGATATTTGTGCAAAAAAGTTAAGTGATTTTGTTATACTGACATATAGTTTCTATGTTTGTATGGGCTATCTTAACTGTTAATAAAGCATGTAATACATGTGACAGACAGCATTTTATCAATTCAAATAATGATAGAAAAAGAAATCATCAAGCTTATCTTTCATATTTTGCCATACATCCATATTAAATCTAACAAGTTCTAAGTGGTTCTCATCTGGTGTCCACACAAAGAAATGACACCATTCCATCCCTGTCACTGCCATCTGCATCATTATCTGGTAGAAATAGTTGTGTGTTTCTTTTAATTTGAAACCATTCTGATCCTTAGTGAGGTACTGGCATTCTGATAAGATATTAACAGAGCATTTGATTTCCAACAGGCCATGCTTTGGAACCAACGAGGGGCAAAACACTTTCCGATCTGGAGATGCAGCCAACCATGGAGACCAAGGGCTTACCACCAAACCACACGTATATATGTTAATTTCGCTATTCATCCTCTGAAATGAAGACAAGTTTAAAATGAATTGTTATCAATTTAAACTTCAAAGCAAACTTATACCTGTAATGATAATATAAAGATATAGGATATTATATAGGATATTAATTAATCACAGAAACATAATAACAACAGAATCAAAACAATGTCTTGGTGATAAAGCAAAAAAGATCTGTAAATTCAATCATGTGGGAATGTTTCAGCAATTCAAAATTAGTATTTGCTTACTTCAACATAGGCATTTGCTGCAATATGTTCACAAGCAATTCCACGACGCAAGTTAGATGTCATCACTTTCCTTGTAGACCGAAGTCTATTAATTAGTGGTTCATATTCTGGAAAATAATTAATTTCTCATGAAAATACATATATATCATACATTTACTTCAAACCTAAAACAATAATTAAGAGAGACAATTTATTAGTGCATCTTTACAGTGTGTTGTTGAGTACTTGATCTAAAAATTTCATCGTGGTGACACTAGCCAAGGACTAGTCAATTTCATACAATATCAAGGTGTACATTTGAGTTATCTCCCCTTGTATTAGTTTTAGGGCCTTGTTTTGCCAGTATTTGCATTGATTGCTTTGTTTAACGTCAAATCACGATTATTGTACTTATTTTGTGGCGCCATCTGCTTGATGCCAGACATACAGTGTTCATGTACATTGTACAATTAATAGTAAATCAGTTTAGTCTTAGAGTTTTAATTAAGTAATGACTTATTTTACCTTTTCTTCTTTTTATTATTTCCCCTGCCACTGATGCTGTTATTCTATCCTTCCTTATTCTATGCCATTTTGGATCATTGGATTGGAGACATGTGCTTTCCTCAATTTCATGGGATTCCCTCTCTGTGACTTCAATTGAATTAAACTGTATCATTTTGTTGTGTTCTAAGACTACTTGTAATTTATTTATCATATAATTTTGCATAGGAATATTTGGAAAATTGCTGGCATCTAAAATATTGATAACATAGTCACTTCGCAGTTGCTGTTGAATGGCAAGTGTAGAGCCTTTAGGGAATCTGCCAAATTTTGTTTCAACATCCTCCTTTTGAGTTGTAATGCACACATTCGACAGGAATAAGCAAGCTTTGTCGATATTGGATACATCCTCAAACAATTTTTTCCACATCCAACTTCTCCAAACCTGATGGAATTGGGTTGTAAAGAGTTGATAGTAATCCTCTGGTCTGTCTCTGTGGACATTTGGAGTCATATCCTTGTAGCTTGATGTCATTTGCTACAGATCCAGCAATCTTCTCCCCTCTTGGAATGTGCCATGTTTATGGAAGAGATGTTTTTGCCACATCACATGGGATAGCTGACATTCCTGCTGTCTTTATATGTGCTACGGTATATAACAGTCCAGCAATATGCCCACAACATCCACTACAGCCTATAGCACAAGAGCATTTACTAGCATTTCTATCAAATGATGGACCACTGTGGATGACAATCTGTAACAACATTTAAAAATATTAAACTTTTAGCAGGCAAGATGATAAATGTATAAAAATTCAGACTTCTTCTTCCAATATGAAGTGTACTCAAGTTGAGCGTTATACTTCAAAGAATTTTTGCATTGAAAATTGAGATACATGTATCAAAGCCAATTCCACGATCCATCATTATCTCATTTGCTATAGATTTGTCATGCTTTCCATTCAACTGGTGTACTTTAAAAGACACAGAACAGCTCAAAAATGAGTGTTTTACATGTATGTCAAATCCAAGACTCGCAACTTACCTCAATATCATGTGGAGCTTTATTTTTCCTCTGTGAACGATAAGACTTGGCACGTATCATGCAACCCTTATCTATCTGATGCACTGAAAATACAATATAAGAAACATAATATACTTATATTCATTCAAATGTAGTCTTATATGTAGATCAAGCACAAATATTTGCTGCAGACAGAACAATGCACTTAAAATTAATAATTTCACCTATCTGTACATTTGTATCCGTTTATGATTCGAACCATGCACATATCCTAAAAACAACCGAGATGACAGAGTTTGAACACAATATATACATAAATATATTTAAATTTTAGCAATTTGTTTTCTGTTTTTGCTCGGATACTAGTTCATCTCGTTTAAATCACAGGGTCTGTTATTTGAATGAAAGAAATAATTGTTGAGAAAAAAAACCTCACGGGATTTGAACCTGTACACAGCACAAACACGCTAGTTTAAAATCCGATGCTCAACTGACTGAGCCACGGTATCTTGGCATTGGAATGATTGAAATTTTTATTAATTACCTGGATTCAATAATACTAATCTATTTTAAACCCACAGCAGACTACAAGGTGCAGGATCTCTGTCGCGAGTATTCGTAAAATGTAAAATGAGCTACATAATCGTTATCAGTATATGCTCTGCCATTTTGCATGCAACTAAAAATTCCCTTCCTAATTTTATTATTCCTTTACTGTAGTGCCAGTGGCGTAGGCCTACTCAGTACCGAGACTAGCGAAACTGAAAGTCATTTTAATTAGAAAAATTACGCTTACCTCTAACGTCGAAGATATACTTCTCGCTAAAATATTTATATCCTTTGCCCATCTCTTTTGTTCCAAGGCTTTTAGAAGAAGATTGTACGGCATTTTCCACAAAACTGAAGGATATACCTTTGGGAACAATCTGCAGGTCTCGAGAGGAATTGGTCGCCAATGACGCTTTCTGTACTTCCGCCATGTTTGTAAACATGCAAGCGATAACCCGATAGCCTCGTTTTCGTTACAACATGAATATTCATGAGGAGCTCATTAAGAAAGCAGTATTCTTTGCAAGCAGGGTATAACCCGATTTGCTTTGGTCCAAAGGATCGGAGGGTGACATCAATGCTTTATCTTTGTCTATCTGACATAAAAAGCATTTAGACCAATCAGTTCCCTTTCGTCGTCGGGAGATGTTGACAAACGAATTCTTTTTGACATTTCAATTTAGAATTGAAAACAATCAATTATTTATTATTCAACCAATATGCAATTTGCAATATATCGGAACTGCAAAGCAGACAGACTGGTGGGTTATCCACTTGTAATTACAGTCCATGCACGTGTGCACGTGTTACACATAAACACAGAAATCTCTGACAGAGGGCGCCACTTTCGTTTTCTGATGATAATTTTGGAAGTACTATGTATTTGACAAACAGAAAGAGAAAGAAAGGTGCCCTTTGTGTCACCCCAATTCCCACGAAGCTGACACCATGCCAAGTTTTGAGGCAAGAATGTTGCATGGGTTTGTCCAAACAACTAACTCATGAATTATGAATTAATTTTTCGTATTTAGACCAATGGACATGAGTAACAGGCCAGAAACAATTGTTATTTAATAGTTTAAATGTTAAGCAGCCTCAAGGAAGAAATTTCATGTATGATTCAGACTAAAATCGCAAAATAACCCTTAGTTAACCATGCATCCAACATACAATTTTGAACATAAATCCTATTCAGCCGCCATTTTGAATGTTGGCCGCCATTTTGAAATGGTTGGAAAATCCAGTTGGCACAGTCTATATTGATAATATACTATGAGAAGATTATTCCTACAAATTTTCATGCTTGTATCACAAAAAGAATTATTTTGGTGGAATTTAAGCATAAGCCGCCCCATTACATCATATGTTGAACCATCAATGTTCAATCGATGAATAGCGTCAACAGATCGCAATTTCTTTAAATTGTATATTAAAAGAGTAAACATATAAATTAAAGGAGAAAACTATTTAGATTTGTTTGTTTAGATGTTTGATTGAAATATAAACAACATTTCAGTACACAACACAATAATACACTCTTTTTTAAGACACACTATACTGTTGTATTGGAATGTGAAAGTGTCTTCTCTTCTTTCTTTAATATAACAACTATTAAAAATCTTAATGCAGAATATACACATTTCTATAACATATGTCTCTTAGGTGATGTTCAAAAAGGTAGAAATAGCTTAAAGAGAATACTTATTTCCAAATTGGCCCGATAGTAAAATCTAAAGAACCCATCTAAAGACTAGAATATATCACTGAAATATTTACCGAAAACTAGGCTGAGGTCATAGAACTATTGATATACATGTAACCTAAAAATGTGAATCTCAATATCGAAGTATTATCATTTTGCGAATACAAATGAGTATACCACTTCCCATAAACAAAAAATGAATTACGATATCATCAGCAATAGCATTCTTCGTTACAATTCAGAATCTTGGAAGCAGTAGAAACAGTAACAATTAGAAACAAATCTCGTTAAACCATAATTGCACTGAACTTGTGCTTCGTTACTTCTTGAATAAAAATGACAGCGTACCATTTTGACACAGTAACCACAATATAAATATTATCATACACATCCCTCCAGAAAAGACTTCTAATTTAAATTTGCAACATGGAATTTTAATTCCACGAAATATAAAAACATAATATTTTCTTAAATATTGCAGTAATACCATTTTATTCGCAATGCTCTAGGATTCTAATAGGATATTGTTTATCATTTTTCGATTTTGAAACTGTATTTATAATTTAATATTTAGAAGACCGATACATGTATCCTTCTCTCTCTCTCTCTCTCTCTCTCTCTCTCTCTCTCTCTGTCTGTCTCATGTGTCATAAGTCTTACGTTATACATAGATTTAACAGTTGTCACAATATCGAAATAAAAGAAATAAAAGAAGTGTTTTAACTTTTCTTGACCGAATTTATGAAATGAAATATCCTTTTCATTCAAGTATGTCGTGTAAAATTCATGTCAATACGCGCACAGCACATGAAACGCTTTATCGGTCGTCCTCGTATCTTTACAGGTCAACACTGTACTACATACATAACGATAATTTACAAAGTGCACACTATAAACGTTAATACAAATGAGACACCACTTCCTATATTGCTTTGATTAGAATAAAAAGTCCCAAATAAGGGAGAGCGTCTTCCACTTTAGGGGTAAAATTTTATCGACAAAAGAATGATTTATTATTATTATTATTTATTATTATTATTATTTTCTTTAGATAAGTTTGATAGTGAAATAGGATGCTCTTAATTTTTATCATCGTTTTACCCCTCATAAATCTTTTCTTACTGATAGTGTAGTGACACCTGCCATGTCCTTGCCTTTATAATTTTCTACCTATGCAAGGGTCAAACAAAGCCGTTAGGAATCTTTTACTTGCAACGTGACACAGGGCATTGGTTTATAATGACTAATCTATATAGAGGCATATAAGACATATAGAGAAGTAAAAGTAACAACTTTAGAAAATCTGAGCAGACGCTGCACTCAACACAGGAGCTGCGTTTATACTGACTGCTCTGAATGACATCTAAATATAGGAAGGCAAATACTTTTAGAAAATCTAAACTTAAGACTGAACACCAATTCTTGTCGCCAGATTCGAAATCCAGTGTGGTGCCACTTTAATTACCTTTCCATACCCCATTGATTGAAGCTTGCAACTTGAACGCGAAACCTTTTGCATATACCGACTTTAAATCGACGTTAAATAACACAATGAAAATGTATCATTGAAATGTCTTGCCATCGAATTGTGTAAAGATATTATCATCACATGATTGATATACGCCCACCTGTGCTTCAATATAGACATTACATCATTATAACGCCTAATGTACACAGACAATATGTGGAAAATTCATAGGTAAGCTTGTTGCTTTTTATGTGAATAAAATAGGTGAAAATAGATATACATTCTTCCGTTTAAGAAGCTCCTCTCTAGGGGGTTCCCTTTGCCGCATGTCAAGATATGACAAGGCACAGTATGTAAATAAAATGGGGTTCAGACAACATAAATTTTGCAAATTGTATACATGTAAATGACTTAGTCGAAGGCAGATAAATCCAGTATCTTTTAATAGGGATCTGTAAATTGAAGTTTAGTAAAGATCTACACTAATCGTAAGTTCAGAAGTATTTCAATATACAGATTGATATATATTCAATATAATGATCTGCCTAAAACCTTTGATAACTATTGGACATCTCCTACACTTAGGTTTTACCTGGAATTTATATTTAGTTGTTTAATTTTGAAAAGGTTGGTACGAGGAACGATTCATTTGAAACTGGGCAATCACAGACACCGGCGTGGCTCAATGGTTGAGGTGTTTTAACTCGTAGCAGAGAGATTTCTTAATTCATGATCAACTTCGTATTTAATAATCATACTGGATAAACGTATCTAACATATTTATTATTTTGATCTTCACTCCTATTGATTGTTAAAAAGAAAACTAAAATGTAATACATATATATGTGTGTATGTGTTTGTGTTTACTCAGGTGACAGTTAAAGGCATAGGTCTCTCTTTATTCATCTGCGAATACATCTTTTCTTTCCAGATTAAATATGATGCAACTGATGCTTAATTTACTACTTCTTCTACCTTTGATATCTGCTCTTCGTTTTACTGTAAAGAATTGTCCACTGAATAAAACAGCATGGAAAGCCAGGGAACGAGCATTTGTTCATGCATGCAAATCACCGGATATGTATCACTGTATACAAGATGAACATGATGACTTGTTTGAAACATGCATGATTCCTGACTATGTGAACCCTTTACTAAAAGGTATGTTGATATATTAGTCAGTAAAATATATACCAATAATGATCTATTGCTTTTGATAAACAGCTGACCTTTTTATATTCAAAGTACAAAATTATGATTGAATTTTCCTGGAAATGTAAAGAAAATTGGATAAACCAACAGAATTCCAAAAGTCATTAACCAAAAGGCATACAGAATACCATTTGAGTGGATGCAGATTTTCAAGCGAACTTCGACCTCGCGGTAACGTACTTGACTGCCACGTTAACACACGTCGCAGCCACATTCGCGAAATAATGAATAAAGCAAAAGATAAATAAACAAACTAACATCAAACAAAATAAAATCATATAGTAATAAGAAACCGCTAATGACGTTATGACAGAATCGCAAAGGAAATTCGAATCAAAGTCAGGATGACAAGATCAAACGCAAATTCAAAGCACTCGTCATAAAGTACCATTGTGTGAAGTATCAAAGCCCTACCCCTATTGATTGAAACGATATAGCCAAGATAAAAGATTTTAAAAGTACGTTACAGTGCAAGGTCAATGTCATCTGAAATCTCTGGTCATTAGGAATTTATATGTGAAGTACTAATTTCATACTACTCCTAATTGCTGAGATTTTGCTTCAACCGAACACTTTAACCAAAATCTTAAGAACGGAACTGCTTTTCAGCCAAAAATGATAATTTGATACATAAGACATAACATTGATAGTAAGATCTGAAGGAAAAAAAATCACGTATATTTTAATGCATGTTTAGGCGGCTGTTTCATTTGTTATAGTATTCGATTTCTTTTTTGTAATTTTGTTATATGAAATCTTATATGATCATCTGAATATCTCATATATGACGATATCACTGATAATTGAGATAAATCCATCGTATTTGCTTCATTTCTACCATGACTTAGAAAAGAAAACTGAACGAGTGCAGGGAGTAATTGGGCAGAGAACATGGAATAAGAAGGAGTACATGCGTGTTCGGTCAAGCAGTCTCTGTGCATATGCGAAATAGGCCTTAGACTACATTTCAAAATTAAACAATTTAGGAGAGTCTGTATAATTTTGACGAGGATCGCTTTTTAGGGTATCGAAAAATAAATTGACGTGTTATAATGAACTATACCTAGTGTGTGGACTTCAGATGTTAAAACAGTTGCGTCATATTTTAGGATCCGCATTTTAACTTAAAGCACACCGTTTCACAGTACTGAATAATATCCGATTTAAATTCTAGCAGAATCTCTAGTAAAGATTCTCGGTGCAATTAGAGGAAGCAGATAGAAAATGTATGTTGGGATGTTTGTTCAGTTTAAGATATTAACGTGAAACGTAGGTCTAAATTGTGTTTATAGTTGTGTAAATAACAAAGATAGTAAAACAGAAATACTGTTGTCAATTGCTCCTGGGATAAAAAAAAAAACCCCCAGGAACATACGTAGGATTTCCTGGAATCGAATTTACGTATATTTATTTCACAAGGCTGTCATTAATTTGCTTGGGATCCTGGTATGCAAAAAGAAAAAAAAAAAACAAAAACAAAAACAAAAAACAATAGTAGAAGGGGATCATCCATTAACTGGAGTACATCCTATCCGACCTCGCTGATTATGTATAACACTAAGAGCAATTCATACTTTATTATAATCAATATTCCTATATTTATCCATTTATTGATTTGTTTTGTTTTTATTTGTTTGTTACAATGCATCAGAGCTATCAGTCAATCATATCGCTGTATCTAAGTGCAACAATGATCACCTTGACCCATAGAGAGTTAAACAGGACAAAGGCTCTTAAAAATGGTTTATTAATTCAGATTTATTGTTCGTCCAATTTATCAACCTAAAATTAAACCATTTAAGGTTGTTAAAGATTTTTTATGGTATACCTTTTTTTCTAAAATTACTGCAAGAATTTTCCATTAATATCGTCTCAAGTTTCCTGTTCTTGTTTATATGTTTGAAATATCAGTATCCGTGTTAAGTTCAGAATGGTGTGTTTGTCTGTTTTGACCACGGAATCATCATTTTACTTTTCTTATTTTTATTTTGTTTATGAGACGACTGTAAAAAATATGTTTTGAAAGGGTCGGAAGTGAAATTATCACGCACATTATGAAAAATCTATTTCGATGATAAAGGAGACATTATCCTCACGTACTTCAATTCTACTATTAAAGTACCATGGTGATAGTCCGCATTCATACTGAAATAATTTTAATGTATATAGAGGTATCTCGAAGGAAACTAAGATAGTCGATTTTATTATTAAGTCTTATTCCAGTAAGGCATAGGTATCTGTTTACGTATATGAAAATACAAATAAACTTGCTTTTATTCATTTTAACTTAATTTAGATTTGAAATTCAAAGTATACATTAACATGAAACATAGAACATCATCAACTTATTTTTATTATAGTATAGTAATTGCATTTCATAATTTAGATGGTTGTCCATGGGCATTGCATACAGCTAGTGGAAAAACTGTGATTGGTGCTGTTTTCAACCCCTGTAGTGGACTGGGATGTCCAAAGAAGGATAATCCTAAATACTGGACCAATCAACTGTACAAATGTATGTATTATAAATATACATATTTATACAAGGATTGAACATTTTCACTATACTACATACATGCATGACGTCGATCTAATACTAAATATTAGACCAAAAGGACTACGTTTGTGATTTCAAAGACTTTCAGTCCACCAGATAGCAGTACCAACCGCTCGTATATAGTGTAAAAATATGGTGCCTTTCGACAACATATGTATTCAGTGATGCTCAAAGCTGAAATGTGATGGTCATTAGAGTATTAACATTTCGGTGAACACCACATCTCAAAGATCATATAACATATACATTATGTTAAGGCATGTGGTCCATTTATTTATGTATAGATAGGTCCTAGATATTTGTGTCGGAAAATAGGCATAGTCCGTTTTTATAAGAAGAATTTGTAATAATTATATCCCCCAAGCCTGTGTAGCCCAGTGGTTGTGGTGCTCATCTCTTGACCTAGAGGCCCGGGGTTTGACTCCCGCCATGTGTGCGCCGGAGTCATATTTGTCGTATGAAAAAATAATAGTTGTAGCAGTATAGTCCCCTACAACTGTCGTTTGTATGCGAGTATTCACGGTCGGAAGCTGAGTTCACAACCTTCACATTCAGTCTGATGCACAAATCACCTATCCTGATACAACAGAATCGTTGCCAAGGGAGTTTCAAGAAGTGATGTGATTTTGGGTTTAAAATAATATTTTCATGATTTATTTATCTTTTTAAAATGTAATATCAAAGACGTACCTGTGTGTTGCCTATAACGCCTGGATTCTGACTTCGTGTTGATATCAATATCGAAGAAGTACCAAACCGTTAATCATTCTCAAAGTCCAAGGACAGATACAAAATCGTGTAAGTTTCAAAAAGAAACTGTTGTGAACCCTGAAATACTAAAAAATTCCGAGGTGAGACCAGGTGCCCGGGGAGAGTAAGCGTCTCCTGTTTGCATGCATCATCCGTCACAGCAGTTCTTAAGAAACATGTCAAAATCAGGAGTTTAGGTGAAGCGATGTGATTTTGGGTTTAAAATAATGTTTTGATGATTTATTTATCTTTTTTTAAATGTAATATCAAAGACGTACCTGTGTGTTGCCCATAACATTGTCATAAAGACATCATAGTAGTCACCTAGAACCTAGATGATCAGCATTACCTCATTTGAACCTCCTAGTTTAATAATCAGGGACTATAAATTAACGTTTTCGAAGAATCTTCTGTGTTTATGCACTTTAGCTTACTCTGATCAATCTAGGTTTATCTATGGTTGGACAAATCAGACCTGGGACCTTACTCTTTTTTGTCAAGAAAACTAACTTCAAATAAGCTGGGATGAGAAAATGATTTTGTTATGAGGGTCATATATATATATATATATATATATATATATATATATATATATATACATATTTATATATATATATATATATATATATATATATATATATATATATCTACAAAGAAATACCTGTAGAAAATAAAGACAAATTAGACAAAAATATAAAGCACACAGACACTACAGTTACCAAGGCACCATATATTTCACTTATATTCGTTCCCCGTCTGGGACTCGAACTCGAGTCCCAGACGGGGAACGAATATAAGTGAAATATAGGGTGCCTTGTTAATTGTAGTGTCTGTGTGCTTTATATATATATATATATATATATATATATATATATATATATATATATATATATATATATATATATATATATATATATATATATATATATATATATATTTATTTATTTGCTTCTGTTTCTTTGTATGTATTAATGGATGTTCTATTAAGTACTAGAAAGCTCTGCAATTGTATGTCATACAACTATATGAATCTAGATGGTTCTATATTGGAAATCGTTTGAACATTATAGAAACTAGAAATGTGTAGAAATTATGAAAATGTATATAAAGCATGGACTGTGACATTACCTTTCCACGTATATACTTGGGATTAATCGTGTTTACTGACTGTTTGAATAGCAGACTTTCAAATTTATCCGTCTTTCACTGAAGTACGTTTTTGACTTCGTCATTTAGGTTCCGCCTTTAGATTTTGTTGACTATGTAAAGATGATGGATAAATCCAAACCACAAGTCCAAAAATCATGAAACCATAGGACATACATAATCAGTGAAAATGAAAAACAAATGGAAAATAACAAAATATGTCTACATATGTGAACCCCTGTGATGGAGTGAGATCAGGTGCCGGGGGAGAGTGAGCATCTCCTGCTTGCTAGCAACACCCGTCACATATACCCCGTAGAAAGAAAGAGTCAAATCGTGTGAATTCCATATGTATTTATATATGGAGAAGTCGAAGTAGGTAACCTTCTAGTACAGAAGGTTTCAAATCTGTGTAAAGTGATCGGAATCGGTCTCAGTCCAGAATATCATTTAAAAGTCTGGATAACGAGATATCATATGGAGTAATAAGAGTCTCGTAACGACCGTAGAACTTCCTCAGTGACGTTGCTAGTCTAGCACATATATAACCCTAGTTGAGCAGCTTAACTGAAAGTCGCCTAGCCCTCAGAACAAAGTCATTGTAATTTGAACATGCTCTGGAATAACGTATTAACTGAGATATGAATACGCCGTATGCGGGCGATGATGGAATGTTGCTACTTATGAAAGGAAAGTTTGTGATAGCGAAATTGAAATCGTCACGTTTGTCATAGAGTGAGGTGTTCAATTGACCATTAATGTCAATAGACAACATAATATCTAAATACGAAGTAGAATTACTATTTTCTGTGGTTTCTTTGACCTCCAGTTCACTTGGGTAGAGATGATGCTAAGGTAATCCGCGAATGAAGGATTATTTATTGAAAGCAAGTCATCTATATATCTGTAAGTAAAATTGAAGCCAAGAGCCAATTGTTTTTTTCTTTGCGAAAGCAAAGACTGAATGAACTCAGCTTTGTATGAGTAAAGAAATATGTCAGCCAGAAGCGGAACACAGTTAGTGCCCATTGGAATGCCGACAATTTGTTGAAAAACCTTACCTCCAAACACCACAAAAATGTTATCGATAAGAAAGTTCAACATCTGGATGACAGCTGTTTCAGTGTATTTATTTTTGGAATCAGAATTTTCCCTAACAAAGTAAGTTTTATCGTGGCCTATTACTATATATTTGAATTTGCGGCTTCTGTTTTTACTAGTAAATGCATTTTGAATAATTTCCGCTAATCTGTCTTTTAATTTACGGTTGAACTATTTTTCTATAAAATAAATTATATAATGCCATCGAGATATTTTTGTGCTGCTGAGAGATGTTACGCGGACATATTGAAAAGAGGAAAATATGGCTACATGGAAAATATAGAGTTTTTCCCTTTCCTACAAAAAAATGGCTTCACTTACTGAGAAGAAAAGACTATGACCTATCTAGAAAACATAGAGTGTGTTCTCTCCATTTTGTCGATGGTTAACCAACCAGAGACAACCCCTATCCCACACTATTTGTATACAATAACTTTAAATCTAACGAGGCCATAAGACAAAGTTCTGCCAGTAATAGATGTCTACAATCTGATACATGTACAAATCTAGTCCTACTTGATAGAGATACACCTATAGAATCGGATTCAAGTGAATTATCATTGGTAAGTGTTCTGTAGTTGTACTTTTAAATAAAATTTTTTTATGATATTAAAACTATCATGAGGAGCTGGCATCATAATGTTGATTTGCCAAAGACTACCAAATGAAAATATATATTTCATGGGTAATAAACTAATGAATATATAATGGAAATCATGTTAAACTTATATATACTAGATCTAGTATCCATCAGATGCACAAAATATAGACTGATTCATTCATTGTTGATTACTATGATGTCTCTATGACAATTTTTAACAGGATCACAGTACATATGTGATAGAAGTTCTGGATGACACGAGTATTGGGTGTGAAGTTGAGATTGGGCACACAGAACACAGCGAAAAGACATCATTAGCCCCCATCTTGATCCTTTTATGGTTATCTTATCATTTCTTTCTTTTATAAGTTAGTAAGCGTAACATTTATAAATGTTCTCATAAAATCAAAGATGCAATATGATTTAATCTAGCTACATTTTTGTTTCTGCTTTATTGTTGATATATGAATTTTTTTTACGTTTTACTATGCAGGTATACAACCTATTGATCATATGTATAGTGTTTGGGCGAAAGAAAATACCAGTACATGCACAGTGGACTGTCAGACGGACAAAACTTCTGATGACATGGATAGGCTTATTAAGGCAGAGGAACAACTGGAGAAAAAAGATCCTCTTCTTAGAAAGATATTTGTTGAAAAGTGTACGAAGTATGACAAATCAGTTAAGCAATACACAGGAGTGCCATCAAAGTCAATGCTTACTGGTCTATTTGGTAATAATTGTAGATTTATAGAGATTTTTGGATATAATTAAAATTAAGAAAATTATCATTTCAGAAAAAAAAATATTACATTAATTAAATGTAACTGCATTAGTATATTTCAGATTTATAATTTTTGCAATGAAATATAATCTCAATTGAAATCATCAAATATGATTATGCATGTGACATAAGTCAAATTTATTACTCTTCATATCTATTGGCAGGTATCCTAGACAGCAGTTCCACCAACATAAAGCATTGGTCTGACCAAGGGAGCATATCTACTGAGGAGTACCAGAAAAATCTAAACCTGAAGAAGAGTGGCCCAGTGCGGAAACTCAGTAGATATGAGGAATTCCTGCTTACGCTCATGCGTGTTAGGCTCGGAATCCTTACCTTTTTCCTGGCAGACACATTCGGTTTATCCCAGTCGAGGATCTCACAAATAGTAACCACATGGGTAAACCTGATGTACCAGATTTTCAACCCGTTGATCAAATGGCCGTCATCAGAAGATTTCAAGAAATTTATGCCCAATAGCTTTAAGTTAACATTTCCAAGGACAAGATGCAATATAGACTGCACAGAATTCTTTATTGCTAAGCCCAAATGTCCAACTGCTCAAAGCCCGACATACAGCATATATAAACAACACAATACATTCAAGACATTTATAGGAATAAGTCCTTCAGGAGCTATAACCTTTGTGTCAAATCTATGGGCGGTAACACTTCAGATCGTTATATTACAACAGAAAGTGGTTTCTTGGATCTGATAAGACCTGGAGATGAGATTATGGCAGATCGAGGCTTCATGATCAGGGATCTACTTTTTGGGCGACATGCCCGACTTATAATACCTCCATTTACAAAGAAATGTGCTACAGGTAAGGGAGAGCGACTTGCTGCAAATGATGTCATAAAAACCAGAAACATTGCGCGCTTAAGGATCCATGAGGAACGAGCAACTGAAAGAATTAAAAATTTCCATATTCTTTCAAACACAATGTCCTTGAGTACAAAGCCTCTAGCAAATCAAATTTTAGTTATTTGTTCTTTTCTTTGCAATTCTATTTTTCTGTCTCAAAATTTCTTGTCAACACAATATCTTATGTCTTCATATATAAAGAAACTAATTTTATGTTTAAAGTCTGCTATTCAGTCAATTGTTAATTACATTTTAGTAACATTTTTTTTATAAGAAAATAATTCAAATCAATAAGAATCATAGTGTTTATCTATTTTTCATTTTGGCATGAAATGTTATAAAATTATGAATTACACATTATATATTCTTTTAATATAATTAATGTCAAATAATATATCAATAATTTTCCTGATATTTACACAATTTAATAGGGATAGTAGATTCATACACATTTAATTGAAAATATTTTGAATGTCATTATTGAATATTTATAAATTCCAAATGTATAATGAGTAATAAATGAGAGTTCAAATACTAGAAAGTATGATTTATTTTTAAATACAAGGCATTTATTCGAAAGAATATTGAATTAGTATTGAAGATTTTGAAAAACTAATGGTAGAGAGATTCAAATTGATGTGACTTTGTTTTATACGCAAAGAAAGGTTTTATAGTAAACAGAATTATCTACAAAGTTTTTGACAGATACATTGTCAACCATTTGTGATTATAATCACAAATGGTTGACAATGTATCTGTCAAAAAACTTTCTGGATTTCTCAATAACTTCTGCATATAAATTGGAATCAAAATGAATTCTACACCAATTTCTTTGACAAACACCAAGCTGAGCCTGGATCTGCACATACCAAGCAGGGTTTTCACTCTGGCCTCTGGTTTCTTCTTCTATTCTGTTTAATGTATCACTATCAAAAACAGATCTTAGGACATCCATAATCTCCTTTTCATTGTTTCACAAAACATCAGCAAGGGTTGGTAATTCGTCCTCTTCATCACTCTCATCTGACTTTGACCTCAGAGTGTGAGGAAGTAATGCATTTTTGCCTATTAATAAATCAAATTAGAATACATATGAAAGACTGACAGACAGGCACGAAATAAATTTATCCATATGGGCTGCTACATTTATGTTACAAATAATTTTGATTTTTTAAAAGAATAAATATTATTTCAAAATATTTTCAAAGTGAAACAGTATAATATTTTATTCATGAATGCACAACAAGTATAAATACTAAAGTTGCAACAAGTAAAATACTAAATAATAAATGCGTACCTTTGAGATTTTTTTAAGTTTCCGTGCTATTTCATTATTGCTGATGTTGAGGACACTAGGTTTGCAGTTTGTTGATGATAGTGTAACTAAAGGTAAAGCAGGATCTTTTCTTATATCAATATAGTCAATCCCCATTGGTTTGAATTCTTTTCTAGGCTTATCCCATATACAATGGATGTCAGTACAAACTTACATGTACCATTATTTAATGATTTAATTGACCAATTTTATACCACATAAATACATTAAAATTGAAAAATCAAAACAACTTTTAGCTTCAATTCTTTATTACTTTTTTTTATGGTTAACTTGTCATTTACTGGTAGTGTCTGTAAAATGATAAAAAAAAATTGAAGTAAGATAAATTTAGAATTTATGGTTTTATAATTAAAGAATATATGACACAAAATTACATTTTTATATGTACTGATTTAAACACATTCTTTTTATTGCAAAATTTATTCATTTATAAACCAGGTGTGTGATACATGTATTTCTTTCACAGAGAGTGCTTGTTGTTTCAAATGACTGAATTAAGGAAAAATTTAAACAGTAACTCTAAAAAAATAAATAACGCTAAATAATAAAATAATAAAAAATAATATGCTAAAATAATGGAACATGTAAAACAAAATTAATATAAAATGAAACAAATTATAATTAATGAACAATAAACGATAAAGGTTGAAAACACCATTTTTAAAAGATACTTACACAACACATGAACAGCCACCAGACATGATTTCTCCAGAATCTTTTATGAGAAGCAAGAGATTGTATGGGGTTGCAGACTGCCTTTTTTTCTGGAAGAAAAAAGAGGAGTTACCGGCTCAGTTATGTGGCAGAAGTCACCATGGAGCTATACAATACATGAATATAAATAATATAATAGAACATGGAACGCACGTAGCACGAATATATTGATAATATTCTAACAGTGAATTTGAGATGTTCACTTTCTCAATATGATTGTCTTGAAAAAGTCTATATCCATTATCATTTTGGTAATGTTTTCAGTCTGTCTTGGGTCCATTTGCAATAATTAATAAGGAATAGAACAATATCGCAAAATTCTATTTCTGGTAGGTAACATAATGAGCTATTCCATTCTAAAATGGATGTTATATCATTTAAAATATTCTCTTCGCCATCTAATACGACTGTTCTGCGTTTAGTGTGCATATCCAGGTAATCATTAGCAATAGCATCTTCTGTTGTTAATACCTCTAAATCTAACTCTTTTGCTAATTCACAGAGGCGAACTATTTCGTTTTTTCGTCTTAAACTTATGGAAATGCCCCTCTCTTTAAAGGGGGGCCGTGAGTATAAAAAGAATTGGGCGTGGAAAAAAAAATTGAAAATGACCGTTTTCTGTGCACGTTCATCTGACAAGAAGAAAATTCTCTTTAACAAGAAATTCAGAATTTTGTAAAACTTGAAATTTGTCATGGGTGTTCATTCTGGTTTCATTTCTTATATATCAAAATATGGTTCAAATAAAATCTTTGATTTTAGTGAAATTACGTACTGGTACAGAACAATCTAAGCGAACGAAATTCAAAATAGACCTCCTCCTGTTTATGGTAAATCTGACCTTACTAGGGTCAGAACAAAGAATGTAGACAAAACAAAAGCACGTGCTTGTCCTAAGAAATAAAAAATAGGACAACTTACTATAGGATGTATGATTTATAATCCGAATTGCTTTGAAAATAATTAAATGAATGCGAGGAAACTGTTTATTGCATTACTCCACTTCTAATTTGCTTACAACACATATTGTATGAATGTTTCACATTAGTCACAGTATTTACAGAATATTTTATAGATATTTATCATGCCCATCGATATCCCATGTATCCCCTGCCATCTGGATAAGGATACAGATCCCTAACAAGTTCCAATACACAATCAGGCATTATTTCTCTCAGAGTGTAAACTTCCTCGAGATCACGGGGTTGGAATTCCCGGAGGAGACGCGTCTTCTTTACAATATAATGTGGATGAATTCAACCACCTGAGTGTGAAATTAGTGACCAGAATTTTCGGTACTTTGTTGTTCTAATACTCGCATTGCGTAAATGAGGTGGAGCACCATTTCCAAACCACGCCTGTCTGTATAATGTTACGCATCGATAACAAAAACAGAATTCACAGTAACTACGACCAATCGCATTCCCATTTTCTGGTTCAGGGTCATTATTTCCATTGTCGCGATTATTGTTATCATTGCAAATATCATCCTGCTGATTATTACTTTTATGGTTTGTTATTGTGGTACAAACTGTAAATTCTTCAGGTACTATATAATATATATATAATAGAAAATTGTTCAGAGCAAACACGATCTCTCTTTTCTCAGACATAGTCAAATAATGCAGTACGTAAACGCGGGAAATACTCGGAAAGGGGATGGTGACTTCTATAATGGTATTATTTTACAACTTATCTTTGATCATTCAGATGATCAAATACTAATGGTCCTATTTTCTCTCAAAGTGAACTAAACCGGTAAATCAGGAAATCGAGATGAAAGTTACGAAATGTTTCCTTATCAGAAAATAACTGCATAAAAAGATTTATAGTTTCAAATTTGCATGCTACTGCAGCATCCATGGCATCGTCACAAATTATCAAAAGATCCACTCTGAATTAGTCCATAATATAACAGGTGCATGTAAGCATACTAAATTTTTGAAGTACCAT
The DNA here is from genome assembly GCA_035048485.1 of Pteria penguin. Lineage (NCBI taxonomy): Eukaryota > Metazoa > Mollusca > Bivalvia > Pterioida > Pteriidae > Pteria > Pteria penguin. The sequence goes on from CM068584.1 coordinate 23,455,589, forward strand.
TCCTGGTCTCCCAGGTATTAATAATTTACTTGAAAAGAAAAATCAAAGGTCAGAATAAACAACCATCAGTATATATTCTACGTTTGTTTTATTTTCTCTCAAATTCTTCAATGTGATAGTTCAAATAACATATAGCAAAATGAAAAGAATGAGAGATGAATATTGTGATAAAATTGGACGTAAAGATCGAAAATCTGACAGTGGCGTAAACAATGAAATTACGAAACAAAAGACGAAAATTGAGAAAGAACCAACGTATTGTACGGATAATTAAATTTTATGCTGATTCTGCGGAAGAGAAGATTGACATTTTTAACAAAATGGATCAAGCAAAATTACTTTATGGTGAAAAGGTGTCAGGTGTAAACAATTCGCAAATTCTGAAGGAAGTTTTCGATTTTTATTTGCATAATCAAGGACCAAAAACTAACAGAGCTACAGAAGAGAAGGAACTCATGAAAAAAAAATTCAGTCCGTACCTGGTTAGTCATAAAGAAACCTGTGATGAAAAGATGTTTTGATCACTGACGCAGCCATACAGAACTTTTTAGCTTGCACTTCAGAACACTCAAAACATGTGACAAAGATACGCAATGATTTGGACATGTTGGAAAACTAACAGTGAAGTGCCAGGCAGAACATGTCTATCGATTAGATTCATCTCCCCGTTTACCTGATGGGAAATTTGTTGCAAACAAGCGCTTGATACATGGGATTTTTACCTCTGGACTTCGTTATGTCCAATATGAGAGATTCATGAAGTCCATTGGCGTAGGAACTCTCTCTCTCTCTGACGCAGTTTTTCATGAATTCCAAGATCTGTATTGCCATATGACAGAGGAAGTTGTCAAGGAGTCCGTCAAATTGCCCTTGATGAAGAGGTTGCGCACACAATTTTGGAATATGAAAATATAGATGACTACCCGGGAATTACAATCATCACCGACGCTAGCCATAGTTGGCTTAAAAATGCAAAATTTTCCGATGTAATTTCAATAGGAGAGAAAACCAGAAAAGTGAACGGATACACCACTGTAACCAGAACTGACGATCCCTGCAGCCAAAGGCATGAGATGTTTGGTGTGCGAAAACTTTATGAGCATTTTGAATACAGTGACGTAAATATACATATTCGTGGGCATGACGGAAATAGTACAATTAATATATTTATTAAAAAAGAACAGTCAGCAGTATCAAATGCAAATGACACATGGCATGCCACTAAAGGCATAGCAAAGGAGCTGAAATGGCTTGTACAGGACCGAGGTGCAAACATGGAGGTACATGGTATTCTGAACTAATTATAAGCGACAAGGCAGTGTCCGTAAAAACGCATTGCTATTACGCCATGAAAAATTGTAACGGTTCTACGGAAAAACTCAAACAAAATCTTGACAACATTGTGTATCATTATCAAGATATTCATACTGTTGTGGAATCTAGGTGTAGAACTGATGAACATTATGTTCCCAGTAAATTGACCCTGTAGCCATCAAATTACAGCAAGGAGCTGTGCAAAATTTACAAATCACCATCTGACTATATCAAATGCATCGATACACACTTTGTTGAATCTTTTAATAACGCCTGTTAATTTATCATGACAAAAGAATTTCGTTTAGTAAAAGAGAATATAAAAGTAGAACTGCAATGGCAGTACTAGAATGGAATGAAAATACGGATAGAGGACACACATCAATTTCTCTTACGGAAGAGATTTCTCATCCACGAAGACAGAGCGGGAAGAGAAATCTCAATCCAAAGACAAGAAATTTTGTAAATACTCTTTTTGACAAAGTTATTAGTTTTTTTATACAGCAAGTAACGGATTCACAATGGTATGCGTCAAATTGATAATGATTTATTTTACATATGGATTATACATATATGTAGATGTATATATTTCTTGTTCTTATTCAATTGATATCACTGTAGAATGATTTTCCTATTAAATATTTCACTGTACAAGACTTTACTTTTGTATATACGGTTTATGTTTACAATTCACATTGTGGTCATTCTAAGAGTGGAAGCGACTATTAATAGAAAAATGATATTTATCACTGTCATTGATAACACGAGATAACCACGCCTTCAATAGGTCGGTAGAATCTACCGCAAATGCCCCTTTAAGATAGTTTGACAAATCTGGAACTTTCCACAGATTGAAATCATTACTGGTTGTCTTTTTCTGTTTATACCTCCGCTGAATTCAAAAATTGTGTTAAACCGGAAATAAGTATGATCAACAAAGTCGGGATTAGGCGCATACAATCCGGAGTCAAAACAGCATTTATCTTGAACCCGAAAGTCTGCTATTGGAATTGTATCGAACTGTGAACTTATACACTGGACATTTTATTCATATAATAAACAGTGTACGTAATACGGATTTCAGCATTCCAGAATTGCTAGCTGCGTACACTTTCATTAGACTAGAAATGAATTGTTAACTTTAGGGAGGGGGGGGGGATCTTTGTGATTTTTGTTGGCTTTACCAGTTTTGACTGTGTAACATAAAGGTGAGATAGAGTTATTTTTTTATTTGGGAAAGTTTTTATATTTTCTAATCTTACTATGATTTTGCAAGTGAGAGGTATTTGTGTGCAATAAAAGGACAATTTAACAGCTGTTTACTTGTTTCGCACTGTGTTACTTAAATGGCCGTCCTAATTCCATATCGTAACTTTCGGGTTTGTTTATTGTAATGTCGTTTTCTGTGTTTATTTGACTATAATCATATTTAAGTGCATTTCCTCCGTGATCTGTGTTATACACTTTGGTCAGATGTCTTTTTAATTCGCTAGAAAATCACACCACAATTATTTGTGTGTTTACTAGTCCCATTTTGATGTATAGATTATTGACATAGATAATATAGTGATTAGGAAGAAAACAGTACTTCAGTAACTTGTAATGTTTACCTTTAGATCCAGCGTGTCTCCATAGTTATGGACAGATAGCCCTACAGACTGCAGACTCTATGACTACTGAAATATGGTTGGTGAATATAAATGAATCAAGTTCTGAGATACAAAAAGATAGGTATGATATGTTATGTATTAAGCTAATTCATTTTCTCAAAAAGATCTTGCAGGAATGCTTAATGCCTTCCTAAAAGCATTCAGTTTTGACAAAAGCATATACAAGGCAATTATATATATAAAAAATTAATTATTTCTCAAAAATCACCAGTCATGACTTCATATGTGGTCACAACACTATGAATTGTGGTAACAAATTTGTTCAAGGGAATACTTGAACTAGTTCCGGGGGCATACTAATGTAGTTAAAATCTTCCTTACAATAATTTTTCACAGTAGCCTTATATTTAACACTGTTAAACGCTTTTATTACAAAAAGACTACTTGATATACCTGCCATCTCCCATTCGCTTTTTGTCCCCACTTTTTCTGTTAAATCGGTAACAAATGCAAATTGTTTAAGAAAATTCTTTATTTACACATTGAATTTTTATCCATGGCTGTTGCAAGTACGAGATTGTTATATATAGCATAAGTAGTATTAACATAATTCATAAATTGCAAGGGTACGTTGATCAATTTGGTTATCAAAATTTATTGTAAACAATAAATGAAATCCTATCAATAATATCTATAGTGTGCCCAGCTTATAACAGTTATTTCTAAATAATTCAATTTGAATTTCATTCAAGTATTATTTGGATGTCAATGCTGATCACAGGGTTCATTTGTGTCATCTAAATACAATTCAGTCTCAGTTTTCTACTATTTTATTTGAATGCCCATAATATTCGATGGGCTCCTCGAAAACCTATTTATCTGCCCCTGCCGCTATGCGTCCCATACTATGCACAGCGTTTCTGGTAAGCAGCGCCGAATATAAACAAATCAAAATTATAAGAATGTATAGATGCTGTTTAGTTCTAGACGAACGATCAACAACAAAATTTCATCTAACAGACGAAGAAATAGATCCATTGAAAGTATCTAAACTGAAGGAATACCTAAAAGGCACGGGCAACATATTACAGAAAACAAGGCCATGCTAAAGGAGAAGGCTAAGGGAGGTAGGAAACTATTCCTACGGACACAAGTAGACATTGTCAGCGACGATAATTTAAAGATTTTGAGGAAAAGGCACGAAAAACTTGCTAGGAGAATCCATTCCAAATCCCGCCCAACTTACAAACTGGACTTATAATGATGTTACACTTGTACCTAATTTTTCGGAGAATGAGATCTACAACTACTTGGTTTTACTATGAAAAGCAAACGACAAATGAGATCGAAAGATATATTTCAATGATGGACATGTTTATTCTGTTCAATACAACAAACTACAGTTAGGTGCAGTCCTAACCTTACATAAAGCGCACTGCAAGTTAACTTTATGACTGCTTTTCAAGTTTACTTGTCGACATCAGAGTAAACCTGGAATGAAGTTTAGTAGTAAACTTGATTCCAAGTTTAGAACTAAACTTGATTCCAAGTTTACTCCAAGTGCACTTCAAGTTTAGTTTACTTTCTATACACATTTAGATTTACTATATTTTTCTATTAAAACAATTTTTTATATAAAATATGCAATTGTACATAATAAGACAATTATATCGATCGTGTTATACGAAACTGGATAATTGTAATAAACAAACGTGATAGTGAACCTGAATACAGAATTACTTTAAAGTAAACTTGATATCAAGTGCACTTGACTAAACTTTATGACTGGTTTTCAGGACGAAAAATTAAACTTGAAGTGCACTTGTCAAGTGCACTTTAATGTAAGTTTAGGACTGTACCCAACTGTATATAATGACTGTTTACATTGCATCGTAAAGTGTAAAGTTATTCCATCAATTCCGATCACAGATAAGAAGAAGAATCCTGATCATGATGTGTGGATTTGTTCATATAAAGTGACTGGGAAAGTCCATTCAGCACATTGTCAGTGCACAGCCGGGTAAATAAATAAGATTTTTCTTAAATGTTTATGTTTCTGATGCATAATAATATTACTAAATAATTATATCTTGTAGATTTAATACCTAAAATTCCTATATCTTTTGTATCAGAATTCACATATCATTATACATTGTATATGGTATTTGTAAATACAGATACATATATGTTTATTTAATTTTCTTTTAGTGAGGGGGAGGCATGTAACCATGTGGGTGCTATGATGTATGCCCTTAAGGACATTTCAAAGACGACGGCTGATAGGACATTTTCTGCAACACCAGCCTCATATAAGTGGAATAACCCAAGGACAAGAAAATTGAGTCCCAGAAAAGGTCCAAGATCCTTACATAAGTAGCAACATTCCATCATCGCCCGCATACGGCGTATTCATATCTCAGTTAATACGTTATTCCAGAGCATGTTCAAATTACAGTGACTTTGTTCTGAGGGCTAGGCGACTTTCAGTTTAGCTGCTCAACCAGGGTTATATATGTGCTAGACTAGCAACGTCACTGAGGAAATTCTATGGTCGTTACGAGAATCTTATTACTACATATGATATCTCGTTATCCAGACTTTTAAATGATATTCTGGACTGAGACCGATTCCGATCATTTTACACAGATTTGACACCTTCTATACTAGAAGGTTACCTACTTCGACTTCTCCATATATAAATACATATGGAATTTACACGATCTGACTCTTTCTACGGGGTATATGTGACGGGTGTTGCTAGCAAACAGGAGATGCTCACTCTCCCCGGGTACCTGATCTCACTCCATTACATGGGTTCACATATGCTCTTCAAGTAGACATATTTTGTTATTTTCCATTTGTTTTTCATTTTCACTGATTTTGTATGTCCTCTGGTTTTATGATTTTTGGACTTGTGCTTTGGATTTATCCATCATCTCTACATCTGAAATTTTCTACATTGGAAAATGATAAAAGAAAAAAGTGTCATCCATTATCCAAACGCAGAACAAAGAGGGATTCCAGCCGACAGTAAATGAAGACACATTTCGAAAATCCCCTATGGATGCAAATTTAAATGCAGGGTGACTCACATTTTCACCAGCGAGACAACCCCTTGTTTGCCATCTTGGTATACCATTAATTTTCAGTATCATGACCATGTAGATTTGCAAAGTCAGAATTGTCAATCACATTTTAGAAAAGTTCTTCGTGAGAGGCATATCACTGAGGAGGACATGGTAATGAGTGAAAGAAATTACCAAGGGTCAGCATAGTAATAATTATAGAATGAGGCAAGAAGTATCCGGATTACTAGTTCCAACTTTGGGAAAATTGTGAAGCGAACATGTAACAAGCCAGACGAGCTACTTAAGGCAGTCCTGACCTATGACATATTTGATAACAACTATGTCAAATAGGGACGTGACCATGAGCCAGCAGCAAGATGGATATATGCAAACAAATCTTTCAAACCCATGAACAATTTTGTTGCAGAGAGTGGATACCTTATTAGTAAACTATGTCTACACCTTGGATCGAGCCCGGATGGACTTATTTCATGAATATGTTGAGGTCATGGATCTTAGAAATTAAGTGCCCATCTTCAGAAAAATGGAAATACTTAAAAGGATTTTTTGCACTATTGTTGAATCCAAAATATCTCTTAAGAAAAATCACAGTTATTATTTTCAAATTCAAGGCCAGCTAGCCATAAGTGGCAGAAAATATTGTGACTTTGTAGTTTGGACTTTAAAAGGATTTTCAATTGAAAGAATACAATTCAATCCTGACCTTTTGTGAAAAATGCTTTAAAAATTGAACTAATTTTATTCATATGCTGTTTTTACCCGAACTATATTCCTCGAGAGTAAAACGTGGGTTACCACTTTTTTTTCGGACAAATAAATTAATATTGATAGATGTATAAAGTGTTTATTTCTTAATTAGTGAATGATTATCCCATGCAGCTCATGTCAATTACATGTATATGAATTATGAAACATAATTATATAAATGCATCAGTATTACTTTTATGCATTGTATTACAATGTACATAAATGAATATATTTATAAGAGTGGTTAGAATCATTATATAGCCATGCAGGTTGTAATTTTGGAAGTATAATATTCCAGAAAAGTCAATCGTACACAACACTTGGACTTATATGGACTTGAACCAGCATCCAATATTTAAAATGTTAACGTATATGTGTAATATGTTGTTGTGTTACACATATATAGGACAAATAAAACATTTATTTACACACACACACACACACACACACACACACACACACACACACACATATATATATATATATATATATATATATATATATATATATATATATATATATATATATATATATATATATATATATATATATATATATATATATATATATATATATCTATATAATATTAACAATGTTCTTGGTACAGTTTGGTATATTAAAATCAAGTTTAGAATAACAATTTTCATCTGTTCTGTTAGCGCTTTCAGCCCTCCATGGCTCATCAGACAGATTGTATAGTTGGTAACTAATAGCAAAGTAACAGTAATATGTATGAAGTCACAATGAAAGTAGCGTATGCGGTTGCCGTACAATGCAGTTATTTCGCACATTTAAATCTAATTACGGTTTAAAGTTGGTTTAAATATTTTTATAAAATGTTCTTCTTTACTTTTTCTCATATGTTCATTATCGTGAATTATTTCTAAAAATGGGAAAATAAGAAACTTCTCATTACAACACACATCAAAATGTTCACTACAAGGTGTATTCCTTATTTCCGGATGTTTTATCTGTTGTTTATGTACCCGCACTCGGTCACTCAATTTATTTCCCGTTTGACCCATGTAGTTTTCCATGCAATTTGTGCAGGTCATGCAATGAGATTTGTTGTCTTGCAATTCATATTTGCATTAATATTGAATTGCATTCCATTTCGAAACGTAATTTTACTTCCTTCCTGAATGTAGGAGCAGGTTCCGCATCTTGGATCTCCACATTTTGAAACGGAAAAAGTTTCCAGTTCTGACGTAGATCTGGCCCGTGTTAAAATCTTTTTGATATTTGGAGCTTGTCGCCTGCTGTTCAATATGTCTGTTTCCTTTATAATGGACCGCATCGTTTCTGATTGGTAGAGGATCGGGAAAAAACGTTTCGCTGAACATAAAATATTTTTATTATTAGGGTTGGTTGGTTGATTTTAGTGTTTTACGTCGCTTTCAACAATTTTTCAGTTATATCGCGACATGGAAGCAGGAGGTTACCAACCTCTTAAACATAGTGGCGCAACCCGGGAATCGAACCCAGATCGTCGGCGCCGCAAGCCAAGCGCTTTTATTATTAGGGTTGTGAGTGACTACAAAAGGTATTTTTTCATTATTATTATTATCCTTCGTAAATTCGGGTGTCTTTGTCCGTCTTAATTCTGTTATTGGTATCTCCTTCGCCCTTTTAATTTCGGCTTTTATCAGTTGTTCTGGGTACATTTGTCTCTTAGGGAAAACATGTAGTTCTTTAAGTCATTTTTCTCGACGGGATTTATCAACAATTATGGTACATATTCTTCTGGCCATATTAAATGGTATATTTCGTTTTGTGTGGGAAGGATGACAAGATCGGAAATTTAAGTACTGGCGTGTGTCTGTATGTTTGTAGTAAAGATCTGTAATAGTCTTTTCTCCAGTTCTGATAATTAATATATCTAAAAATGGTAATTCGTTTTCGCTAAATTCTTTGGTAAATTTGATTGAGTGGCGTAAACTGTTAATTAGTTCATGGAATTTTTCAAGATTCTTTTTTCCTTTTCGCCAAAAAATAAAACAATCGTCAAGGTATCGTTTCCAGTTATTTTTTATATAGATTCCGAACTCTTCATCATAATTATTCTCAACCAGCGTATATCCCGATTAAGATTTGGTTTAAACCCTTTTTATTTCTCACCAGTGAATCATCTTGATATTCTTTATCGCGAAATAATTCTCTTTTCTTTTTGAACGAATTTGGCAATGTATCATCGAGTAATGCATGGTTTGACCATTTAACTAAAACTGAGATTGAATGTCTAGATAATTCATCCATTTATTGAAAATAGTTACGCAAGTATTTGTAGATATTCTAAATCTATCTGCCAAGTCTTCAAGCAAAATTCTTAGTCTTAACCTCATTATTACCAGTAGAAATTCACCTATAAGTCGAAGTAACATTGATCTACCAGATGAGAACTTGGCCCGTGAGTTGGACTGGGATGGTGGTTTTCTTCCTGTTTGTTCCTCGGCATCATCCTTTATTTCAGTAACTAATGCTGAGAATGTAATTTCACTTGGGATACCAGTATAAAATAAAACTTTCTTGTCGGAATGCTTAATAATTTCATATGTTAAAGAGGTTTATCTACTTTTGTACTCGCATCTTTATACGATGTAAATAAACTTTTTTCAGAATGGACATACTGAAATAGTTTGCGAGCTACTGTTACTTAGTTTAAATAACATGTGTGTTTGAGTCGTTAGATGTCGTATATCCGAAAAATAAAAAACGGAGAAGTACCGAAGGGTAAACCATATCTCACAGTCCATGGAATAAAGGGGACAATATCGTGTTTAAGGTCATATTCAGACAAATGCAAACACCAATAAAATCGGGGTGAGACCAGATGCTCAGGAGGAGTAAGCGTCCCCTGGTTGCATGCAACACCCGTCGCAAAAGTCCTGCAATAACCTTTCAAATTGAGGAGGTAAATACATAAAAATACACGCATGAACATACGAAGGAGACAGGAACACGAAGTCAAATTTCCCATTCAAGGCAAGAAATGCTTCCTGCCTGAAATTCCGGTGTCGGAAACGCAGGTCAACAAATATCTGTATATATATGTATTATGTCAAATCAAGTATAGTCAAAAAGTTAAGATGGTTATTTAGTATGGTCAGGTCCCAAAATATCGGTTAACATTCTTGAAAGAGGAATCTGAAATTGCAATAGATCCCTATAACGACCACAAAACTTCCTAAGGTGACAATTTCAAACTTTCCTCAATATATCCTTGTGAGAGTAATTTCGCGACAAGAAGCCTCGCTCTCAGGACGAAATTTTCGTATTTAGAGCATGCCCTGGCATAGCGTATAAGTTGTGAAATGAAGACGCCATATGTGGGAGAGGAAGGTATGTTCCTACCCAGAAAAGGGAAGTTAGTAATAATGAAATTGAAATCGTCACGTTTGTCATTGAGAGAGGTTACTAATGAACCATCGTCACTAACTGATAGCAGTATACCGATGTATGAAGCAGAGGATGCGCTCTCTGTAGTATTTTTTGTCTCGAGTTCCTTTGGATATATGATGTTGAGGTGATCCTCAAATACAGGGTTGTTAATCGACAAAACATCATCGATGTATCTGTATGTAAAGTTGAACCGAGATGCTAATTGTTTATTTCCTTTAGAGAGCAGAGACTGTATAAATTCTGCCTCGCAAAAAATATGTCGGCCAGACGAGGCGCGTAATTAGTACCCATCGGAATGCCAACAATCTGTTGGAACACTTTCCTACCAAATATCACAAAAATATTATCTATAAGAAATTCTTACATTTGGATAATCTCTTTTTCTGTACACTTGCTGCTGGAATCAGACTGTTCCTTTACAAAATATGCGTCGTTGTGGCATAAAACGAGATATTTATATCTGCGAATTCATTTTTTGTTAAAGAAGGCGTTTTGAATAATTGATGTTATTCTGTTCTTTAGTTTTTGATGAAAAAGAGTTGACGCTAATGACATTATTGAAAATAGGAGATTTTAAGTGCTCTAGAAGTTCCTTGGATTTTTTTAGGATCCATATCTTATTGATTCCGCTTCGCGAGTAAGCAGTAGAGCAGTATTTCTGAACACCATATTTTATTTCTGTTAGAATCTTGTTGAGTAACATGGAAAGAGGCTTGGTGGAACACTTACTGAGGCGTTTCTCCACAGTAATCATGCATTGTTAGGGAGGCATCAAGCTGAGGGTGACTTGTATATCGATTCGAAGCAACATCCATATCATGTTCACAGCGTGTTTCCCTACTTGACGGACCAGGGGTATCTTCATTATCACCAACATGTTGGTCAATCTCCAATTCTTTGTCCGTAAACCCTGCAGCGTAATGCTGAAAAACAATAAACCCCTATTTATGTATCTTTCCATGTCATACAAAGATGTTATCTGATACGCGTACTTGTATATGCTGTGCGATTTTCAGAAATGATAAAGAATAATTAATTAACGGTATGACACATAAACATGCCAGGGATTTCCAGTTAATAAAATACAGAGAAAAAAAAGGGGGGAATGAGGTTGTTACTAGGGGACCAACGAGGGAAAACCACCATTTATACACACTTTCCATTCAATATTTTCGGAATGAAATATACAAATATAGACTTTGGTACAACTCTAACATTTACATTTATTTCATTATGGCTAAATATCAAATTAATTCTTAAGTAAAATAGTTAAATCTTATCCATAATCAAAATAAGACTCAATATAACCCATAATTTAGTTATCAATTTATTTTCTATATTATTTTCTAAGTTTATTCAAACGCAACCTGGGTGCATAAGCCATGTTATCTGAATAAAATGTACTGCCTGCAATATTATATAACAAAAACTATTAACATGTGTATATTATATTTTATTATGATATTGTATAAAAGATAAGTTTCACATACTTACGTTGGGGATTATTTCAATTTTGCGTGAAAACAAATATTTTATAGTAATATATGTTCATTACATTACATATTTCTTCTTCGTCTTCTTCTTTTTTTTTTTTTTTTTTTTTTTTTTTTTTTTTGATCTAGAGTAAATCTATGCATCGTAACTTTCTTATTATTAATAAATTTCTTTGCATGATTTGAAGAAATACAGCAACATCTCTTGTTTGTTGGCATTCTAGCGCTAGCTTGAACGGTAATTGCCGGAAGCAAATGTTGCTGATGCTTAAGAGTTTTCCGGCAAGCGGAGATAAATCATGTTTTCGTATTTAGCTATAGGATAATTAGTAATAAATATAATATACGAACAATAAAATCTTGTTACCGTTTAATTATTAGTGTTTGAAAGAGCTCTAATTTTGGGAAATGTAAATGCCCGTCTTTCGTGATAAATGAGCTCAGCTTATGGTATGGTGTATTTTGTGTTATATTAAATATATCGAAGTCTTTAATAACTAGTTATTGATTTCATGTAAAATCTACCTACAAATACGTAGACCACATCATAATAATCGTTCTTGAACATAGAGATGCCTCTATCACACACTGTTCTCAAGTAAATTGTATTCATTATTGACATATGACATTTGAAAAAAAACTGTAATCTACATTTTCAAATCATCACATCCGAAAGTACTACATTCTCACTTAATTACATACAAAATGTAAAATGCTCAAAACTGAAGGTCGTTGTTGAAAATTATAATGGTCCTGAAGCTCCCATGCATATTTTTCAAGTTGATACACAATTTAAAGTAACCTTATGATTATTTTCATAAGGTTAGGTCAAGCAATCAGTGACTTCTTTTCAGTTATGTCCAATTAACAACCTGAATATGAAATGGACTGAAACTGTTACCAATTGGATAAGAAAACCGAGAATTTGGACAAACAATATCCTAAACAATAACGAAAAACAAAACAAAACGAAAGAAAATGTTTTTCCGTTGAAGATATTTTCGATCAGATTTTCCCCAAGACTTGATCCTACAAGTCATTACGCATCTGTGTTAAAGCTATACACCAATATAATGTTACAATAAAACCGCAAATACATTGTGCGTCACTACTTGTGCTGTGCAACCTTTTCCATGTGTTGCGTAATTTCACATAATGAATGTTCTATATCTTCTTGAAATAAAGCTTGCTGGGCCTAACTTTTAGATTTTAAAATATCAACAGAATTTCATATTAATTCTATCATTTGTTCTAAAATTATTCCATTCAGCAATTATATATATATGTAACTTCTGTGATCATTTTTTTTTTCTTTTCCTTCGTGATTTGCATACCTGACCTAAGGGAAGCATTAATTCCTGACAGGAACACTGAAACTTCGTATTCTTCTATATTGATTTGTACAGGAATGAAGACACAGACCACGTTCCAGGTATAATAGGCGCGATGGCTGGAGTTGTAGTTATTGTCGGCGTTGCTATGTGGTGTAACAGAAAAAGAAAGACATGTTGTGAGTAATCAATGGTTTGATTTTTATCCCTGTCCAGCTCATGCAATAGATACCTAACTATATTCATTCAGCTGTTAAAAAGAAGTTTTTCTAAGAATTCATTGAAAACACCGAGTAGATATATCAGTGAGGAAAAGTTTTATGAAGTGCCAGTGAACTTCTCAGTCTCCCTATAACTCTCTACTCTTCAAACTAGCACCTGCTATACAAAACATAGTGTCTATCATTCTGAAACAATTTTGATAAACCTGATTTGTGCCTGAGGATTTTGTTGATTATTAACGTGTCGTATATAACTTAAATCAATGATAACAATGAGGGCGTGTATCCATATTTTCACCATATTACACTTTGTCATAGATAGGAAAAAGACTGTTCAATTTTAAAGATAAAAAGTAGCAAAATGCTATAGATGTGATAGATAGTGTCAACAATACATATATACCTAGTCTGAAATGTATTATATAGTAATGAATTACGATTCATGTTATCAATTAAACACTGCATAAATATTTAGAGAATTTTCCAGGAATTTTGTTAGCTGCCTATATGTGGTGCCAAGTGTCTTAGTATGTAATATTATTTTAGTTTATATAAGATATATTCGGGAATTACTTTGAAACAATGATTATTTCATGAAAGAAAAGGAATTATATAATTAGCATGTGAACGATATGATGAACACTGTTCGGTATATTTACCCATCCAGTGGGTTTACATTTTCGAGTGATATGCAGAGGTCTTAATCTTTTATAAAATTTAAATAAGTATAATATATAATATATGTATAATGTATAAGTAACACGAAATTTCATTGGATGATAAAAGCATGTAAATTACAAGCCGCAAATTTTGATGGCTGTCAATGTAAACAATATGGCGGATCCCGAGATCACGCTAGGTCAAACTCTAGTGGATCGACCCCGATATGTTTGCTATAGGAGTTGGATTTAGTGTACATGAAATATTAGACGAGAATAATTCAGACATAAAATAAAATCTGATGAGTTTTTATCACAGGTAGGCTACTGTAGATATAGATTAGGACGCGCGCGTGCAGACAATACAAATGCTATTGAGAGCAACACATCGATGACTATCGTTTTCAAAACGAGTAATATTGTTTAAGTTCAATCATACTTTTTTTTATTATTCATGTTAGACGTTTACTGCAAAATGCGAAGTACTTTATAATGCGCGTGCATAATATGCATATAAGTAAGTTTAACTTATACTACGTAACGCTAACGCTTCGTCTAAAAACTCAGTTTGCAACCTGTAAAGCACCGATTTTATGCGGGAAATTTGAAAACCACAAGTATATCCTATAACTACTCACACCATCGTTACTCAGACCTTAATCTTTTACAAAATAGATACTATAATTACTAAATATTCCATAAAACTAAGAGTTATTAATCACAATTTAAATTCTTAATTGTTTCACTATCTGAATCAAGTAGAACATACACTATTATTCAAGGGTAACTGCAATATGTTTCCCGACAGTAGATGCAATAACTGGCCTCTGTAATGTGATGCAAATGAATGCTTCACATACATGTTTCTCTTTCAAATGAGAAAAAACTTTTTATCCCACGGATCGGTAGATCCGGGGCATATTGTTTTTGTCCAGTCTATCTGTCTGATCTTTGAATTGTTTTGGTAGACTTGATATAGCTATATTTTGATTCAAATATTCGCCATTCCATTGACCTCGTATATTTCTTTACTTTTTTCACTTTTATAATTTAGTGAATTTGCATGTCTCTCCAGCTTTTTATTTGCGTCGATTATAAAGACACATTGATATCTAATTATCGATCTACGTATCTATTATTTGATTAGATATTGTTGGCATATTCCGAACTTCCCTTCCTAATTCTCTTAAAGTTTGAAAATATAACAGCACACTGTGTTTTGTAGAACTGAAAAGGAAACGTAATGAAAATATAAACACTTATAAGAAACTTACGTTAACATCTGTTTCGAAGGATAATTCAATTTGATTATCATCGGGGTTTTCAACTACATGATGTCATTTTATTTTATATTACAGTGTTATGGAAAGCTGGAAGTAGTGCAGAAGACGGCAACTTAGATAGAAATATTACGCCAGGTATGTTTGCGATAGCAATGAAAGTTAGTTTTAGTTCATTTCAAGTTAGTAACCTCAATGTTTTGTGTGACAGATGCCTCTTTTTAAAACTAATTTCCGTTTATACAACATATTTCTAAGGGACTTTATTTATGGTGTATTGTTTCTTACCTTTGGTGGCCTGTTCATTCTTAGATATCGCATAACTTGTGCACACTGTTCATATCTCAGTATCTTACGAAGATTCATCACTGTTGTTTCGTTGCGTGATATGCTATCTAAAAATATATAATGGGATATTGTCTCACTTGTTGTTCTATGGCCATTTCCCTTTGTAATTTACTATGGCGTGTGACACCTTTTAAAACTCTGAATCCGGCCGATAGATTTTGGCAATATACGATACCGTCCGGTGAAGTGACGCACGTAAGCATTTAATATATATTTATGTTGACATTTCTTCAATACAACGAACTTTTGTTTTCCTGAATAATTGTTTCAGACTCCTATCTAAAAAATAATTATCACAATTAGTCACTAAAACGTACAAAACTGAATGTAAACAATGTTAAAGTAACTCACCTGCATGCAAATGGCAGTACCTATCATGTCCGGTGAAGTGACGCATGCGTGTAAACGTTTATCCAGAGATTCTTATGGAAGCTCATACAGGCTAGAATGTAGTTTTTGATTAATGAGTTTTATTTTTTAATCTTATATTTAGTTTGTAGTCCATGTGGAGAAGGATGAAAACACAAATAAAATATATTGAAAGAAATGTAAAAGAAAAGATGAAAAGAACTAGAAAGTATACATCAGTGAAACATACAAGGTGTACCCACTTCGAATAATAATCACACTGACTCCATTCTACAAATTTAATTGCAGCATAAAGGTGTAGGTTGTCTGGTTGCCATTTTCCACATACGATACAAACTTCCTCATCAATTTCATCTTGTAACGGTTCAGATCTTTTACATATTTTCTGCATGGGTATTTTCCTTTGAGTAAGTTCTTACGTGAACCTTTAGATTTTCCATTTTGCATATTTTGACATTTTTCGTTATTTATGTTGGTGTATTCGGTTTGACTTGTGATGGCTTCTGTTTGTATAAGAAATAGGGGCGTGAATGAAGTTACACTTCTCCTTTTTGCTTCCTTGGCGTTTTCCTGCAGCTGTTGATGGGTTTGCTTTTCTTTTGATTTTTGGTAATATAGCTCCTCGGAAATAGCTGCTCCATAAGGTGGAACAAAGTGGCCCTCTTTTTACCGAAACTATTGGTGGCTAATTCACTTTTTTTTTCTCAAAATTCGCTTCTTTTTCTTGGAAAAGCATTTTAACTTTCCGGTTGTCATGCCGTTCTTTTTTGGAGGCCAATTGCGAGTTATAAGTAATTTTTTGTTTTCCAAGTTGAGGTGAAACACTAGACACTGCAGATGGGTTAAAAGGGAAAATACCAGATTTACGGAAACCAGCCATAATGTTGGACACAGTCATTGCACTTCTATATGCTGTCGATACCATATTGGGGAGTTCATCTCTCACAATGACACTGTTAGGGTGATCATGCAGGAATTTGTGAATTTAAGTATTTAGACTTTTTTAAAAAGGACTAAACACTGAAAGATCAAGAGGCTGCATACAGTGGTTGCAGTGTGGTGGGAATACAAATAAGTGGACATCTTTTTTTTTTTTGCCACTTCGATGACCTAATGTGTAACATGTGTTGAATGACCATCATATAAAAGGAAGAGAGGACGAATTGAAATGTGTTTCAAAAAATGATTTTCGAAAAAATCTAGAAATAAGGTGGAGTTGGACTAACCAGTTGCTGATGTCCGGTACTCGGTGCCCTTTAGTAAGGCGTTGTCATTAGTAACTGTACTTTTTAGAAGCTGACCCTTGAAGATAATATATGGTGGGGCTATTTCGCCAAGTGCACTCCCAGCAGCTATAATGGTCGTTGTTGGAGATCTTCCATGTGTGACTACATACAGACTTGTTCCTTTTAATGCTAGAACCTTTGGAAGGCTATGATCCAAGGAAAGTCCTGATTCATCAGTATTCCAGATATTGACGGCCTTATTCATTAAATTGTGTTTGTTAAGAATGCATTCTAGTTCACTAAAATACTGTTTCAACATATCTTCAATTAAGGCCCTCTCCCGTTCAACGTCTCTCCCTTTAGGCTTAACCATTGATACTTGAGGAAACTGATCCATGAAACCGTAAAACCAGTTTTTAGTTGGAACAATGTCGGAACCTTTTGTTTCACATATATTCTTGGTTATGTCAAACAGTTTCCAGCGAGCAAATCCATAACCAAGACTGGCCATTTTTACGCAATCTGATGCTAAACATTCCTCTTGGTTTCTCGTAAATATGGTTCCGCTTTTTTTATTTTCAGCACTTAATGCCTCAGGTTTTTTTAATTTCCTTCTAAGTGTTTCTTCTAAAATAGCATGCATTCTAGCTGCAGCTCTGATACCAAAGCCCTTTATTTTGACATCATTATAAGCTTCCACAAACATTTGGTGCCATGTTTAAACCCTACAACAAAAATATATTTTAATTTTCAATAAATTCTCTTAAATATCTGTTACATCTATTTCGTGGTTTTATACAAAAATATTGATTTTAAAAACCGAGAAACGCAATGTGATGCTAAACATTCCTCTTGGTTTCTCGTAAATATGGTTCCGCTTTTTTATTTTCAGCACTTAATGCCTCAGGTTTTTTTTAATTTCCTTCTAAGTGTTGCTTCTAAAATAGCATGCATTCTAGCTGCAGCTCTGATACCAAAGCCCTTTATTTTGACATCATTATAAGCTTCCACAAACATCTGGTGGCATGTTTAAACCCTACAACAAATATATATTTTAATTTTTCAATAAATTCTCTTAAATATCTGTTACATTTATTTCGTGGTTTAATAGAAAATATTGATTTTAAAAACCGAGAAATTAATCTGTTTGATTGGTTTATTTTACATTCTTTTATTTAATTCATCAATTACAATTATAATGATGTCTCAGGTCTTCCATAGAAATTGCATATATCCCGCCATATACAGTATCAGGGCCATATAAAAGATGGCTGACATCGAGCAGACAGTGACAACTTCACAACATAGTTTGGATGTTGTCCGTGTTATTTGTTGTGGATTGCTTGTGATTTCTATGATATATATTTTATTAAGTGGATAAATTGGGATGTGTTGAACACATTTTTAAGAAACGATGTAAATGCAAGGTGAGTAGACAAAGTGCAGTGTCATCTTTTGCAACTTTCATGAATATTGATGAGCTAGCAAGTGTCGTCATAGTGTAAATAATGAGTACATGTTGTGAAAATCAATGCGTTTACTAAACAACCAGTCTGCAAAAGGAAGAAATAATTAATATTTATACATACGTCGGTCAATTCCCAATGACTTGGTCTATTCACAATTGTATCTTCTGAATAATACGTGAAATATTACGTCAAAATCCGCACGTATAACTGAGTTACTTCCACCGGCCACGTCACTTGACTTGACCGGACTTGACTGTATTAGTTTGACCTTAAAGAACATTGAAATGAATGTGCAGAAGACAAATTCCATATAAAACCAAAAAGAGAACAAAAAATAAATTCTAATGTCTGATTTTACTGCTCCAAGTTTATGCCAGGGGTTTATTTAAATCATGTTGAGATTTTAGTATCGGCTGAATTTTATCAGAATCTAAGTGTTTCTAGACTTATATGAAATTTTATTGTCATAATATGATTTTCTTGATTTTAATTAATTTTGTATGTGCACAAACAAGTCTTAGATTTAAGGAGTTTATTGGCCTCCTCACTGACAAGGGTAGGAAACTACAAATGACAAACAAAACACAGTGTCACAAAACAAAGACAAATTAGACAATAGCCAAAAATTATACAAAACACTTCAGAATGCAGAAATATAGCAAATTAACCAATATAAAACGTTTCAGTGAGTAAACAAGATAAGTAGTAAATATTCCAGAAAAGTCTGATCATTAACATACACTATACCACAATGAAATATATAGGATATATGTTGCAATGCAATTTACTAAAATAACCGTTAGGAAAACCACACTAGTTTCAGATATAAATGGATGCAATATATGCACACAGACATTTTGATACTGTAATATATGTAAAACACTGTACAATACATGGAATTCATGAATATTTTACACTATGCCTTCACACCGGTAATTGCAGGTACAATAATCTGTGTAAAAGAAACAGAAAGTGGTCAACAGATCACAAAAGTATTACATAATAACATGCAATCACATTATGCTTGCAAGATGTTGCAATAACCTTTGGCGCATAAAAACAGACGTAGCAAAAATGTACACACAAAATACTAGAATAAGAATCGCAACGGATAAACAATTCCGGTGACACAACATTCCCCTTCTGATTTACTTTAGGAAATCATTATACCTTTGAATCAGATATAACAAATGTGTTAAAGAAGAAATCATATTGTTACCACTAGTTTAAGACAAATACTGTTTCCTTAACAAAACATATTTTAAAAAGTTAAGTGAAAATAGAAATAGACACTGCAAATGCTCTAGCAAAGTAACTTGACAAAAAGATCATGCAATAGAAACAAAACAACTAAATGACCAATGGCACAAGTATGTGAATAGGTCTAGTGAAGAATGTTCGGTTCTTTTCCTTGGTAGTACAGATCTCGACTTCGCGCAAAAGTCCATCGGATGAAGGAAGTGTCCTTTTCACTACTGTCATAGGCCACATATTCCTTGGAGTGTCCAAGTCTTTCAAAAGAACTATGTCACCTTCTTTTAAATTTTGCTTGTCCGATTTCCACTTGGAACGCGATTGAAGAGTAGAGATGTATTCTTGATCCCATCTTTTCCAAAAATCGTTCGCGAGAACGTGCATACGGTGCCATTGGGACTTGTACATCTCTTTGGTCTCTATGGCTGGAATTGTCTCGGGTAGAGCATTTATTTTGAGTTAAAAGCATGGAGGGATTAAAAATAAGAAAATCGTCGGCGTCTTCTGTCAACGGAATAAGCGGACGGGAATTCACAATTGTACTAGCCTCGGCTAAGAAAGTGGCAAGTATTTCATGTGCAAGGGCTTTGATACCAACACGATTCAAAATTCCATCGACTATCCTGCTATCATTCGTTCCCAAACTCCTCCGAAATGGGAAGCTCGTGGAGGATTAAAGAACCATTCGCGTTCCTGGTCTCGAAGAAATTTCTGGGTTTGTTGATCTTCAATGAAGTGATGTAGCATGTGTAACTCATTGACGGCTCCCATAAAGTTTGTAACTCTATCTGAGCAAACCTTGCGGACAGGACCCCTAATGGCAATGGACCATCTAAGAGCACTGGTGAAAGAAGAGGCGCTAAACTCTTCGACAAGCTTGATCTGAATTGCTCTTGATACTAAACAGATGAATAGAATGGCCCAACGTTTGTGCGTAGCTATTCTTCCTCGTGTTCGTTTTGCTGTGACATCCCAGGTCCAAAAGTATCTACCCGTACAAAGGTGAAAGGTGGTCCAGGAGTTAAGCGATCCCTCGGAAGATCTGCCATTCTTTGTTCAGAGAATGACCCATGCAACATGCGGCAAGTAACACAATGATGAATTTCCGACACAATCATACGTTTCAGTCCTATGATCCAGAATCCAGCAGAACGCAACTTTCCTACGGTAAGATTGTGACCTTGGTGAAATACGGCTTCGTGGTAATGTCGCAATAAAAGTGTATCTACATGTGATTTAGTCGGCACAATGATGGGATGAGTATCACACGAGATCAAATTCTTAACAGCTGAAAGTCTTCCGCCGACACGCAGCACTTCATCGGAATCGAGGAATGGCGATAATCCAATGATACTACTCTTCTTTGGAATCGGATTTCCCTTTGTGAGGCACTCGATCTCTTCTGCGAAAGTTTCGTACTGAACCATTTTCAGGATCGTAAATTTAGCAGCTTGGAAAGACGAAGTGTTCATCGAATTAGCACAGTAATGCCATTTTCATTTAGAATGTTCACATGGGACCTTTGATGACTGAAGCACATGTTGCAGAATAGCCACGGCGCTAACAAGGATAGACATTTAGAATATCTCTCAAATCGTGACGTTAATGAAACTCTGAACATGATTTCAGACTGATCACACTTATTACCGGTCACAATCAGCCGCACCTCCTTGTTGATAACAAAGGACAGCTATCTAAAGAGTTCTCCTAATTATTAACAGATGCTATTGAATTTTCACGCAGAAAATCTAGTTCCTTTATTCACATACTTTCAGAAACCGTCTAGCTTTATTACAAATATAACCCAATACAATCTGACTGTCGATGTAAAACCAGAAACTATCGGTCGGTATGTTCAACTGTTCTTTAATGATTTCTGCTTTTTCGGTTGCCTACACAGCTTGGCATAATTCTAAACGGGGAATAGGGTGGCCGTGCGTCGGAGCGACCTTAGAAGAAAACTAACATCACAATGCTCTTTATCTGTCCACAACGTTTAAAAGGATATGGCGTCCTTTGAGGCGTCTGAAAACGTATGGATCTCAACTCGTGTGAATAAAAGAATAATGGCAATGCATCCGCGGTATATGAAACACTTCAAGGGATGGTAAAGAAGATGTCCAGGATGTCCACTTACGACTGAAAGATTCATCAAGCGGTTCGTCCCATCCAGTGTCTGTTGAGTTGGTCATCATTTGTCTTAGCAGTTTTTTCCTTGCAAAGTTACAGGAGCTGTGAATCCTATCGGATCGAATATGCTATTGATTGTGGAAAAGACTCCTCTGCGGGTGAATGGCTTCTATTCGATACCAATTTGAAAACAAAGGAATCGGCATTAATCTCCTACGACAAACCTAGGCTTCATTGGATTGGTAGATTGTCCTCACAAAGGTCAAAATATTTTAGACCTTTGGCAAGGTCTTCCTTTGGGAACTGCAGAAGAACTGACTTAGAGTTTGATGCTATTTTATGTAACCGTAATTGTCGGCCTTCTCTCAGGGAAATTTGCGTTCTTTGCACCAATTACTCGGCATCCTCAACACTTGGGCAACTGCAGGGAACATCGTCTACACAAAAGTCGTTTGTGACGAAGTTGATCACATCAGGGTCTGCGTGAGCTACTGAGCGCCTGAGTCTACAAGTTGCAACAGCTGGCGATGGCCGATTTCCAAAAACGTGAACGGTCATTCTATATTTCTCAAAGATTTATCCAAGTCATTATGTGGATGCCATAGAAATCTGAGGTAGTCACGATCTTCTTCTCTGACCATAAAATTGTGAAACTTTTGTCCCGCATCTGCGGTTACGGCTATCTTTCCCCTACGGAAGCGCAAAAGGATATCCTGGAGATTGTTGCAGATGTCTGGACCCTTGAGAAGTACTTCATTTAGTGATATTACGTTGTAACGCGCTAAACAATCGAAAACCATTCGCATAGCTTCGGGATTTTTGGGATGATATACCCTGAACATGGGTAGAAACCATCGTTCCTTTGATAGTGGTAGTCCAGGTGATTCCTCCGAATGTCCCTTCTCAAAAATCCTGTTCATAAATAGGATACATGGTCTTTTTTCTTTGAACTTTTTCTAAGAGAGCGGTCAAAAGATGCGGCTCGACTGACAGTTTGTGGTCTATTGTCAGGATGTTTGCTCCTGTTTGGACGGAAAGGTAGAGGTGTTATCCAACGCCCGTCTGAGCCTTTCTTAAAATTAGATTCCATGATGTCTAGGAACTGTTGGTCTTCAATTGATATGGCAATTTTATCATCATGTTCTGTGTTTAGGAAAATGGTATCCTTTACTGTTAGCTTATTCTCGCACAGCTGAAATAGCGAAGAACGGCCATTAGGGAATACAAATGTATACGGACAAGGTGTCTGATACATGCAATGCATCATGACATATTGATCCTATAACTACCTAACCTAAAGGTAGTTTTTGAGCATAGGGTAACTCTCCTGTAGAACACTTTTGGCCCTGGGCATAATGGGCTGCAATAAGGTCTGTCCCAATCAAAATCGCAATCTCAGATTCATCAACCAATGCCGGAATGACATCCCTGAGATCTTGCAGGTGAGAATACGCTGCAACTATATTAGGTGATGGTATCTCATCTTTATTATTAGGTAGATCTTCACATTCGATTCGACATGTTGGGAGTTTGAGAGAACATAATCCATCCAAGGATTCTATAATGAATCGAGAGCCTAACTTCCAGATGTTTTAATCATACCGGCACAAGATATTAAAGTGTATTCGTATTCTGGGTTGGTGAGACCAAAAGCGTTGAAGAATGTAGGAGACGCTAGTGAATGGTTACTTTGGTCATCGATCAAGGCATAAACCAATCTACTATGGTGTTGAAATCCTTCTGGATATACTTTAGTGAGAACAATTTTAGCACAAGATTACTAATTCCATGGTTTGTACTACAAGCGTATGTGCATCTGCTATCAACATGCTCATTTGTCTTCTCCCCTTCTTGTCTTTGTTGCTGCTTTACTTCTACCTTAGTAGCTCCATCCACATGAAAGGCAATGGGATGTGATGATTTTTTACATATAGCACATTGCGCTGCTGTAGTACAGTTCGATGTTTCTTTACACCGCAACATTTAAAATAAATGCCATTTTACAATATATTTTGCTTTCGTTCCTGCATTCGCTTTACACGGAAACCCTTGCAGTCATTTAACTGATGCCTTGTATTACGTAAAGGACACATTGGTGAGTTGGGATCATCACTTGATCCAGTGGTTGTAAGCGCAACTGTTTTCTTAACAACAGGGTTAGCATTGGATGTAGAAGTTTCAGTTATTTCAGCATCTGTGGTTGGGCAACACACATTATGCATGTTTGACGATTGCTGAGTGACTGATTTGTCTGTATTCTCAAAGCTAAAACCGGATCATTCTTCATTTTGGTGATGTCCTTGATGAAAGTGACAAGGAGAGAGAATGGTGGAAAAACCATATCCTGGCTTTGTTCGTACTTAGTGGCCCCAATGATCCATTTATCTTGGAGATTCAATGGTAGCTTAGAGGCGAGAGAGTTTCACACCTGTCGGAGAGTCAAAGTAACCAAATGAAACAGTATTTGGGTTGACTCTTCACCGAGGCAATTTTTGTTGCTAGGTCAGGAAGATGACACAATCGTTTGTGGTCACGGTAGTTTATCCTAGGAAAGGGAGCAATCTGGCGGTCACGAGGACTGCTTTAGCACACGTGCTAAGACTGCTCGACCGGACGCGCGTGCGCTCCTCGCGTTCACGCGGGAGGGAATTCGCGTTAACGCGATTTATTCCCGCGTGCGCTCGGTCCAGTCGCATGTTCACATTTCTATATTTCTAATTCTCTATGCAGTACGGATGGAGAAAATAAAATGGATCTAATCAAATTACCGCGAATGTCGCCGTAAAAACGTGTTTAAATGTTATGTTAAAATGACACCCTGCATTAAGGATTTTATATGTAATACAACAAAGGAAATTATCGCGTAAACATGCAAAAAGGTATTTATGAAAAAAAAAAAAAGAAACGTCGTCAGTTTATACTGGCATGATTACTTTCTAATTTCTTTTATTTATTTATCTTTAATTAGTTTATGTATCTATTTCTTATTTGTTGATTCATTTATATCTGATTTATTTACATGTGTTTCTTATTTATGTATTTATTATTATAATTTCTAATAAAGCTATTTTCAATAATTCATGAATACAATAATTATCATCATTAGTATTATCTTTATTAATTTTTATTTCATTCAGTCCTGAGCGCGCACGAGGAAAGCAAACTTCACGTTAACGCGACGTGAACATAATGTTATGTTAGGACTGCACCTCACTGTACCACTATCTGAAGGCTGACCGGTTGGTCCTGGTGTGTGGTGACTACACTCGAGGGTATTCACATCACTGGTGTTCCTGTATTGGTGTGAAATAAAAGGACTGGCATTTGGATTCAATCTTGGGACTTCAGTTTGATGCGGTACCTGTGTTATAGGATCCCTCATGTTTTGTGGAATCTGCGTATGCTCCCCTTCATGAAATGTCACGGTTTGAAGTATGTTGTCAGGCAAATGTTCGGTTCTAACGTCAGAAGCAGAATCAGGCAGATTAGCTACGTATTCACGAGTCCTAGAATAAGACTCGGAGACTGCAGACGGCAGTGAAGATGTTGACTTCTGTCTTGTAGACGCAACTTCTACTGTCATTTTGACGTCTCTCTCCACTGCAAGGACCTTCAATCTGGCTTCTAGTTCTGCCTACTAGCGAATGATCTTCATATCTGCTTATTTTTTTTCTATAAAACTTGAATATCCAGCTTGGCCTGTTTACGCCAAATGTTTTTTTTTATGATTTTGATGATGGATTAGATAGAGCTGGGCTTTTCCGATGCTGGTATGGGGTCTTCAAAACAAGGTTTAGCCTCTCCAGTGTGAAGTTCATTTTACGATCAACTATGTCTCGGTGCTACGTGTGCTGGGCTTCCTCGGCTGAACTATCCATAGAACGGATCGACTGTAGGTATTTAATGTACTTGGAGGAAACATCTCGATAGGCAACGTAAAATGAGAAAATCAGGATTCAAACAGACATCAGCGCAACAGGATCATGCCTATATTCATCAATATGCGAAAAAACAGCATCCAAATCAAATATGATTTCAGTTAAATCATTGAGATACTTAGCTACTCGTGTTTGGTATTATGCCTGTGCATGGGGTTGTCAGGTCATGCTGCCTTGTGGAGCGTCTCACTTCTGGTTCTGTGTGGGTACTCATGGCACTGGCTCAAAGATTTCCTACTGTACGCAAATAAGTCTTAGATTGAAGAAGTTTATTGGCCTCCTCACTGACGAGGGTAGGGAACTACAAATGACAAACAAAACACAGTGTCACGAAACAAAGACAAATTAGACAATAGCCAAAAATTAAATTTCCTCAGAATGAAGAAATATAGCCAATTAACCAATGGAACACTCTCACGAAAGAAAAAGATGACAAAAACATTATCTATTCTAATATTTGGATATCTTTTTCTGTATACTTGATGCTGATATCAGACTGTTTCTTTACAAAATACGCTGTGTCCTAAAACGAAATACTTATATCTACGAATTACACTTTTGTTGAAAAAGGCGTTTTCAATATTTGACTTTGTTCGGTTCTTCACTTTTGATGAAAATGGTAGTATGAACAGTTGAAAAATCAATGAACTTGATAATAGTGACATTATTGAAAACGGGAGATTTCAAATGCTCTAGAAGTTCCTCCACATCCGATTGATTCGGCTTCTCTAGTAAGCAGTAGAGTAGTATTTCGGAAGACTATGTTTGATTTTTGTTATAATTTTCGTCAGTAATATGGAGAGAGTCTTGAATGAACATTTAGAAGATCCAGCTATGAATTAATGAAGTTTTATGCATCTTTGGAATAAAAAAAAAACTATGGTAACTAGATATCAGATTCATATGAAGTAATGCTAAATGAAATGAGAACTGACTTGTATTTATCCAAAACCTCTGAAGAAGACAGATTCATAACTTTGTAAGTAGGGTTACCAGGCGATGAATGAAGACCAAGCTCTCCTATCCTATAAGGCAATTCATATAATATCCCTTACATTTCTTGCTTATATTATCTTATATTAATACGAAGCAGAGTTTATTCATACCTTGCTCTCAACAAGGAGAAGTTTAATTTTACTTTCAGATACATAGATGATGTGTTATCAATTTAAAATCCTAACTTTAAGGATTACCTTCACCATATCTATCCCCACGAACTGGAGATCAAAGAGAAAACCGAATGTGAAATATCTGCTTCGCACTGGGATATACCGTATAACCGGAAATTTTTCGCGAGTATCAAATTTTGCGATTCGGTATCAGAAAAGCTTATCTTTATTTTCACGAGCACAATTTTTCACGATTTCAAAAAAGGCAAAAAAAAAAAAAAAAAAAAAAAAAATACATATTTTTAACTATGAAATAAAACCGACTCTCGTCAAACAACTGGACAAACGACAAGCTATACACGCATCTCTGTGAATCAGTTTACCGATATGTATAATTGCACTTGTTTCTGCTCATATCCATGGGTTGTAGTTTATCGGAGCAATCGGCGAAACTAAGGAAAGGAGACGCTTTGACTTGAAAGGAAATTGTCTGTAATTTGTTAACGAAAACAGTCGAAAATGACAAGAGCTTTTTGACGAAGCGGCAGATAAAATTCCTCAATTTTATTCGGCACATACGGGCATATAATGTTTTCAACATACTGAGTCAATGTTTTCTCGTCTGTCCTGTGGTTTTTGGAGTGAGTTATACGTAATTCGGAGGGGAATCGGAATGAGCATTAGAACACTTCGTCCATTGACCCAGTGAAAGTACCTTCAAACAATAAATATATAAAGAAACTAATTAAGGGAATACGGATACCTACAATGGCTTTGATTACCATATGCTGTATTTATTCACGCGTTGATAATTGCTTGTTAGCTATCCACAAATGTGTAAAACCACATAACGAAATCATGGACTTTATCGATTAGGGTTTTAAAATTGTACATACCCGTAATTTGCCTTTGTCGTCGATCCCCTGGATTTCTACTTGTTTTGGCCGCTAGACGTCCATGGTCCACTGAGAAACGACGAAGATATTAATACCAGTTTGGTACCCGTTTTTTTGGAGTACACATTTTCACGGTAACTTATTTTTGCGTGTTCAAATTACTCGCGAAAATTAGTATCTCGTGAAAATCTCTAGTTATACGATACTTTTATCTTTCGATAATCCCGTTCAATTGAATACCTCCCTGTACGACAAACGTGACGATTTCAACTTCCACATAACGCACCTCCCATTCTCGAGTAGCTACATCCCTTCCTCTTCTGCCTATCGCGTTTTTTTGTATCTCAGCTCATAAGGTACGTCATTGCATATTCGAAATACAAAGGTTTTGTAACTAGGGCTTAACGGCGGACCAATAAGCCACTTGTTCAGGTCTATGTTACAGAACGACTGAAATCATCACAGAGGAAGTTCCACGGTCGCTGTGGTTATCTCATAAGATATATACCGGTGTGCCAGATTCAGTGAAGTGTGAGTTTCTCGTGGATTAGTACAACTCACGTAGCTTTAGTAAAGGTAGCAAATGAAGCTTGGCATGAATATTATAAGAACCGAAGATCTTATTGATACATATTAGAAGGCAACCGAAGGAGATATTCTGGATCTCAGGTCTATTATATTTCCGTTTATTATTACTTCGACCTCTTCATGACGTATTAATCAACATGTGCATGACAATTACTGAATGACATGCAGGACTTAAGATTTCCAATACTATCAATATGGTCATTACACCCATGTGGAGCAGCTGTTCCTAATACGCGAGTTTCGAGATTGTTATTTGAGGCGCATTTCGCCGTCGCATCTCGGCTGCGGTGGGATTGGTTGCTAACGTAAATAGACAGGCAGGTGCACTCGGTGGGTGTGAAAATGGCAGGTAACATCGATTTGATGTTAAAACCTCAACTTAAAACATTTTTAAGTGATAGAGGAATGCCTGTGTGTGACTACAACGTAAATCAGTTGCGCGAAATAGCGAAAAGGCAATAGAGTTAGATCTCCCAGTGTTGAAAACCCCCGATGATACAGAAGAAATTCGGAGGCAGAGGTCCCGTGTTATCGTTGATGGAAAATTGATTGAATTTCACAGTGTTGAAAACCCCCGATGATACAGAAGAAATTCGGAGGCAGAGGTCCCGTGTTATCGTTGATGGAAAATTGATTGAATTTCCAAACATTCACTTTCCAGAACTGAAACAATGGTCAGATAACCTGATAGATATTGCATTTCTCACCCAAGCAGATATTTTTGTTTATCTCCTGTCTACTGCCGAGTGGTCACCCATGCGTTTGAAAGCGTGCAAATCAGAAAATGGATACAGACTGTTTCAGTCAAATCACATACATTCCGTAACGTGTCGTGATCTCCCTCACAACCATCTGTATGTGAAAGCAAGGTGCATACGAGAGACATCTCAATCAGCTGATCCGTACAGAACTTGGTGCCTACTGAACAAAGATGGGAGTTGTATATCAGCTGGCTGTGACTGCACAGGGTTAGTTAAATTTAAATACGTACTATACCAAGATGATCCAGTTTAAATAAAACATGAAATTTCAAACAAAATCGTTTCTTTATTTAAATATGAACATGCTTTCAGAAGAAATTTAATAACTTAATAGGATTAGATTTCTCATTGCAAAATTTAAACAACAAATATGGCATGTATTGAACCTTATTCATAAAATAAAAATCAATATACTGAAAATAATATAAAAATTATCAAAATACATTACAACAATAATTAATAAGGTAAATAACAATAACTTTTACATTATTGTGCATGGAATTTGGTATGTAACATATAGAATTGAGATTAAATAAAATTAGAGATTTGTGTACTGACTCAAACAAACAGTTTACTTGTTATAGCAATAGCACAGGAAATTCTATGTTTCCATGTGTAGCTACATATCCTTTAAGTTTAAAAACATTCACATAATACCATATACATAAATAATTGATTATAAAGTTATCTACTTTTCAGAAATGATGGGGGTTGCAAGCATGTTGTGGCGCTGTTATTCAGTTTGGTGCAGTGGTCTGACAGACATACTGATAGAAAAGCTGAATCATGTACAGACAGAAAATGTCAATGGGATATTCCAAGAAAAGTTTCAGTTCCTAAGCTTTTGGATGAAATTGAACAGAGCAGGGGCATTTCCAGAGTTATGCCTTTTGAGCGTTGCTTTGATCCTACAGTAAATGAAAATAATTGTGATGTGGAACAGATGGTTTTGAATTTAGTTTCTGAATTTGATACACAAATAATTGAAGTTCATGATGCAAATAATAATGACATATGTGCTCCAAAATTTATGAAATATTTCTTATCAAATTTCAATGCACCTGGCACCTTGTCAATATTTAGTTATTTATCTGATTGCATTAGTAACAATAAATTGTTAAACAGATCTTGAATACAGAATGTACATCTTTTTCAACTCCAGCTGTACAATATAGAAAAGAAAGAGAACCACTTGCTAGAAATATATATGAAAAGATGTATTGTGAACAACACAAAAGTGGCAAAGTTCAGTTAACAGGCCTCATTGTAAATCCTAATTTCCCTCACTTAGGCGC
Source organism: Pteria penguin (assembly GCA_035048485.1). Taxonomy (NCBI): domain Eukaryota; kingdom Metazoa; phylum Mollusca; class Bivalvia; order Pterioida; family Pteriidae; genus Pteria; species Pteria penguin. The sequence continues at coordinate 23,486,115 of CM068584.1, forward strand.
ATCTCCTGATAGCGTTGTACAGTGCAAATGTTGTGGGTCAGGAATTATGGAAATTAAGTGTCCATATAAGTATAGAAATCATACATTTGACCAAATTTGTAATGAAAATTATTTTGCTCAAAAGGATGAGAATGGTTGTATGAAACTAAAAAAAAAAAAATTCTTGTTGGTATACACAAATACAAACTGAGATGGCCGTTTCAAATGTGAAGTGTCGTGATTTTATCATGTATCTAGAAGGTGATGTTAAAATGGTAAGCATAAAATATATATTGAAAGAATATATTTTGTTGAATTTTTATGGACTGCTTTGTTAGAAAAATCTAAATTGTTTTTTAAGAAATTTATTGTACCTAAGCTTTACTGCTCACAGACTATGAGTGAAAGAATAAATTAAATGTAAAAATCATTATAATTATTATATTCATTTACAATGAATCTGAGTCACATTACAATTTGCACCCAACCTGTCACTTATGTTTTAGGACATCTGCCTTGTAAGTCTGCATTTTCAGGTTAACTGCACTGAGGGACTAAAGACAAATAATACGTACAATATGCAGTACTTGGACAAATGTTATGGTGACAATTGTTCAGATCAGATAGATAACAAAGCTACTTGTACAAGTAACTTCACTTTCTCACCAAAAGTGGCATTAAGTTGCATATAAATGCTGAAACTTTAACCATTCGGTTCAAAATTGGTTTTAAAGACCATGGCACAACCTTTCCTATCAACGTGAATAGCCTTTGAATTGCTCTCTCGACATGGATCCTCAGTTTTGCAATGAATGGTCTGCTGCATTATTTTGACTGCTCACCACACTGTGTAATTTCAATCCACATGTTGAATCTACAAGTTAAAAATAAAATCAATATCAATACTCAGTTATGAGTGAGTAAAAGATAAATGTATGACAGTTTTAGTCAGAATTGTTGTAATATATAAATAATAATAATCTTATTACAGTTAATGGCTCAAGATTTATGCAGCTGACTAACATGTGCACACCAAAATTAGTGCATGTCACCGTACACGTGCACATTACTTGGATGGGGTGGGGTGTTGTATCGCTGTTTTCAACAGTCTTAAACAGAAAAAAAATGTTAAAATATTTATTGATTTCATTCATGAATGGTCAAAATGAAATTACATTGCTCTAGGCTGCCCCGGACTGATTTTAGCATGATCACCCTAAATTGTTGTGTGCATTAATATGCTTACCATCAAAGGTTTGCTGGCAGATTTCTACTTCACCTACAATATATGGTATAGAATCTTCATCATAGGGGTTGGGTTTTGGGTATTTAGCCTCGTTCTTCTGTTTTCTATAGGAAGACGTGCACCCAGGCACGCAACAGTGATACACCGGCATTGCTGCCGGTTGTCAACAAAAACATTCCCACCTCCCGCTTAGCGACGACACTAAACATGCCTTTAAGTAGGAGAGTCCCTACAAGGGAGAGTATTTCAAAACCGACGTATTGTCTTATCCTGTGACAAAAACTACAAACCACAAAACCTTTTCAAATGTATACAGCATATACGTGATGTGTAATATAATTAATTCAAGGCACTTCGTCAATATGTGGACCTGAATCAGGGAAAACAATCTGACCTAACATTAATGTCTTTAGAAGCGCCGATGATTTTATTCTATCTATCGTCCATTCTGACATGCCGACGGATGTTAATGAATACAAATGTATGTCATTTATGCGTACTAGGTTGTCAAAACATTAAAAAAAGAATATATCTTTCTGCTAATTCGATGGAGCAGTCATATTCTTTTTCAAAGACAACGGCTCGTAAACCGGTTTACCACACCAATTTAGCGAATAGTGATTTTTTTTTTTCAGTTAACGGTCTTAAATCGATGTCTAAGCTTACAGCTGATGTTTTTGAATGGCATAGAATAGGACTTCGATATTTCATATGTATCTTCCTTATGACAAGGAACTGTGACCTATGTGACATATGACTTTGGCCCGCTTTTAGGGTTTCAGTAGTCACACTTTTTTACATTAACAGATTATGTTTTTATCTTTTAGTCCATACTGATGCTGTAGTTATTGTAAAGGTATTTATTTTCAGCATTATGTTTATAAGTGTGTGTTCTTGATATCAATAGAAAAAAAATGAAGACATTTCAAATGATATCAAGGTCGATGACCTTGTGGCCTTGACCGTGACCTATTTGCTGTTTTAGACTGTGTTGCAGTAGTACAAAAGTCCCGCAGTCAACAAATGTGTTCATTTTAATACACATTCTAGTTTTTTCTGTGATTACTTTTGTTATACGGCTGAGTAAAATGCATGTATGCTTTCTTTCAAATAAATAAGTGGTTGTCTTAGGTGAGCCATGTATATATAGGTCCATTTGGGATCTTTTTTCTAGCAGTAACGTGTTTGAGAATTAGTGACATAAAGCTCCAACACTTACAGGTTTATAGAGGGGGAAAGATGACAGTTTGTCAAAAGCTACAAATCACAAGACCTCTAATAATATATACAGCGTTTACGTCACGCGTGATATCATTATTCAAGGCCCTTCGTAATATTTGGGCCTGAGTCAGGAAAAAAAGTCTTACATATAAACAAAAATACATTTCAAAATAAATGTCACTGGGCTTCCTTTGAGTAATGTATTTGTACAGCGTGCTTAATATCAAATAATAACATTATGGATAAATATACAAAAAGTACCGTCTTCCTGACTTTATATCATTCAGGAAAACTTACACGAGTCAACGTGGTTCTTTTCTCGCTTATGTTTAAAGCAAAACTACTTTTTGTCCTTTCTTATCAAAAATCTACTAGTTTACACATTGATTCCATTTATTACAATGACATTTGACACAAGTGAATGAATTTCCCCAAAATGAATTTCTTTAAAAACAATTACGGCATAGTCTAAGATATACTGTTGTTTGTATGGTAGATTTACTATAAGATAATGTGGGTTGTTTTTTCTTTCTAAGACGGCGTGGCCTAGTGGTATCGCGCTGGACTCCTGATCGGGCGAGTCTGTTCCAAAGATCAATTCGTATGCCCCGGATCAGGCAGATGTCGTCTCCATATATGTGAAATATTCGTGGTGTGACATTAAACAAAAATCAATCAATCAATCAACCATGTTGTTTTTCTTTACGGAAAAACATTCATACCTTCAGTACTGATTACATATTTCAGGTCAGGTAAATTCCCGATATAAATCTGAACTCAATATATCTGGAGAAACAGAAAATTTACTACGGATCGGTATGTATGAATTAATCCATTTTAAAATTTCATGGTTTATAAGGAAACTTATTCTACATCAAGAATTAGAATTTCGATGAAATCTTGTTACTGAAATTACATTATCTAGTTGAACAGTAGCATAAAAATAAATTTCCCGATCTATCACACAGTGTTCAAGTACAAGATTCACCTTCAGATTGCTTTGCATAATCAAATACTTTAAAACTTTTTAATTTATCAAATATAAGACGCTTTAAATATATAAGATACTTCAATTTTAACTATTTTTCGAATGTCTTTTACCTAAAATTATATTTAAAGTCAAGTGCAAATATATAAAACAATTAATGCAAAACTACACCCGTATTATTCTGAAATGCCATATTTACCAAACTTAATAATCAATGTGCATACTCTAGACATATTCCTTATTACCGTTAATCACATTGTAAGATACAGGTGGAATATTCTAGTGGTTTTAGTTGTACAGAATTTTCCACAAGTAATACTTACAGAAGGAATCATATTACCAAGCCTGTCTCATGCACATTGCAGTGCATATATAATAAAATATATATTCAAACCTCTCTTCCAATAAGTATAACAGTTTATTCAAATCAAACAAAGAGTATCATTTTTTTTTCAGGACTCAGTAAATCAGAAACTGATATATGCAGTGACGATGACTGTTCTACAGTTTTGCATAATGCGTGTCAAATAGGAGATGTGAATATGGTGAGGCATCTCATCAGAAAACATAAAAAAAAGTGTTACAAATAAAAATTAACAGTGGAATGACACCTTTTCATTGTGCTGGATTTTCAGGATCAGTAGAACTAGTACAGTACCTAATTAATAATGGCTGTGAAGTGTATAGTAAGGATAATGGTGGTAGAACCATTGTACATCATGCATGTGACAAAGGGCATGTCAATCTGGTGAAACATCTGACTAACATAGAAAAGGGTGTATTAGAGATAAAAGACAAGGGTGGATTAACACCGTTTCAGTGTGCTGGATTTTCAGGATCAGTAGAACTAGTACAGTATCTGATTGATAATGGCTGTGATATGTATAGTAAGGATAATGATAGTCAGATCATTGTACATAAAGCATGTCAGAATAGACATGTCAATCTTGTGAAACACCTCATTGACAACGATAAAGGTGTATTACACATAAAAGACAACAATGGTATGACACCGTTTCATTGTGCTGGATTTTCAGGATCAGTAGAACTAGTACAGTATCTAATTGATAATGGCTGTGATGTGTATAGTAAGGATAATGATGGTTGGACCATTGTACATATTGCATGTCAGAAAGGACACATCAATCTTGTGAAACATCTGACTAACATAAATAAAGATGTATTAAAGATAACGGACAACAATGGTATGACACCGTTTCATTGTGCTGGATTTTAAGGATCAGTAGAACTAGTACAGTATCTGATTGATAATGGCTGTGATGTGTATAGTAAGGATAATGATGGTCAGATCATTGTACATAATGCATGTCAGAAAGGACATGGCAGTCTGGTGAAATATCTGAGTTCAAAGATAAAAGTAGGGGGCCAGGTAGCGCAGTTGGTAGCGCGCTCGTTTCTCACTAATGCGACCCGGGTTCGATTCCCGGTGTGGTACATGAGATGTTGGACTGTCACCAACCTGGCTTCGTGGGTTTTCTCCGGGTACTCCGGTTTCCTCCCACACAAACGACACCCTTACCCCAAGATCCGTGCCAACGAGCAAGATCTATATAAGTTGTTAACTTGTTTCTTAATCGTTGTAAAATAAATAAAATTAATTTTTTTAATTTTAAAGATAAAAGTGTATTAAAGAGAAAAGAAAACAATGAATTGACGTCATTTCATTCTCAGGATCAGTAGAATTAGTACAGTATCTGATTGACAATGGCTGTGATGTGTATATTAAGGATAATACTGGTCGGACAATTGTACATGTTGCATGTCAAAGCGGGCATGTCAATCTGGTGAAACATCTTAATAATATAGATAAAGATGTATTAGAGATAAAAGACAATAATGGACTGACACCATTTCATGGTGCTGGATTTTCAGGATCAGTAGAACTAGTACATTATCTGATTAAAAATGGCTGTAATGTTTATAGTAAGGATAATGGCGGTCAGATCATTGTATATAAAGCATGTGACAAAGGACATGTCAATCTGGTAAAACATCTGACCAACAAATATAAAGATGTAATAGAGATAAAAGACAACAAATGGGTTTCACCGTTCCATTGTGCTGGATTTTCAGGATCATTAGAACTAGTACAGTTTCTGATTGATAATGGCTGTGATGTGTATAGTAAGGATAATTGTGGACGGACCATTGTACACAATACATGTCAGGAAGGGCATGTCAGTCTCGTGAAACATTTTGTTGACAAAAATCGTGATATATTAAATATAAAAGACAACAAAGGACTGACACCGTTTTATTTAGCTAAATTTTCGTCGAGATCAATAGAACTAGTACAGTATTTGACTGATAATGGTTGTGACGTGTAAAGAATGGATAATTTTTGACAGGGCATGTACATCAGGTGAAACATCGTCACTTGAGCCAAATTCTCGCTTGTGTTATAAGCATAGCACTGCGTCCGTCGTTCCCATCAACACCTTAAGTTCTGACCTTGTAAACTTGACAAAGAACTTTTTCCTAAATTTAAAACATTTCTTTATCAACAAAAGGTTGTTGCAACCGGCAATGATTTATTATTGTTATTATTATTATTATTATTATTATTATTATTATTATTATTATTATTATTATTATTATTATTATTATGTTTATTATTATTATTCTCAGCACTTTGACTGCATTTCTCTCAGAAACGGATTGACCAACAATTTTTTTATCTTACTAAAAATTACTTACTAGTTGAGCCAGGGGAAATTGATTGATAAGAAAAAAATATCGAAATATTATGCTTTTAAAGAAAATTACGTAATAATGCTTTTTTTTTTTTTTAATTTTCTCAAAAACAAGTTTATTATTTTACATAAATTCTTCCACTTTTCATTCTCAAATTTGACAGGCGTGTTCTTTACAATGACATCAACGCCTATTATCTACTTTTAACGGTTAAGCCGTTTTTTAAATTTAAAAATTACGTAAGTTTTCAACTTCTTTGTTTTAAGTCTAAACATTTTAAAACTGGTACAAAAAGATTTAGAATGTCAATTTCATGGTAAAAAAGTTTCTTTTAATATTTGAAATCCATTTTTAATTGAGAAATTTGTTTTTCACAAATTTGGTTAGTTACGTAATTGCTTCATAACTTTCTTAGTTTTTATCATATGGTCACCAAAATTCTATCAGCAAAGGAGAAGGGTTAGTGCTTTTGAATTAAATTTTCAAAAACCATCGAAATATTAGCCCCCTTCCCTTTATCGTCGGACAACTCTATCGAGAGAGGGTCTTAAAAGGCCGAAATTTCACCCCGATTTTTCAATTTCATTTTCTGAGAAACCGTTTTATGTACATACTTCATATTGTGTCTATAGACTTTCACAGGCACTGTTACCCGTTTAAGTTAAAAACTCGCGATTAATTCAATCGCGAGACACTGCACTTTGCCCGTGGAATATCTAGTCGACAATTATAAAGGAATTGTGTTTTACTTAAATTTGAGTTTCTTTGTCTCCTTACTATAGCAGTCATCTCAGTGATATATATACAACTAACTTTACCGTTGAAACGCGCAATATATACAAAGGAGAAGGGTTAGTGCTTTTGAATTAAATTTTCAAAAACCATCGAAATATTAGCCCCCTTCCCTCTATCGTCGGACAACCCTATCGAGAGAGGGTCTTAAAAGGCCGAAATTTCACCCCGATTTTTCAATTTCATTTTCTGAGAAACCGTTTTATGTACATACTTCATATTGTGTCTATAGACTTTCACAGGCACTGTTACCCGTTTAAGTTAAAAACTCGCGATTAATTCAATCGCGAGACACTGCACTTTGCCCGTGGAATATCTAGTCGACAATTATAAAGGAATTGTGTTTTACTTAAATTTGAGTTTCTTTGTCTCCTTACTATAGCAGTCATCTCAGTGATATATATACAACTAACTTTACCGTTGAAACGCGCAATATATACACTCTACCCAGCTATGTCGCATTACGTCACCACGCTTCTGCGTATACTCATTGCAGTATCTCATTACTTTTTTCTTTTTTTTTTATTTTTTATTTTATTTTATTTTTTTGGCCTCGGCAACAGGTAAGCTCTAGTTATTATTATCATTATCATTATTCATTTATTTATTTATTTATTTATTTATTTATTATATTTTTTGGCCAAGTTGTATGGCAACTTAAGTGCATAGAAAGAGATCTGTCTGAAAATCAAATTTATGAATACCCTTACTTGTTAGAAGTGATACAAACTTTATATTAAACATAGAGTGGTATCATGCAATTGATTTCTGGGAGTACCAAGTGTAATACCTACATTTCACGATTGAATTATTCTTCTTTATTTCAATGCGACTTCGCTGTTTGTCTATCGTTTCTACGTTTTCTACGTTAAAAATGGATAATAAAGAATTTTATTCGGACCCCTTAATTCAATTTTGTGTTATGTAAATGTAAATATTCAGTATTATTATTATTATTTATTATTATTATTATTATTATTATTATTATTATTATTATTATTATTATTATTATTATTATTATTATCTTCCTCCTCCTCCTCCTCATTATTATTATTATGATTATTGTTGTTGTTATGGGTGGATACATTGTTCTGTCTTTTATTTTTACAGATCTTCCTTTTGTTTTCTAGGATTTTTCCTCATTGCAGATTACGTTAAATGCATCAGTTTTTAATATTGAATACTATTGTAAGATTTTAGGAAATAATTTTCGTAACAAAGATGTCGAATATATAGATTACATAAACATTTATTGTTATACTTCAAATATAAGAAACGAAACAGAGAAGCTGTTCAAAGTGCTTCGGGGGCAATATAGACCGATGTCGGCAAATTGTTTTCAGATCTTGTACTGAACGTTTTACTTGACGAAATTCCAATACCAATACAGTCTAACTATATCATGTGTCAATGGAATTAAAGTGAGCTATATAGGCTTACATCGTACTCTTGTTTCTTGTTAAGATTATGAAGCTCTGATTATATATAATGAGATAGATAGTAGAATTAACTTTATTTGATTAACATGAATGTCATTGTATAAACATGAGGTTCAGATAGTCTCTGTCTCAGCAGGACATGTAAACATTTTGTCCGGTGTCATTCTGTACTGAATTATTCACGTAGCTCCAAAATATTTTCTGCTCAAAATTAAAAACTACACATGACTATAGGTCATAAAGTAAACTGCATATCTGTTCTTCTATAGCAATGCACACATTAGTTTCATTGATGAGGTTTTCACATTTTACAGTTTTCAAAATGTTTAATATTCCACACAACTATTTTTATGCTCCTCAAATGTTTAGGATTAACATGTAATTGCTGTTGTGTCTTTGCTGTCTGTTTTTCTGTCCATCCCATCCAATCAATATCGAAGAAGTACCAAACCGTCAATCATTCTCAAAGTGCAAGGACAGATACAAAATCGTGTAAGTTTCAAAAAGGAACTGCTGTGAACCCCAAAATACTGAAAAAATTGCGAGGTGAGACCCGGTGCCCGGGGAGAGTAAGCGTCTCCTGCTTGCATGCATCACCCGTCACAGCAGTCCTCAAGAAACATGTCAAAATCAAGAGTTTTGGTTTCCTAATTGTACATACGAAAGTACAAAACTGCTATACAAAGTCATATTTGGTGTTCACTGAACAGGTCATTTAGTCGCATTCCAGAATATTATCAATCATTCTAGAAAGAGGCACATCATATTTTCGTACAAGATCCCCATAGCGACCGGAGAACTTCCTCAGTGACGATTTCAGACGGTCTTAAACATATCCCTACATGAGCAACTTAGTGGCCAGTCGTTTGGCCCTTGGAATAAAACCGTCGTATAAGAGAACAGGCTCTTGCGTACCTTATAAGTTGAGATATAAAAACTCCATAGCCAGATGAGGACGGGATATTGCTGCAAAGAAACGGGAAGTTAGTTATTTGGAAGTCAAAATCGTCACATTTGATGAGGTGTTCAAATGACCATTATTGTCAAAGGTTAAAACTATATCCCGATACGAAGCGGAATTATTGCTCCCGGTTGTCTCTTTTATCTCAAGTTCACGTGGAGAGATTCCATGTATGTAATCCTTAAAGGTAGGATTATTGATAGACAATATGTCGTCTATCTCTCTATACGTAAAATTAAACTGAGATGCAAGGATATTTCTGCCTGTGGAGAGTATGCTTTGAATAAATTCTGCTTCATACAAATATAAGAAAATATCATCAAGAAGAGGGGCGCAGTTAGTTCCCATGGGAATGCCAATGATTTGCTGGAAAATGTTCCCTCCAAACACCACGAAAATATTGTCTATTAAAATTCCAGCATTTTGATAATTTGATCTTTGGTATACTTGTATTTTGCATCAGAGTGTTCTTTTACAAAATATGTATCTTCCCGCCCAATGAGAAGATATTTATATCTAAGATTTTAATTTTTATTGAAAAAAGAATTTCGAATAATTGTAGCTAGTCTGTTTTTGAGCTTTTGATGCGGAATTGTAGTGTATGGCATGGACAAGTCAAAAGATTTGATGCTGAAAATATTACTAAATTTCGGAGATTTTAGATTCGTTAAAAGTTCTTTAGAATTCTTGAGGATCCACATCTCATTTATTCCGTTTCTGGAGTATGCAGTATCACAGTAAATTTGAAGACCATGCTTGATGTGTGTCAATATCTTTGTTAGCAATACGGATAGAGGTTTGCTGGTACACTTGGAAGAACCAGCAATAAAACGATGTTTGTAAGGGGTTTTGTGCATTTTTGTAATCCAATCAATATAAGGTAATTCAAGGTCAGATTTTGTCGTGGTAATTCCAAAAAGACTCGAGGACAGATTTGTGGTTTTGAAGTATTTCAGAAATAGATACATTTGTTTGTGTGTATGTTGGATTTCCAGGTGCATAGTGTAACCCAAGTTCCTTTAACAGACAATTAATGTAAAATATTTTGCAAACGAAGGTATAATTGTTTGCTGCTTTGTCAGCTGGGACAATCATAAATTGTTTGTGGAGTTCAGAGAGTTCTCTGGCTACATCTGGGTCATTAAATATAGACACGACTCGTGTCTGGTTCTTACCAAATGCCTGAGGCGCCCTATTCTTCTTTTGAGTAGTTCTCCTATGGATTTCATCCACTCGGAGAGAGTGTCAGGCTCCACTTCTCCTTTTTGACCACCTCCTGGCATATTCGGGGCATGCATCCATAATAATTTTGAAATTTTCACGCCATGTGAACGAATGGGACTCTCTATATTTAGGACCTTTCTTCAGGAGGTCTCGTAATTTCCTGTTATGGACTATATTGAGGTCACCAGTCACAACATGGCCGCATGGAGGGTAAAGATACTTTGATGTGGAACATGTACAGGTTGGAAGGTCTTTTGCAATGTTATGTGAATCAAGACACTTTAAAGCACTTTTTAATTAAATATTTCAGAGGGCACAGAAGATATATAGCTGTAGGAAATACAAAACGACTCCTGATGTTAGAAATATGGAGGGATTTTATCCTTGACTAACCTATGGTTCAAAATGTAACTCAAATTAAGAGCATCAATCCCCTTATTTGCAAATTTCATTTTAAGGAAGGGGAGAATGTTATCACTAATAGGTATATCGGTTTGAAAAGTCTGCTAGACGATATGTCCATAATGATGCCCTGCAGTCAATATTGTGGGGTAAAATGTAAGGATATTGACGATTCGTACAATTCATATAACCTTTTCAAAGGAAGGGAATATAACTTGGTACGAATGTGATGAAGCCCTAATGGTAGATTGACAAATGGTAAAAGAGCGTCAGAGGATATGTCATGGATATTGGGCTTATTATATCTACGTTTTCCACGACGTCTACGCTTTTTTGATGTATAGCCAAACAACTGAAAAACATTCACCGACTGGTTTCCAGGGCTTGTTAAGTTTCCTACAGTGTCAATGTGGTCATTGCAACCATAAGGTGCCGCTGTACCTAATTCTCTAATCCAAAAATCATCCCTTTTTCGGCGAAAGGGGGTAATTAGGTTAGGATTATTGGAAGGATGGTATATTTTTTCCAAAATGCGGACTTTCAGGCACAAAATAGAATGGTCGGGCAAATTAAAATGTCTATAAAGTAATTGGTTACCACTGTGGTTTATTTGAAAACGGTGCCCTGACATCCTGGTACGTAACTGACCCTTTGTCTGTCCGACATAAATCATGCCGCATAAGGAACACTCTATACCATATATCAAGTTGGATGACTTACAAGATAGATTTTCAAAAGTACGAGTAGAAAAAGAACGTTTTGTGAGATTACTCGTAAAAGTGTTGTCGGTGATCAGGATCGGGCATGTTTTACAGTTTTTGTCTCCGCATTTGGATATATTACAATCAATAGGGACAAAGTTGTGATCCTTTAAAATATCTACAACTTCCATATCACATGCTTTAATAGCTATATAATTGTCTGCGTTCTTATACCCCATCTTGTTGTCATCGCTAACAATGTATGTATTCTTGGTAATGTCCCGTAGGACAACATGTGGGACACCTGTATTACCTGTCATACCCGTGTCCATATATATAGCAGTGTGGTACCTTTTTTGAGTGGGCGAATTGCCAGCCACTATGTAACTTCTTCTTTCAGGCATTCATAGTGAATTACTGCCCGACAAGTATCCTCGTGGACAATTTGTTCACCAGCAAACTTATGTACACTACGGATATATATGCAAAGTTAAAAAAGGACAGGATTATTTAGATTCGAGTCGAGCTGGTTATCATCTATATCCTCTTGTATAAGCAAGTGAAAACGGGGACTCCATGTCACGGCAAAATGGCACGTGAGAAATCACTCACTTCTTCGGTTGGCCCATTGCATAGGTATAGATTTCTGTCCACTGCATTGTGCAGACGCCGATCTGATGACGTAGGAGCAATAACGTGGATTTGACGTAAAACAAAGATAAAAACAAACATTACAATTGTGGGTGTTGTCGATGAAATATTGAATATATGCCTCATCCATTTGTTTAACACTAATTTGCTATATGGATCTGATATGAGGATTATTTCTCTAAACATGATTCATATGACGTACTGTATTTTTCCCTGAATTTTTAATGGTGCTGACTGTGAATTTTCAACAACGATAGACATTTTGTCCTATCTAAGACGAAGAAGATATATGAATTGTATGATTATAATATTCTAAGACAAAAGAAACACATCTGCATTTACATTTCCCGCAAACCAAACTCGTTTCCTTACAAAAACACCTTTTTTTCGTAACCATAAACAATAACTTAAATATTTATTCTATATTGTTACTGATTGGCATAACGAGAGCAAACGATTGATTTCTATCTATAACACAGCATATAAGGATTCAAATGCATTTATAACTGCTTATTGATAGTAAAGAAATAAAAGACCCCAAACGTGCACACTGCAGATAGAAGTTCTGTCGTCCCATTTATTTATTCATATTATTCTTTTAACACCGACCGATGAATTTGAATGAACTGTTTATATTTGTTGTTGATAGAACACACCAATAGCTACAGAATTCATTTCAAGTATTGGTTTATTTGTGAATATAACAATATAATTACTGTTTGTTCTTTATTATTGCTAAGTACAGCAGTTTATATAAAGAATTTAATAGAATATTACATCATTCTCAATGTACCGTCCATTATTTCTCTTTAATTGTTTTTCAGTGGCACTTATGTCTTCGTTTGTTCATTATATTTACATTGTGTCCCCATCGGTCAGTTGTAGTTTTAACAAACTCCTAACTCCTAACTCGTCCTTGTTAGAGTTGCCCGTTTCAATTCTGAAGTAGAGATGTTTTTCTTATCTCCAGCACTCGGCATACAACAAGAATTTTAAACATATTCAAGCACGCCTTACTATTTATAGTTAGTTACAATACGTTCAGGATTTGAAATGATATTTCGATGTAGAAGGGATGACTTTACAGTCGTTCAGAGTTTTTCCCCTCATATCCATTAGTTGTCAGACAAAGACGAGAATAGTTAACGGTATAGAAGTATGAAATAAGATACAAATAATAGTGAAATAAGAATCGTTCAAAAATACCGAAGATATTACAAATTGTGATTTTATATCTAAATTTTACTCAAAGCTCGCCTCCATCGGAACTGTATATACAATGTAAAAAACGGAGAAGTACCGAAGGATAAACCATATTTCATATTCGATGGAATAAAAAGAGAATATCGTGTATTGTGTCATATTCAGACGTGAGACCAGCTGTCTAAAGGAGTAAGCCTCCCCTAGCTGCAAGCAACACCCGTCGCCAAAGTCCTGCAAGAATTTTTCAAGTCGAGGAGGTAAATACATAAATATACACATAAAAACACAGGAAAGAGAGAAGAACACAAAGTCAAATCATCCTATTCAAAGCATGAACTCTTCTCTAACTGAAATCCCGGCGTCCGAAATGCACGTGAACAAATGTCAGTATGTATACGTATCAAGGATATGAAGTATATTCAAAAAGTTAAGATGGTTAGTTTGTATGGTGAGGTCCCAAAATATCGCTTAATATTATTGAAAGCGGGATCTGAATTCGCACTAGATCTCTATACCAACCATAGAACGTCCTCAGTGACAATTTCAAACGTTCCTAAATACATCTTTGTGAGAGTAGTTTCGTGGCAAGAAGCCTCGCTCTTAGGGAGCAATTTTCGGTATTCAGACCATGCCATGGCATAGCGTATAATTTGTGAATTTCTGAAAACGCCATATGCGGGAGAGAAAGGTATGTCCCTATTCACAATAGGGAAGTTGGTAATAATGAAATTGAAATTGTCACGTTGGTCATAGAGAGATGTTACTAATGAAACATTGTCACCTATTGATAGGAGTATATCGAAGTAGAAGATGCGCTGCCAGTTGTATCTTTTATTTCGAATGGTGTTGAGGTGATCCTTAAATACAGGTTAAATAATTAATTTTTGTTAATCGACAAAACATAATTGATGTATCTATACGTTAAGTTTAACCGTGATGTTAATTCTTTGTTGCTTTTGGAGAGCAGAGACTGTATGAATTCTGTTTCGTAATAGTTCAAAAATATGTCGGACAGAAAAGGAGCGTAATCAGTACCCATCGGAATGTTAACAATCTGTTGGAACAGTTTCTTACCAGGATATCACAAAAAATAGTATCTATAAGGAATTTCAGCGTTTGGATGATCTCTTTTTCTGTATACTTGCTGCTGGAATCAGACTGTTCCTTTACAATATTTGTGTCGTTGTGGCCTAAAACGAGAGACTTGTACCTGCACATTTCTTTATTGTTAAAGAAGGCGTTTTGAATAATTGATGTTATTCTCTTCTTTGATTTTTGATTAGAAATGGTTGTATAAGGAGTTCAAAAGTCAAAAGATTTTCTGCTGCTGACATCTTTGAAAACATGAGATTTTAAGTGCTATGGAAGTTCCTTGACTGATTCCGCTTCTCGAGTAAGCAGTAGAGCAGTGTGTCTGAAGACCATAGTTTATTTCTGTTAGAACTTTGACGAGTAACATGGAAAGAGGCTTGGTGTAACGTTTGAACGATCCAACTATGACTCGATTCTTATATGGTGTTTTATGCATCTTTGGAATACAAAAAAGGCATGGTAGCTAGAGGATAGATTTATTTGTAGTAATACCGAATGAACTGAGAACTGAGTTGTGGTTATCCAATACCTCTGAAGGAGACAAATCTGTAATCGTGTAAGTTGGATTTCCGGACGTTGAATACGGACCAAGCTCTTCTATAAGACATTTAATATAATATGCCTTACATACGAACATATAATTGTTAGCTGCCTTGTAAGCAGAAATGATAAAGAAATTCTTTAACTTATTCCGCCATGCATCCTCTTCGTAGTCATCTACGTCATAAATAAATAGATTAGTGATGGGACGATATAACGAAGATGAACATCCACCTTTGCATTGAACGTAGTGAACTAAACAAGGACTAACACTATTTTGTTTCGGAGTCAAACAACTACCCCGACGGAGCTCCATATTTTCCGAATACTAAACTTGCGCTTTGTGCGGAATGCAGTCATAGCATACAACAGGGTTTTATTCTTGCTAACCATTTCGCCATATAAATCATAAAACTATGTATACTTGAAAGGATAGACAATTCATATTAAAACATTAGAAATTCCCCCTTTTTGTCTCTGTAAAATGTTCATAATATTGACATACGTTCGTTTTATATACAATTTATTTAAACCGGTTAACCACACCAATTGAGTAACGTTCGTTACTTCAACGGACTGCCCTAAGTCGGTATCGTAACCGCAGCACAATCGAATATTTACGTTATGTCGTTCCGTGTATATTATGCTATTTTCATTATGTGTGTGTGTGTGTGTGTGTGTGTGTGTGTGTGTGTGCAGGTCCTTGGTGATTAGTGTCATGCAGTTTTATCAGATGTCCTCTGTTTTCCCTATTATCCTAAATCGTGATTCAGTATAACATATTGTCATAACTCTGCCGAACTCGTAGAAAATATACTGAATTTTTGAATGGTGTGTAGGTGTTGCGCAAGTATTGATGAAAAGAATTTAAAAACTGCCTGTGTACCAAAGTAAAAGAAACATGAAAAGGAGTAAAAATGATTCAGTATAATAATTCCACAAAAAAACAATGTAGAGAGTAATAACTCTTCAAGTATATTTGTAACTTTTAGTATTATCTCGTGACATTATACAATTAGCGTTGTTATCTCGTGACATTGTGTAATGGGCCAAGGGTACTAATATCATAGATTGTATGCTACACACCACGTTTTTGTGATATAACAATGAAAACACCTTTATTAGATTAACGAATAAGCTTAGACATGCAGCTTTACTGAATCTAACAAAGTTGTTCATAAGAACTTTTCTCCCTCTCTCTCGAGTGTAATTTCTCATATCTATTTGACTATTGGTGAGCCAGAGTGAAAATTCCCGATTTAAAATCGGTCTGCTCTATTATTGCCCATTAGTTTGAATTGGTCCCCTTTCCGGCACAATAAATGTGTAATATTATAAAAATATTTAATACGAATAAATGTGGACGTCCAAAGAATTATAATTATATAAGTAAATAGTGAGTTTTACTCTCCTTACTAAATGTAAATGGCGGATCTATGAAAGGAATCCAGAACTGAAGTGCCGTTTGACATTTTCATAAAAGGGTGTTTGCAGAACACGACCTATATTTTATATTATCTGTCACTGCTTAGTGATTACAAGTAATTCGTTTATACATCATGTCGGGATAAGACGCACACACCATAGTCAATTGCATTTTCCCACCCTTTTTAACCGCTGTGCAATATAAAGTTTAAACGCATTATATCACATATATCTTTATGAGCTTAACAAAGTACGCGCAGTGTGACATGGAGAAAATGCTTTAGTATGCGCCATATTGACCAAGTTTTGTTTGATATACACTCAAGCTCTACTTCATACCTTTTCGACACTACGGTTTTGGTGTTTAAACTAAAATTCAGCTTACCCCACCACATAGAATACCCGCGCCCTTATTTACTTGTAAACAAGGAAATTTTTACTCAGACTCATTATAAAATATCTGGTAGTGTGACACTTTGCAAGGTGTTAACCCATAATAACCGTATATATTTTGGCTTTTAATGACTGGCTAGGTCAGCCAAATCTTGATATGTTGCACTATTGTAATATTCATATGTTTATCTTGGTCTAACGCAGTACATTGATGTGAGTGCCACACCGTAACAATGACGTTGGGTTTGTAAATAGGTATATTTCTAGTGTCCTGCGTGATTTATAAATGTCACACGTGTTTATAAATCATAAAAGCATATAGTTTCTTTTTGAAAATATCTCTGATTTCATGAAGTGTATTATAATTTGCTCTAATAGACTGTAGCAGCAAGACAGGACCTTATTCACAGATTATGATATGGGTAAATAGGGATACTTTACATCAAATATATGGTCAATTTGATTAAACTTTCGGTCAATAAGATGCAATAACAACTACCTTGATGATTCAGACTCTAACAAACTAGCAAATATCAATAGAGGTATACACAAGGGTGTATGTTCAAATGGCCGACTCATTTTTATTTCCGTATTTTGCATCCTAATGACAGATTAGTATGGGCAATTGCTGTTGATCGCTTGTTTAATGTTCATATATGCAGGACATCTGCTGACGTATATCATTGCACTGAATCATGACCGCTGATCCCTCTACCAAACGTGCAATATTAATAAGAAATTTTGACTGTTTATGTACGTGATAAATAAAGTGCAAAGATACAGAGCGGTAAACAACCATTAGAACGAACACAATAGAGATTAAAGATATTAAGGACGACGTCGTACAACGACATGGAGGAGTAATCATCCTTATACGTAACTGCTAATCACCTTAACAACGTCGTCTTTATAAAATTACGAAAGAACATTAAATTTAAATCATTACGTAAAGTCAAAGAAACGCCATCTTTTAAAACTCTTTTTTAAAGAATTCTGTATACCGTCAGTCCCTAACAAATTTTACTGTATTTAGTTGGTAGTAAATTTCAGAATGCAGCATTTTTTATAAACCAATTTTGAACAGAATATCCATATTCATGATGTTTGGGTATGAATTACAATAAATTGCTGTGGATTCACTCAGTACCTATCTTACATTTATGAATAGATTACTGAGATGATTCAGGCGATTTTCCAGTTTTATGAAACCTTGTCCTTTCCTTGGCAGTGGAATCGTCTATACATCTAAAGGGAGATTCTTTGTGTAAAAAGATATCTGAATGACACTTCATCAGTTGCATCCAAAATTTATAATTACAAAGGGTTTCTACAGTGTCTTGATCTTAGCAACTCTGCATGCCATCCTCAACCGTGTGCATGTTCCTCATCTAATTTCGTATATTCTCCTTGTGGCCATGTCATTACTGGTGATCTCGATATAGTTAAAAACAGTAAATTAAGAGAACTTTTACTTAAAGGTCCAAAATACAGAGAACCCAGATCATTCACATGGAGCCAAAATTTTTAGAATATTATGAACTGCTGCGAGGAATATGCCACACGATGGGCAAAAGGAGAGGAAGTACAAGTCGACCCTCTTTCGGAATGGATAAAATCTATTGCAGTACTGCTGAAATCAAAAAATTAAAAAATTACAAGGTTCTGTAAACACCAGATTCGAATCTATTTTTAAAGATCTTGATGTTGTCAGAGAACTTACCTTCCTCCAAGAACATTATGTCATTACACCAGCAGATAAAGCATCTAATAATTATACATCTACTTGTAAGAAATATTACTTTGACAGCCTAGTGAAAGAATTAGGATTAAATTCAGCTCCAGGAAATCCTACTTATACTCTCACGAACTTTTCGGTTTTGGAAGTACTCGAGAATCATAAATCTGTCCTCAATACGTTTGGTATTGACTCAAATAAATTGAATTTAGAACTTCCATATTTGTACTGTATTCCAAAAATGCACAAAACTCCGTACAAACAACGCTTTATCGCTGGTTCCTCGAAGTGTTCCACAAAATCTGTATCGATGCTACTCACAAAAATATTATCAGAAATTAAATCTGGCCTTCATAGATATTGCGAAACAGTATATTCCAGAAGTGGAATTAATCAAATGTGGATCCTTAAAAATTCAAAAGAGTTGTTAGAACATCTAAAATCAAAAAGTTTTACTAAAATTCACTCCATCAAGTCTTTTGACTTTTCGACTCTTTACACAACGATCCCTCATCAGAAATTAAAAGACAGATTAGCGGAAATTATTCAAAATGCATTTACTAATAAAAACGGAAGCCGCAAATTCAAATATATAGTAATAGGCCACGATAAAACTTACTTTGTTAGGGAAAATTCTGATTCCAAAAATAAATACACTGAGACAGCTGTCATCCAGATGTTGAACTTTCTTATCAATAACATTTTTGTGGTGTTTGGAGGTAAGGTTTCTCAACAAATTGTCGGCATTCCAATGGGCACTAACTGTGCTCCGCTTCTGGCTGACATATTCCTTTATTCATACGAAGCTGAGTTCATTAAGTCTTTGCTTTCGCAAGGGAAAAAAAACAATTGGCTCTTGGCTTCAATTTTACTTACAGATATATAGATGACTTGCTTTAATTTAATAATCCTTCATTCGCGGATTACCTTAGCATCATCTATCCAAGTGAACTGGAGGTCAAAGAAACGACAGAAAGTAGTAATTCTACTTCGTATTTAGATATTATGTTGTCTTTCGACATTAATGGTCAACTGAACACCTCACTCTATGACAAACGTGACGATTTCAATTTCGCTATCCCAAACTTTCCTTTCATAAGTAGCAACATTCCATCATCGCCCGCATACGGCGTATTCATATCTCAGTTAATACGTTATTCCAGAGCATGTTCAAATTACAATGACTTTGTTCTGAGGGCTAGGCGACTTTCAGTTAAGCTGCTCAACAAGGTTATATATGTGCTAGACTAGCATCGTCACTGAGGAAGTTCTACGGTCGTTACGAGACTCTTATTACTCCATATGATATCTCGTTATCCAGACTTTTGAATGATATTCTGGACTGAGACCGATTCCGATCACTTTACACAGATTTGACACCTTCTATACTAGAAGGTTACCTACTTCGACTTCTCCATATATAAATACATATGGAATTCACACGATTTGACCCTTTCTACGGGGTATATGTGACGGGTCTTGCTAGCAAGCAGGAGATGCTCACTCTCCCCTGATCTCACTCCATCACAGGGGTTCACATATGCTCTTCAAGTAGACATATTTTGTTATTTTCCATTTGTTTTTCATTTTCACTGATTTTGTATGTCCTATGGTTTCATGATTTTTGGACTTGTGGTTTGTATTTATCCATCATCTTTACATTCCATTTACAATGGAAAGGTGCTAAACTTGATGACGTCACAAGAGTTTTCACTGAATCTATTGGAGTTACCTCCCTTAGTCAGCCATATATTTGGTGAAACAAGAGCTTTTTATTTATAGTATTATTTGGTGACGGTTTTCACAATTCTCTACCAAAATTAACATATACTAAATAAATTATATCTTAATATCTATTGGTTCACAAGTATTTTATATTTTCAAAGGTAATGTAAAGAAATTCAGTCGGTATATTTGTTGATTAAAGCACAAAACTTCACAATAATTTGATACACAAAATGTATTACAACGGGAGATAACTTCTGTAGATCGTCGCTTGGTGGAACCTTTCTACACTTAATTACTCGTTCAAACCTCTGGCAAACAATAAGAGAGCATTGTGACATCAAAAATTCGACAAATACTCCACAAAAGCGTTGGGGGAATTGCATGGTCATTCCGGCATTATTTACACAGTTCCTACGAATAATACAAAGTAAAGTGCTAAGATATCGAGCGGTATTCAATACATAATATCTATTATACTGTACAAAATAGAAGATATAGACTATCACATATCCTTGGCAGAATGAGAGATGGGGTTAAGTGCTACAGAGGTTTGGTTAGGTGCTATGGAAGAGTTAACATCCACTGCTGACCGGTCGTTATGTCATTATTTGAACTAGTATAACTCGTGGTCATATGTATAGAAGAATGACCAAGTATCGCTCCATTCCCTAAAAACAATGGAGCCGTAACCACGAAGCGGCCGGGATCCATTTTGTAAAGGAATAGAGCGATACGAGGATATTCTTCGACTTGAAATCCACCCATTGAGTACATCGATGCGTTACCTATACAATTCATTTGTGCGAAATCCCCCCCCCCCCCGCCCTCCTCTCCGGCAATGAGCATCTTGCATCCGCTACCCCCTTTCTTTTTACAATGCTGCAAACCTATGCTTATATACACTACGTATATATATATGCAAAGTTAAAAAAGGAAAGGATTTTTAGGTTCGAGCCGAGCTGGTTACTCATCTATATCCTCTCATATAAACAAGTGAAAACGGGACCCCATGTCACGGCAGAAATGGCATGTGAGAAAGTCCCTGATGTCGATGAAATATTGGCTATATGCCTCATCCATTTGTTTAACACTAATTTGTTCTATGGATCTGATATGAGGATTATTTCTCTAATTATGATTCATATGACGTACTGTATTTTTTCCTGAATTTCTAATGGTGCTGTCTGTGCATTTCCACCAACGATATACATTTTGTTCTATCTCAAATGAAGAAAATATATGAATTGCATGATTACAATATTCTAAGACACAAAAAAACACATCTGCATTTACATTTCCCTTACCGTTTTTCGAAAACTAAACTCGTTTCCTTACAAAAGGCACCTTTTTTCGTAACCATAAACGATAACTCAAATATTTATTCCATATTGTTACTGATTCCCATGACGAGCGCAAACGATTGATTTCTATCTATAATACAGCACATAACGATTTCAATTCATGTAGCCAGAGAGCTCTCTGAACTGCACGAACAATTCATTATTGTCCCAGCTGACAAAGCAGCAAACAATTATACCTTCGTTTGCAAAAGATTTTACATTAATTGTCTGTTAGAGAAACTTGGATTACACTCTGCACCTGGAAATCCAACACACACACACAAATAAATTTATCTATTTCTGAAATACTTCAAAACCATAATTCTGTCCTCGAGTCTTTTGGAATTACCACGGCAAACTCTGACCTTGAATTACCTTATATTTATTGGATTCCAAAAATGCACAAAAGCCCTTAATAACATCGTTTCATTGCTGGTTCTTCCAAGTGTACCACCAAACCTCTATCCATATTGCTAATGAAGATATTGACACACATCAAGCATGGTCTTCAAATTTACTGTAATACTGCATACTCCAGAAGCGGAATAAATCAGATGTGGATCCTCAAGAATTCTAAAGAACTTTTAGAGAATCTAAAATCTCCGAAATTTAATATTTTCAGTATCAAATCTTTTGTTTTCTCCACGCCCTACACTACTATTCCGCATTAAAAGCTCAAAAAGAGACTTGCTACAATTATTCGAAATTCTTTTTTCCATAAAAATGGAAATCGTAGATATAAATATCTTGTCATTGGGCGAGAAGATACATATTTTGTAAAAGGACACTCTGATGCAAAACGCAAGTATACCGAAGATCAAATCATCAAAATGCTGGAATTTTTAATAGACAATATTTTCGTGGTGTTTGGAGGGAACATTTTTCAGCAAGCCATTGGCATTCCCATGGGGACTAACTGCGCCCCTCTTCTTGCTGACATTTTCTTATATTGGTATGAGGCAGAATTTATTCAAAACATGCTTTCCACAGGCAGAAAAAGCCTTGCATCTCAGTTTCATTTTACGTATAGATATATAGACGACGTATTGTGAATCAATAATCCTAACTTTAAGGATTACATACATGAAATGTATCCCCATGAACTTGAGATAAAAGAGACAACCGAGAGCAATAATTCCGCTTCGTATCTGGATATATTTCTAACTTCCAACAATAATGGTTATTTGAACACATCTCTGTATGACAAACGTGACGATTTTAACTTCCAAATAACTAACTTTCCGTTTCAACTTATAAGGTAAGCAGAAGCCTGTGCTCTATACGACGGTTTTATTCCAAGGGCCAAACGACTGGCCACTAAGTTGCGTGTGCAGGGATATGTTAAAGGACGTCTGAAATCGTCACTGAGGAAGCTCTATGGTCGCCATGGGGATCTTGTACGAAAATATGATGTGCCTCTTTCTAGAATAATTGATAATTTCTGGAATGCGACTAAATGACCTGTTCAGAGAACACCAAATATGGCGTTGTATACCAGCTTTGTGCTTTCGTATGTACAATTAGGAAACCAAAACTCTTGACATGTTCCTTAAGAACTGCTGTGACGGGTGATGCATGCAAACAGGACACGCTTACTCTCCCCGGGCACCTGGTCTCACCTCGGAATTTTTCAGTATTTCGGGGTTCACAACAGTTCTTTTTGAGACTTACACGATTTTGTATCTGTCCTTGGACTTTGAGAATAATTAACGGTTTGGTACTTCTCCGATATTGATTATAACCACTTATTGATAATAAAATATATTATTCTTTTAACACCGACCGATATATTTGAATAAATTGTTTATATTTGTTCGTGATAGAAACACACAAATAGCTACATAATTCTTTTCAACTATTAAGTTTAGTGGTGATTATAACAATATAACTACTGTTTATTCTTTATTCTTGCTAAGAACAGCAGTTTATATAAAGAATATAATAGAATATTACATCATTCTGTGCCGTCCTTTATTTCTCTTTGTTTTTCAGTGGAACTCACGTCTTGGTGTGTTCATTTTGTTTACATTGTGTCCTCATTGGTCAGTTGTATTTTTAACAAACTGACGAAATAAGTACGTGCTTTTCCCTGTTAGAGTTACCCGTTTCAATGCTGAAGGTGGACATGTTTTTCTTATCTCCAGCACTCGGCATATAACAAGAATTTCAAACATGTTAAAGCACACTTTACTATTTATAGTGAGTTACAATACGTTCAGGACTCGAAATGATATTTCGATGTAGTAGGGACGACTTTACAGTCGTTCAGAATTGTTTGCCTAATATCCAGTACTCGTCAGACAGAGACGAGAATAGTTAATGGTATAGAAGTATGTAATAAGATACAAATAATAGTGAAATAAGAATCGTTCAAAAATACCCAAGACATTGCAAATTGTAATTTTATATGTAAATTTTACTCAAAGCTCGACTCCATCAGAACTGCAAATTCAATGTAAAAAACGAAGGAAGTACTGAAGGATAAACCATATTTCATAGGCAATGGAAGAAAAGGACAATATCGTGTATTTTGTCACATTCAGACATGAGACAAGGTTCCTGGGGGAGTAAGCGTCCCGTTGTTGCAAGCAACACCCGTTGCCAAAATCCTGCAACAACTTTTCAAATCGAGGAGATAAATACATAAATATACACATATAAATACAGGAAAGAGACAAGAACACAAAGTCAACTTATCCTATTCAAAGCATGAAATGTTGCTTAACTGAAATTCCGACGTCGGAAATGCACATGAACAAATGTCTGTATATATATGCACCGAGTATATAAAGAATAGTCAAAAAGTTAAAATGGTTAGTTTGTATAGTCAGGTCCCAAAATATCGCTAAACATTATTGAAAGAGGGATATGAATTTGCCCTAGATCCCTATACCGACTATAAAACGTCATCGGTGACAATTTCAAACGTTCCCCAATATATCCCTTTTAGAGTAGTTTCGTGGCAAGAAGCCTCTTAGAGTGCAGGTTTTCGTATTCAAAGCATGCCCTGGCATAGCGTATGATTTGTGTAATGAAGACGCCATATGCAGGAAAGGAAGGTATGTTGCTATTCAGAAAAGGGAAGTTGGTAATAATGAAATTGAAATCGTCACGTTGGTCATAGAGAAATGTTACTAATGAACCATCGTCACCTGTTGATAGGAGTATGTCGAGGTATGAAGCAGAAGATGCGCTCCCAGTTGTATCTTTTATTTCGAATGGTGTTGAGGTGATCCTTAAATACAGGGTTGTTCATCGAGAAAACGTCATCGATATAACTGTATGTAAAGTTGAACCGAGATGCTAATTGTTTATTGCCTTTGGAGAGCAGAAACTGGATGAATTCTGTTTCGTAATAGTTCAAACATATGTCGGACAGAAAAGGAGGAGTAATTAGTACCCACTGCAATGCCAACAATCTGTTGGAACACTTTCCAACCAAGATATCAGAAAATAGTATCTATAAGAACTTTTAACGTTTGGAGGATCTCTTTTTCTGTATACTTGCTGCTGGAATCGGACTGTTCCTCTACAATATATGTATATTTGTGGCCTTAAACGAGATACTTATACCCGCAAATTCTTTTATTGTTAAAGAAGGCGTTTTCAATAATTGATGTTATTCTATTCTTCGGTTTTTTGATAAGGAATGGTTGTATAAAGAGTTCAAAAGTCAAAAGATTTGATGCGGCTGACATCATTGAAAATATGAGATTTTAAGTGCTATCGAAGTTCGTACATATGTACTTCCAATAACTCTGGATTCTTTTCCAACAAACAATATACTTCATATAAATACTGGACTTGCAAGGAATTATGTAAAGCACTAGATTTTCTCATGAATAATATTTTTGTGCAATTTGATGGCAAGATATATCAACAAATAGTTGGGATTCCTATGGGTACTAACTGCGCACCTCTGATAGCAGATTTATTTCTTTATTGTTATGAGAGGGATTTTATGGTTTCTATTCAAAAATCAAAACGTTTTGACCTCATTGACAAATTTAATAATACTTGCAGATATCTGGATGACATTTTGGTGATCGACAACCCTGAATTCGAACAATTTATATCAGAAATATATCCACCAGAGCTCACATTGAATAAAGCTAATACTTGAGATAAATCTACTCCTTTCTTAGATTTAAACATCAAAATTATCAACAATCTAATATATACTAATATTTATGATAAACGTAAGGATTTTGGATTTCCTATTGTAAATTTCCCTTACTTGGATGGAGACTCCCACCATATGGTATCTATATATCTCAATTAGTTCGATTTGTCAGAGGCTGCACCGATGTTTTGGACTTTCATAAACGAAATTTACAAATTACTACTAAACTTTTAACTCAGGGTTACAGATATCACAAGCTAAGAAAAACATTTGGTAAATTCTATAGATCTTATTTAGAACTTCTATCTATATTTGGAAATATTTCTTTTCAACAGTATGTATCCAATGGAATTTCCCATCCTAATTTTTACGGTGATCTCGTATATAAACTAAGGAAAGTAAAAGGCTACGATAACGTTATTTTACCATGTAATAAAATAGTCAAACGTCTCCTAAATAGACAATATGATATTGAGATCATCAAAAAGACTATAGGTCTTGTATTTGGCCCCTCTACAGCCTTATGCAGACTTTTACTTGAACGTTGCACGCTGACTAACAGGGTGGTGGGGACTATATGATGGGCCTTGTCCAAACCTCTTTCAGAGGAGACATGGTCCTGAACCTCGTCCCCTCTGACTGTTAGTCGGGACTCCTACAGATCTAGGGTCTTAGCTCGCTTTCAGACTGGCAGAGCACGGTTTATCATGTTGATGTCGCATATATTTTTACACCATTATGTGTTTTACAATACCTTACGTGTTTATATTTTTATGACCTCTCAATATGCGATACCTGTTGACCCTTGTTCTTTACATGGAGGATTATTTATAACTTTTTAAATGTACGTCTTTTGATTGTTCTGCGGTGAGTGGGAAGGTGGGCCCGTAAACCGGTTAACCACACCATTTGTTTGGCTTTTGTCAAATTAAATGACCGTCCTAAGTCGGTATCATAATTGCACTACAATCAAATATTTTTGTAATGTGTTAAATGTTCTATTATATTATTTGTGTTCATGTATTGTGTGTCTCCATGGTGATTTCTGCCACATAACTAAGCCGATAACTCCTCTTTTTTCTTCGAATTCTTTATGATTTATTCCGCTTCTCGAGTAAGCAGAAGAGCAGTGTATCTGAAGACCATAGTTTATTTCTGTTAGAATTTTGGTGAGCAATATGAGAAGAGGCTTGGTGGAACACTTGAACAATTCAGCTATGACTCGATGCTTACATGGTAGCTCAAGGTTACATTCATTTGTAGTAATACCGAATGGACTGAGAACTGACTTGTGATTACCCAATACCTCTGAAGGAGACAAATTTGTAATTCTGTAAGTAACAATGTAGAATACCAGGCGTTGGATGAAGACCAAGCTCTTCTATAAGACATTTAATATAATATACCTTACATACCAATGTGTAACTGTTAGCTGCCTTGTCAGCAGGAATGATAATGAAATTTTTGTGAAGTCGTGAAAGTTCTCTAACGACGTTGGAGTCACGAAAGATAGAATTGATATGTTATTCAATGCAACATTCTTCCGCCGTGCATCCTCTTCGTAGTCAAATACGTCATAAATAAAGAGATTAGTGATGGGCCGATATAACGAATATGAACACCCATCTTTGCATCGAACGTAGTGGACTAACAAGGACAAACAGTATTTTGTTTCGGCGTCAAACAACTACCCCGACGGAGCTCCATATTTTCCGGACACTAAACTTTCGTTTTGTGCGTAATGCAGCCGCGGTGTACAACAGGTTTTTCTTTTCTTGCTAACCATTTCGCCATATAAATCATAAAGCTATGTATACCTGAAGCGATAGACAATTCATATTAAAACATTAGAATTTCCTCCTTTTTTGTCTCCGTAACACGTGTATAATATTGACATACTTCGTTTTATATATAATTTATTATACTAAGTCGTGATTCAGTCTAACATATTGTGATATCTCTACTGAACTCGTAGAAAATATAATGACGTTTGGAATGATGTGTAGATGTTGCGCAGGTATTTATGAAAATAATTTCAAACAGTTATACTGCCTGTTTACCAGTGTAAAAGAGGCTTGAAGAAGAGCAAAAATGATTCAGTATAATAATTCCACTAGGATTTTACCAAAAAATGTAGTGAGTAATAACTCTTCAAGTATATTTGTAACTTTTAGTATTATCTCGTGATATTGTACAGTTAGTGTTGTTATCTCGTGATATTGTGCATTGGGCCAAGGATACTAATATCATAGTTTTTGAGATATCACAATGAAAACACCTTTATTAGATTAACGGATGTATTTGAATATTGGAAAGCCAGAGTGAAATTTCCAGATTCAAAATCGGTCTGCTCTATTGTTGCCCATCAGTTTGAACTGGACCCCTTTCCGACACAATAAATGTTTAATATAGCAAAAACATTTAATACGAATAAATGTGGACTACCAAAGAATTATAAATACATAAGTAAATAGTAAATTTTCCTCTACTTACTAAATATAAATGGTGGAACTATAAAAGGAATCCAGAACTAAAGTGCCGTTTGACATTTTCATTGCAGGTTGTTTGCAGAAGCCGACCTATATTTTATATTATCCATCACTGCTTACTGATTACAAGTACTTTGTTTATACATCATGTGACAATAAGACGCACATACCATCATTCATACCAGTCAATTGCATTTTCCCACCCTTTTTAAAAGCTGTGCAGTATAAAGTATAAACGTATCATCTCACATATATCGTTATGAGCTTAACAAAGTAGGCGCAGTGTGACATGGGGAAAATGCTTCACTATTAAGAGGAGCCACATTGACCAAGTCTTGTTTGATTTACACTCAATCTGTACTTCATAGCTTTTCAACACTACGGTTTCAAAGTTTAAACTATCAATCAGCCTATCCCACCATATAGAATACCTGCGCCCTTATTTACTTGTAAACAAGGAGGTTTTCACTGAGATATTATAATATATCTGGTAGTGTGACACTTTGCATGGTGTTAACCCATAATAACCGCATATATTTTGGCTTTTAATGACTGGTTAGGTCAGCCAAATCTTGATATGTTGCACTATTATAATATTCATATGTTTGTCTTGGTCTAACGCAGTATATTGATGTGAGTGCCACACTGCAACAAAGACGTTGATTTTGTAAATCTGTACATTTCTCGAGTCATGCGTAATGTATAATCGTCACACGTGTTCATAAATCAAAAAACCATATGGTTTCTATTTGTAAATATCTTGAATTTCATGAAGTGTATTATGATTTGCTCTAATAGACTGTAGCAGCAAGACATGACCCTATTCCCAGATTATGATGTAGGTAAACAGGGATACTTTACATTACATATATGGTGAATTCGGAGTATTAACGTTTCGGTCAATAAGATGCAATGACAATGGCCTTGATGATTCAGACTCTAACTAACTAGAAAATTTCAAGAGGTATACACAAGTGTGTATGTTCAAATTTCACACTCATTTTAATTTCCGTAATTTGCATCCTAATTACAGATTAGTATGAGCAATTACTGTTGATTGTTTGTTTAATGATCATATATGCAGGAAATCTGCTGATGTATATGATTGCACTGAATCATGACCGATGATCCCTCTACCAAACGTGCAATATTAAATAATAAGAAATTTTGACTGTTTATGTACGTTATAAATAAAGTGCTAAGACACAGAGCGGTAAACATCCATTAAAACGAACAAAATAGAGATAAAAGTTATTAAGGACATGGCAGAGTAATCATTTTTAAATGTAATTGCTAATTATCTTAACAAAGTCGTCTTTATAAAATGTCGAGAGAACATTAAATTTAAAGCATTAAATGAAGTCAAGGAGTACACCATCTTATAAAACTCTTTTTTAAAGAATTCTGTATAACGTCAGTCCCTAACACATTTTACTTTAGTTAGTAGTAAATTTCAGCACTTTTATAAACCAACTTTGAACAGAATATCCATATTCATGATGTCTGGGTATGAATTACAATACATTGCCCTGGATTCACTCAGTACCTATTTGACATTTATGAATAGATTACTGAGAAGATTCAGGCGATTTTGCAGTTTTATGAAAGCTTGTCTATTCTTTGGCAGTGGAATCGTTCATAAAACTAAAGGGAGATTCTTTGTGTAAAAAAAGATATCTGATTGACCCTTCCATTTACGATCGAGAATGTTAAACCTGATGACGTCACAATAGTTATTACTGAGTCTAAATCTATTGGAGTTACCTCCCATAGTCAGCCATATGTGTGGTCAAATAAGAGCTTTTTATTCATAGTATTATTTGGTTAAGGTTTTCATAATTCTGTATCTAAATTAACATATACTAAATAAATTATATCTTAATATTAATTGGTTTATAACTAATTTATATTTTCAAAGATAATTTAAAGAAATTCAGTCGGTGTATTTGTTGATAAGAGCACAAAACTTCACACTAATTTGATACACAAAATGAATGACAACAGGAGATAACTCCTGTAGATGTTTTTCTTGGTGAAACCTATCTACACTTAATTACTCATTCAGACCTCTGACAAATATTAAGAGTGTATTGTGACATCAACAATTTGACAAATACTCTACAAAAGCGTCGAGAGAATTTGCATGGTCATTCCGCCATAATTTACACAGTCCCTACGAATAATACAAAGTTAAGTGCTAAGATACCAGACGGTATTCAATAAAGAAAATAGAAGATATAGGTTATCACAAATCCTTGGCAGAATGAGAGATGGGGTTAGGTGCTGTGGAGGAGTTAGCACTGCTGACCAGCCGTGAAGTCATATCATTACGAATCAAACTAATATAAATCTACATGTATTTCATTTGTAACATAAGACCAAGTAGACTGAATAATTGCGGTTTGACATATTAAAGCAGCTAATATCAGCTTTCATTGAGATACAACTCGTAATTAATTCTGATGTGAAGAGGTTTGGTAGGAGATATCAATATTATATAAAACATAGATGCAATATTCAGTAATGATGCCATTCATATATTAACTGTGAATTTATTCAAAATATTGGTACAGAGAAACAAATTTATACATGGGCAATCAATTTTATTGATAAATGATATAAACACTGAACACTATATCATGGCAAAATGAATGTTTGATACTATTACTCGACCTCATCCAGTTTTGGGCTGATGGCGTCATTATATACTGTATATATCGGCTCTAAGTAAGAGCGAGTGCTGGAAGTGGACTCTTTGTCGACCTCGTATATCTCATCATTTTGGAGATGTTCTCTAAAACAAACATCTTGCTATCAAAATTAATAATAACGTACAAGTTAAGATTTTTATACATACAATATAGATTTAATCAATATATGATTAAGCTCTTTGTAAAATGAAGTCGCTATTTATGTCTAATAATATATGATATCATAATCATTCATCTTTACATGTAACACGCATTTTGATTGGTGTAAAAATCATCCATGAATTTTTTTTCCTCTGAGGACGTAATTTTCCGCGCTTTCTTAACTGTGACGTCAATACTGTCACAAACACGAGAGAAACTTACAGATGTAGAGAAATAGTGCTTACATAATGTACAAATGCTTGAAAGGAATTTAGAGGATACCACGAAAAAAGGACAGAAAACTCACGCATCATGCGCTACAAGCAATAATGCAGTTGACGATTTTTTTACCGTAGTATACCTTTATCCAACGAAAAACAAAAACAGATGCAGTCCTTAAATAATTTATAAAAGTTAAAAAATGAAAGTCACTTGTGCTACGTTACTGTTACGAAATTAAAACAATGAGAAAAAAATTATTCAGATGATTTGAGAATGAATTACCTAAACAGAAATTATATATTACAACATTATATAGAATACAGAAATGACCTACGTGATTTCATGCCATATAAAGTTTGAAATTCTTAGAATATGTATGAGTTATAAAGAACATCCTTTAATAAATGCAATACGATTACTATTGAGTGAAAATGCACGCGTTTTACGATGTTCAGACATTTGTTGTTTTAGTGATAAAATGAATGAATGTTTTAAGCTACCTTTCTTTTAGAATTACTGATATATACTTTTTACTATTCTCTTACCTTTCTATACATTTAGCTGAAAACCAGAATGACATAATCAAAAATTTGAATTAGAAGATTAGAGATTAGATCGCTCGCTAGTATAGTCAAATCAGAAATACTTAAACAAAATGTTTTTTTTTTTTATTTATTTATTTATTTAATTTATATATATTACACTTTTGTGGATTGTTCCAACGTGTAGTATGGTGTGATTGGATAGTTTACGGGTTAATGCATTACACATGAATCTCATGTCAAGTAAATCATACAAAATACTCCGAAACAACGATTTGAATTTTCGTGGGTCAAGGTCGGTAGTGTCTTATTTCTAATTTGAGATACCTAATTCCTAGAAGAAAATTTCCGGAGAACGTTTCCGTGGAAAAGAAAAACCGTATTCATGAATTGCTTTCTCTGAAATCAGATCAATTAATACATGCACAATAACACTATATAAAATGATATTGTCTCTTCAGTCAAGATACCAAACATACAGACTCGCCTTGGGATGAGGGTGATCCCTATCGATTTTGGGGTCAAACACTGAGTGTACTGGACATTGATAAAGCGGGCTGTTGCGTGTTTTAAAAGTATTCGTTTATACATTTTTTTAACTGAGGAGTAGTTGTAGTTGTGATTTATATTTTTCACGCTTGTTTGTTATTAAAAAGCTTTATTAAAAATGTTTAGGGTGTGATTATGGCAATTGACCTCTAAACATGAAAAAATAATGGGTGTTGGTCTCTTAAGATCAATAGTATGTGTATCAATTTTGGCGGTCTAAATGAGTTGGTGTGTCTTTAGTACATGTACTAATTTTGACGGCACTAGCATACGTACTTTTGTCTGTAACGCAGGTTAGCTTCATGAACGTCATAATGAGCAGGTGTACCATATTTGACTTAACTAGGCAACGCGGTTCACTCTGTACCCTGTTTAAAACTAAGTCAATACTGTTACTATGTCACGTTGATTTTGACACCTGACCTTGAAAAAATTTAGGAGTGTGTGTGTAAACGTATGGGCTTTTATTGCCTACAATGTTTATCAATAAAGCTAATGACTTCAGTTTATTTTATGTCAAAAGTGGATTTTAAGCTACCGTGTCTCAAAATCAGTAGTTGGAATCCCAAGGGAGTCTCGTCCATTTTCGGATGAGAGTGAATATCCCCGAGATCCAAAGGTCCCTTGCAACTTTCAGGAACTTTACAGCCTCTGAAGTATTCATCCTGAATAGAAACTATTGAAAAACATCCGTATGTCTGGATGTTATCATCGCCTTATTGGCGATAAAATGTGGATGTAGCAAAAGAAAGGAAATAAAAAATAGCAATTATATTCTACCTTGTTCAGCTGTATCTGCATCACAAATAACGTCTAAGTAATTGCTACTTTTGGAATCGGTAGAACTAGCCTTATCTTCATCTTCAACATTACCATGTTTAAATACTGATCCTAGGAAAATTAATATAAATCATCATATTTACTTTAGATATAATAACTTGTAGTTATATCCAGGAAAAGAATCCGAATTTCAAATACATTTTCACCAATAGAAAAAAGGAAAGATGAGAATAAACATATATAACTATATTACAACACTTACGTAAATCGCAAGGCAGTCTCGTTTAGATTTAATCAAATCAATCGTCATGATATAGCTAGTGATCATTTAACATTCTTTAAATGTTACTGTTTAAACAATTCATACGTTTGTTTTGAACAGTTTATAAATCATCATATTTACTTTAGATATAATAACTTGTAGTTATATCCAGGAAAAGAATCCGAATTTCAAATACATTTTCACCAATAGAAAAAAGGAAAGATGAGAATAAACATATATAACTATATTACAACACTTACGTAAATCGCAAGGCAGTCTCGTTTAGATTTAATCAAATCAATCGTCATGATATAGCTAGTGATCATTTAACATTCTTTAAATGTTACTGTTTAAACAATTCATACGTTTGTTTTGAACAGTTTATCAAAGTCATAATTTTGAACACATTGGCATTTTGTGCAAAATATTTTGGAGACAAAAAGAAAACAATCGGTATTAATGTTCTGCATGCAGACTGCAAGTAAAGTCAATTTTGACTATATTTGTATAAGGTTGAAATTTGTACCTCGATCACTAGCATCACTGTGACAATCATGTAGCTATTATTCACTGGCTGTATTGTCGTCTTTAATGGCATTATCACAATTTTCTACCGCAAAACCAAGATAATGCTGGTGTAATGCACACTACTTTGAAAATCCCATTTACCTCAACAAATTTGTATTTCGCATGTATTTCTACGGTTAGGTGGGTGACTCCTGATAGAGAGGTCTCTGGTTTGAGAGCCCGCTCCCGATGGTTCTCGGTGTTTTGGCATGCAGTAGCACGGTTGATTTGGTACGCACTGCTTTTGATGGATCTATTTTGCAGGGCTCACTTTCTGCTCATTGCATCAGGCACATGCCGTCACCATATAAGTGCAAAATTCAGTGTGCAAAGTACAATAAATAAATGAATGAACGGATGATTGATTGATTATTGTTTTACGCCACGCCACGAATATTTCACGTATATGGTGACGGCATTTCCCTGATGCGGAGCATACACCTCTTGACCTTTGCAACGGACCCACCCGAAGGCCTCGGTTTTTACTGTCTCATCCGAAAGACATGACCCCGGCATGACCAGAGCGAGACTCCGACCCCGGCCTCCCGATCAGGAGTCCGACGCGATACCACTAGGCCACGCCAGCTTACTAAATGAATGAATGAATATATTAATTAAAATATATGCTTATTATTTGTTAGCATAGATTGACCGTATCTATCAGTTTAATCTGAGCTCGAGTTCTGTTAAGAGGAATTGTTAAGTCCACTGATGTTATGTACCACGTATCATTAGTTTCAGTGGAAAGAGCAATAACTACGGCATGTCTCTAAATCAGGCACTAATATTGAGGTAATATTTTATCTTTCATCAAGATATTTGAAAAGACATCAATCTTATAGTTATAGTTTATATATATATAGTTTATAGTTGTAAACGGTGCGACGATAGGTATTCCTGTAATATTTATTGTTAGTTTATAATCGGTAAGCAAAGTAAATAATTCCAATGATATTTTGACACAATTTAAAGGCATAAACATCAATTTTTATTTGACATATACCATTAAAGTTTATCCTACTTATGTGCTCCAGAAATGCTCTATCATTGTCAAGGACTGGCAGTTCGTATTCATGCACAATGGCTTGAAGTGCAGACTCGGTATCAACACAAAAGTTGCTGTTCGAAGCTGGCTGAGTCGGAATATTATTTATTTCATCATACACTGTACCTCCTGGTCGGTTTATATCAAAATTGGTATGGTATTTGAAGAAATACACATCATTTCTGTATTTCTTATTTCTAAAACAACAACAATAATAATAATAATAATAATAATAATAATAATAACTTTTGTTCGCGTATATATTTTATATAACTGCAACATTGATGTACTAATAATTTCGTAGTTTTCAATATTTAGATTCAAGCACCAGATGTGAATAGTGGTAGAGCCAGTGTACTCGCATGGTATTAGATTTTATGTTTGGGAATACTTTTTGTTTCACTGTACTTACTTTTAAGTTTAAGTTAATTGATTGTTGTTTAGATAACAAAAATTAATTAT
Organism: Pteria penguin; assembly: GCA_035048485.1. Taxonomy (NCBI): domain Eukaryota; kingdom Metazoa; phylum Mollusca; class Bivalvia; order Pterioida; family Pteriidae; genus Pteria; species Pteria penguin. The sequence continues at coordinate 23,521,783 of CM068584.1, forward strand.
GTTAAAATAGAGTTTTACTTCTAATTCAATACCTACTTCAACAAAAGGTAACTTATAGCAATGCCACCGCAGATAAACATCAGACTAGCTACTCCAATAGATATACCTAGTGAAGAAAGACGTATCTTAAAGTGGGGTATATTATGCTTATATATTCTGGTTTGAAGGCATCAAGTGATTAATTGCTTGACCTGAAACGGAAATTACCCAGTAAGAATATCAGAAAATACGAATTCATTCGGTTTGTTAAATTATGTAGAAAAACCAGATGGGAATTAAACTTCCCTCCCACTTACACTAATAAAATGTATTGTTCAACATTCTTAAGGATATCTTTGTTTTGGATAGTATCTAAGCAGTCAGGAATATGTGCTCGATTAAAAATTTTATTTTTTTTTTTTTTTTTTTTTTTTTTTTTTTTTTTTTTTTTTTTTTTTTGGTATTTTATCTTTTTTTTTACTATTATTATGTTTTGATTCATTTAATAAAGTACAACCAATCTTATGATGCAGAATACGAAAGCAAGTACGTGTGTCAAATGCCTATGGAACTAACAACAATGGACCTCAACGGACATTCATGGACCCATGGAATTCTGAGGTGAGACCAGATGCCCTGGAGGAGCATGTGTCTCCAGAATGACCAGTCACATTCGCCCTGAATATGCCCTTACATGCAAAGGAAATAAATGGAGCTCAGCACTGTATATACAAATGAATTTGAATCAACACTGTGTAGACAGTGTCATTACCACATGACAGGACAAAAGTATCATAACATTTAAGTCAAACAATCCTTCGCGGGGAACTTTTCCCCGAGCTGCACTCTACAAAGGGAGTAATTGTGACACTAATGAAATTACGAAAGATATAATAATTACATCTTTGACGGGAATACGAACGGCCAACTGATATGCAGAATCAGTGATTGCTTAACGAGACAACTCCAAGCTTTTTGTGAAAGAGCAATGCTATTAAATTTATGTTGCGTTACATAAAGAAAACTTTAGTATATCTTTGAAATAACAAAGCATTTCACTAACTTGGATAATTGAAAAAAATACTTACTTTAGTTGAAAATCAAATTTAGAAATAAATGAAAATTTCTATTCATTCATGTCTATATGTTAGGTATAACACTCGATAACTATTACGAACATACATGCATGGTAATTGTAGAGATACATGAACATACTAACATCTTATTAAATTGAAATAACGTTACCTAGATGATAATTTTGAAATCTGCTTTCTGTCTGATGCAATGATTCTGATGAATCTGCGTAAATCGTGGTGATCTGTGCAGCTTTTGTAATATTTGTAGATCTTTCATTAACTGTAAATGAGACAGACAAAGCTTAATTTGTATTTAGTATTATTTCAGTATGACAGAAGTCACCTCGGAAATGCATTGTTTATAATGTAATAATTTGAACAGCCCCCCTCCTTTCACACACACACACACACACACACACACACACACACACACACACACACACACACACACACACACACACACACACACACACACACACACACACACACACACACACACACACACACACACACACACACACAACACACACACCCACACACACACACACACACACACACACACACACACACACACACACACACACACACACACACACACACACACACACACACACACACACACACACACACACACACACACACACACACACACACACACACACACACACACACACACACACACACACACACACACACACACACGCACACGCACACACACGCACACACGCACAGACACACACACACACACACATACACACACACAATCACACATAAAACCACACACACATATACACACAATCACACACATGCACAGAACCACACACACAACCACACACACACAGAACCACACACACACACACACACACACACACACACACAGAACCACACACACAACCACACACACACACACACACAACCACACACACACACACACACACACACAGACACACATACACACACACACACACACACACACACACACACAGACACACACACACACACACACACACACACACACACACACACACACACACACACACACAACACACACACACACACACACACACACACACACACACACACACACACACACACACACACACACACACACACACACACACACACACACACACACACACACACACACACACACACACACACACACACACACACACACACACACACACACACACACACACACACACACACACACACCAGAACATCACGAATACCTTTGATACACTTGCAGCTGAGAAATAAAAATGAACCAGGAGGTCATAACTTTTCAAATTTATTATAACTTAAAAAGCAACTTGTGTAATAAAATGCATTCCCAACATTAATCGGTATTGATGGTTTTGATATTCTATAACAAAGAAAAAGGAGGAGTTACTGGCTCAGTTATGTGTCAGAAGTCACGATGGAGCTATATAATAGCTTGTAAAAATGACAAAAAGCATGTTTACATAGAAAATAATGGAGCATCCCTTGTAACGTACATGTAAATACGTGATGAAAGAAATATATATCTTAAGCAACAAATACCTGTTGATATGCTATCCACATGATTTGTTGGTGAAATATTTTGTTCAGTAGATAGCTGTTCTTTTGAAACACCGATGAACTCTCTATCCGTTGCGGGGATGGTTGTATGAGATTCATTTTGATCTATGATTGTCGGTGCGAAACTTCCGGTAGCACTGATTTAAAAATAAAGATGCTGTACTTGTGCAAAATCAACTTTACAATGAGGAGTAAGATTGATTGATTATTGTTTTACGTCACTTCACGATTATTTTACGTATATGGTGACAGCATCTGCCTGGTACAAATTCAGACCGTTGCAACGTACCCAGCCGAAGCAGTGAGGATTCATTCATGTACCTCGCATAGCGAGACCCAGGGCGTCGGCTTTTACTGTCTAATCCGAAAGACAGAACACCGGTGTTCCCACGGCGGGAATCGAACCCCGGACCTCTCAATTACGAGTCGAGATCCTCATCCGCTAGGCTACACCGGCTAATAAGAAAAAGATAATAATATTTCTTTGTTGTCAAAGAAGTAATTGGATTCTGTTCTTTAGCACCTTTCTGATTGATGTCACTTGATCACAAAGAGTATTTAATAATGCAGTATTTTCTCTCATAGCCGTACGTTTGGCATACTCCTCACGTGAGTGTGTAATGATGTCAAATTTTGACGCCAGGTAAGTGATTCGGGTTCGCCATATTTTGGGTATTTACTTAAAAATTCGTAAGTCTCTTTTATTACAGAAAATATGGAGATCTACTGTCACAACATCGCTAGATGGATTATATTTAAACTACGACACTGAGCACAAAAATAGTATAGGGTAATGAAAGTCGGTCAGATTGATACATCTTAAATTCTTGTATATACATCTAGTTAGATATGTTGGAATAAATATAGAACATATATATCTTTGCATCATATGCGCATTTCGACAACGTATGTCTCTTCAGTTATATTCGTGGCAGAATAATTCAAATGTTTGTGTATTTATATGAAATACAAGGCGGTTCCCTTATTTTAAGTATGGAGAAATATTTAAATGTGTTTCCTTTGATGATATTTCCTTTGTGGTGAGTGGGAACGTGGGTCCGTAAATCGATTAAATACACCAGGTTATTGAATACTGTCATATCAATTGACCGTCAAATGTCGGTATCGCAAGTGCACTTTAATCGAAAGCTTCTGTGATGTTGTTGAGTGTGTATTTGTTGGGTGTGTGTCTTTTTTGTGCTATTATATAAACACTAATTTGCTAATGATGTACACAGATACCTATCGATTTTTACGATAGAGAACTGTATTGGAGAAAGAAAAAAAAAAAAAAAAAAAAAGGAAAAAAAAAAAAAAAAAAGAAAGAAAAACTTGAAGCGCATCTGGGTCTATATCGCTCATCTGAACACAATTTGCTTATGTAACTGAAAGCTTGAAGAATTTGCTGATAAATATACATACTACCGATCTTTAATGTGTTGCGACTACAGTTTGTTCTGAAAACTGAGTAGAATTTGAATCATCTTCAACATTAAGCAAATGTTTATACAGGCCAAATCAAAATTCATAGCGGTTAAACCTATAATAATTTACAGCAAATGAATGCTCAGACATCTGGATGAAAAAAATCAACACCTGCAAAAAGGCACGAGCTCCTTCCAATGAGTCTTTAGCAAAGGTTGTAATTGTCGAAAAATACAACACTCTCTTCTTTTTGTCCATCTCAAACATTCCTAATAAGTCAAAATGTAATGATATTTTTCTAACAATTTATACACGGTTAAATTCCTTGCCATATTTATGACTAAAAGAAACCAAATTAAAAGCAACATTGTCAAGGAAAGGAGAAAAATTACACTTTTGCATTTAAATCGCAAATTCCAATAAGATGTTAGAAAACGCAAAAACAACAACCCTTCTTTACATATCCCTCTAACTCTTTCTCCTGCATTTGGTTTCAGTTTATTCAGCAGGTCTGAAGAAGTTTGTCAAAAAAGACTACCGTCTGTCATACACTGTTGTCCGTGTTAGCGACACCTGTTGACAAATCTAGATGAAAAACAACAGTTGTTGAGGACCATAAATGCAAACCGATCATTACTACCAAATACCATTAACATTTTTAAAGTGGTCAAAAGAAGTTCAAATTGTGAAAGGATTCAAGACCCCCCCCCTCCCCAACCCAAACCCCCCATCTTTTTTCCAGTCTTTAAAAATTCATAAATCCCAAAAATTGACATATTGGTAAATTTCTTTCACAGTAACATTCTTAACTATAATTATGATTAAAATGATAAGACAAGATAATAAGATACCCTCTATGAGCTACTTTTCTCTGTGTTGGTGCTACGTGTTGATTGATCCGGACTAGAATAGAACAATTGTAGGAGAACATGAATGCTTCATGCCTTCAAAGTTTCATCATACTCCTCCCGTGGTTCTGGACATGTAAAAAATGTGAAAAGTTTACAACGACGCCAGACGACAAACCATGACAATAACTCACTTCAGCCTGGGGCTCAGGTGAGCTAAATTAAATCCGAATGTATGTTTTGAGTGACATCTCTACCTCAAGTAGTTGAAAAGTTATGGACAAGATTAAAGCTTTTAGAAAAAGCTTTAGGTCAAAAGCCAAGGTCAAGTCGCAGGATAAGAATATGCTGCCAATGTCAAGCTCTTGTAACACGGAATGGACATGTGAAATATGCGTTTAATAATTTTAATGGTATAGCCAAGATAAAAGTTTCTGTCTACCCCGCAGACGCCGACCCCAAAACTAAGCGTTTCTTTGAGGGAAAATTTATAATGCAATTGTTTACCACCACATGATCATGCTTTATGACCATGTATATACATTTTAAAGATTAAACAAAGACAAGATTTACGAAAACCACTTACCTTAAGTTAGAATCCAGTGACCCTCCCAAAAAGCATACACTATCTGTAAATCACAAGAAAATACAGTTCAGCCCATATTCTGGCATGCGTGTGTAATGGTGTATGTATGTTTGTGAACATCGTCTATACTCAACTATCTATTGGCCAAAATAGTATGATGGTGACACCTTTAATTCTTTAATAAATCAAAATATAAGTAGCGATTGCAAAGAGCTCTAGAAAAAATGGCACTTTGGGTTTTTTTTATTTTAATGATTATTATTATTATTATTATTATTATTATTATTATTATTATTATTATTATTATTTTTGGAAATGAAATGTCTGGAGATCATGTGAGGTCCTGTATAAAATATAAATACACCATTGAAGGTGAAGGTCTTCTATCAAGTATTACTTCACATTTAATATGTAGAATAAGATTGGTACCATATCAATCAGAAAAAGTGTCTCAGCAAGAGATTTAAAGAAATTTCATAGTTTTTCCAAAATGTTTTATATGAAAAAACATTTTCCTCCGAATAAAAAATCTAACCATTCAATGCTGTGTTTTATTTTGAAATTTCAAGAGCATTTCATAACTCGTTTTGAACGAAAATCAAATATGTAATTCAAAACATCTAAGTGCAGGAATGACCTCAGTGTAACACTACCTCTTGAACATGAAATCTTAAACATAAAACTATACATTCTTTAACCTTGACCTTTGAAATGTGACTTTGAGCTGACGTCAAAATTCAATTAGGTTTAAGATCATTATTGATACATAGCTTTATCTCAATGAATGTTATCAAGAATATGATATAGTAAACAAGGTGTGTTGGTGAAACATGGATGTAGATTTCATTTATATTCAGTAACTATGTAAAAATGAGAAGTCCTAGTTCTTGACTTTTGATCCTCTACCCTATCCATCTAGATTGAATCTTTAAAGATGTTACAGTGGAGTACATGTAAAGTATGAGAACTAAACATTTTATGCGTCACAAATATATGTATTATTCAACCCCGGCCCCTTCATTTAAAAAAGAACATAAAGTCCTAGTGTTTACCTCATTTCTTACCCTACCTATCTTTTTTATATATTACTTATTTTTCAATTTTAAAATATGTGTCTTTTGACTGTATTGCCTTTACAACGAGTTAGAAGATGGATATTAAAACGGTTAACCACACCAACTGAGTGGTATTTGTTTTTCAATTGACCGTCCTAAATCAGTATCGCAACTACATCACAATATTTTTGAAATGTCATTTCATATATCAATATACCTATTGTCATGTTTTATAATGTATCTCCTCGGTGATTTCTGCTGTAATGCTGAGTCAGATATCTTTCTCTTTCTCTTAAAAGTATTGCAGTGTCATCTGCTTACAAATAAATTCCTTTCCTACATCTCAAGAATTGCCCGGATAGCATTTTTTCTTTACCGTATAGAATGCTCTGTTGTTCCGCGTTTGTTGATTTCGGAATTTATTTTATTAAAATATCTTAGCCGTTTTGATCCACCGATGTGTTACTAGCAATGTTCCCTTTAACTTTCTCTTTTTTTACGTCTGGCATTGCATCACACAGGAAATATGGAAACACGTAACAATCCAATATTTAAATAGCACATGAGCTGATCACAACTTGCAATCGTTTCCTTAAGCACAGGGGTGACCTTACATTGAGAAATTCCCAAGACCTAATCCATAATAGACTAGAGAAATTCCCAAGACCTAATTCATAATAGAGTAGTATTAGGTCAATAGGTAAAAGGGAGACTCGTATCACAAGTGTGACCAACATCCAACCTTGATATCCCCGCTAATTTTGCACGCTTTGACAAAAACCTGAAGTCTCTTCTCTTTGTATATATATACACTTTGTTAACCCATATAATCCATCTTTTTACACGATTATTTCAATTTGCCTCAAAACGGACGGTTATTGGATACACCGTGCTATAAATAATGACCGCAATGACCTTTAACCGGAGTCCACAGCAAATCTCCTAGCAATGCATCGTTCGTGTTCTCTCAGGACATACCATTAAGAAAGTAATCGAGTCAGAAGATATACGTTATTCCCGTCCCTAGCGGACCAGTAATCAATAAATTATGGCCCTCGTCTGCACTTCCCAAGATTGCTGTCATTTTCCCCGCAGATTTTACTGTATATCTTCTGACTCAGTTTGATGTTGGTCACCCCTGTGATACGAGTCATCCCTGTTACCTATTGACGTATAACTAGTCTATTATGGATTAGGTCTTGGTAATTTCTCTAGTCTATTATGGATTAGGTCTTGGGAATTTCTCAATGGAAGATCACCCCTGTGCCTTAAGTCGGTATTAAACATTTTGTGATGTTTGCAGGTTTTTCTATTTATGTCTTTGCTGTATTGAGAGGGAATGTGTACATAAACAAGTTAAGGTCAACGTGTGAAACGTATACAACTGTCCGGTGTCGCAATCATATGGGTCAACGATTTTGTCTCAAAGTCGAATACTTCCGAATTTGGCAGTTGCCAGTTATTGTCACCATATCATAATAAATGTATATCTTCTGAGATATTTCTATACATACGTGGTGTGATAAGATTACGTTTGAAAATATGGTCACTTCGCTGCTGAATAAGAAAAAAAAAATCTAAATAATGGTGTTTTCCCGTTTTAATAGGTTTTATAGCATTAATGAGTTTAGGTTTGAGTCTTAAAAGCAAACATTTCAAACTATCAAAATGATGTATGGAATATCATCCAATGAAATATGTGGCTTATGTTGGAAAACGTGGTAAAGTATCAAGATACCCTGTTTTCAAGAAGAAAGAAATCCAAAATCCAAATCGAGTAAAGGAGGTGACTAGAACTTGAATCACTAAGAATGATTTAAATGATGTTTAGAAAATATAATCAGCACTTGACGGACTATCTAAACTTAAAACAAAAATCTGTATTAGAAACTCGCAGTAAAAGTTGAACGCGGATTTATAGTCCAGATTTCGGTTCAGTATTAGTTCTTTTAATTGATTTGCAGAAAATTTTATTAAACCTGAAATTTGAGAAAGTCAAATCTGCTTAAATAAACCCAAATTAACCATGAAATTAGGGACTCGAAAAAAAAAAATATGAAGAATATATCATACTCAGATTAGGACCTCTCCATTTTATCTTTCCTTAGAATATTTTCATTTTTCTGTCCCCTCTCCTTTTTCAATTGTAGTGTCAAACACCTCCCTTTCACTGACTGTATATTTTAGAAATCTACTCTGTGCTTTTATAGAGAGTAACAGTTAATTTGATATAAATAGAGTGTTCTTTTAAAATATGATATAACAATCTTGAAAGATACATTTGTCTCAACAATTACCCTTATTCAATTTTTTTCTTAATATATTAATTCAACAAATTCAAAATTTACGATAAGCAAGATTTTATTCCTTTCGGCAAGATTGAAGAGTTACGTAAATCCCATATGGGAGAAGTAATCGTGGTAATGCAATTAACAATATGTAAACATTTGCATAACGACATTGTTATTATGACTCACATGCATAATCAACTTACATTTGTAAAGCTCGACTGTAGTGTATCCAGCTTTTGGAAAGTCTTGCTGACTGCACGTGCCAGAAGACAGCGGCTTATTATAGGAACAGTTCCACGGACGTATTTTCAATTTTCCATTGAGATCAAATGTAGGGCAATCTGTAATATGTATATAGATAAGCCCAGTAACAAGGTAATAAGCCTCGCCACAACATACATGAACATGACTATATTACCGAATTGTTTTCTAATTTATGTATTTATTTATCTATTTATTAATTTATTTATTCATTTATTTTGACTCGGTAAGATTTTAAACTGGGTGCTTACTATGAGAACAAAACTAGTGACAGTGGGAAAAGATATCTGGCCAAGCTGTATGACAAGCCGCCAGGAACATGCAGATCAAACATAAAGGTATCACAAAATATTCATTGGTAATGCATATCAGATTTGAACAGACAATTTCAACACCGAGATGATGTTGTTAGTCGGCTCAGTGTGTATGTGTGTCACACATTATTAAAACTTCTAAAAATCGGGGTTTCTATATTTTTTATTGTTACGTATGGCCGTTTATAATCCAAGCTAGGTGAAATGGTTCCTAGAAACCAGATTCGGGCACTAATCAATCTGTATCGGAGTCGGAATTTTACCTCAGTGATGATGACCACTATGCCAATTTTACGACTGATCATTCTGACGAGTCGCAGGGCGTGGATGACTCCAGGGAGCGTTTTGACCCCACAGTGGGGGCTCAGTTGGTTAAATTGACCGGCGGAATGCGTGAGTATGTGTATAAACATTTCACACGCCACATCAAGGATGAGATTATTAAGGAGAAAATTCTCAAGGATACACCCATCCCTAACAATGCCGTATTCGATATTCCTCATATGGACTATTTTGTCGAGGAGCTGATAGATGACAAGAAGGCTATTATGTACACGAAAATACACGACGGTAGTCTGAAATTTGTTCAAAAGAGAATTGGGCAGGTTATGGGCCCATTGACCACTATTTGGAAAGCTGTCGACAAATGCGTGAAAGGGGAGACAAATTCCTCTATGAGTATTGATGAACTCTTGAAACTTATTGAGAAACCAATACTTTTGCTGGAACAGGCAAACGTAGCATGCCTCTATAAATCAATGTGCTTTCTAAAATATTCGGAGATGCCAAAAAAGGCACGGAAATCCATATTCACTAACGAGTCCCTATTTGTCGAAGGTACACAGGGCAAATTGTTGGGAGACAACTACTATAAAGTGTTGAGGAGACACTCGAAATCGAGAAAAAGAGCCAGGGAAATTTCGGACTCGCTAGTCTCACGAAAAGCCTCAAAGTGCAGAAGGACAGGCGAGGAGCGACGAAACTATGACCAACCACTGAGAGGTCAGCCCTTGCGTTAGGGGCCCTCGCGCAATATGCAGCGTGGGGGCAGAACCAACGCCCAGAGAGGAGCGTATCAGACTAAAAGGTTTGCTAAACGAATTTCTATTAAATATTCCAAATTCAGAGGAAATTCGATCAAATCTTCACCCAGAGGTTTCAAACCTGGGGTTGATAAACATAGATACAAACGTAACGTCTTTACCCGTAAAGGGGGGGGGGGGCGATTGGCAAATTTTGTGCAAAATTAGGAAATTCTGACTCAGGATCAGGTGATCTTGGAGGCTGTCAAGGGATACAAAATAGAATTTACTCAAAATCCTCTACATGTAAATTACAATCAAAAACGCCTATCTTTTCCTACAACCGAGGAAAATATAACCCTTGTAGAAAACGAAATACAGGATTTGTTAAACAAGAATGCAGTAGAGTTGGTCGAATTTCCAATAGAAAACAATCAGGTTTTGAGCAAGACGGAGGTCTGAGGCCTATATTCAATCTAAAGTGACTGAACAAGCATATTCAATATCACCATTGCAAAATGGAGGGATTTTTGACTGTGAAAAATCTGGTTCAAAGAGGGGATTACATGGTCATAGTAGTTTTGAAAGATACTTATCTCAGTATGTTAATTCACAAGGATCACAGGAAGTATCTAAGGTTCTTAAATTCAAAGGCTCAGACCCTACAGTTCGGATCCCTGCCGTTTTGGATTGGCGTCAGGTCCCCGTCTCTTCACAAAAATTATGAAACCTATAGTGGCTATCCTGAGACGAATAGGCATCCGCCTTGTGATTTATTTGGACGATATACTAATAATGAATCAAAATCAAGATGCTCTCGAGAGAGACAGAGATTCATTAATCTGGATCCTCCAGAATTTAGCTTTTGTAATAAACTGGGAAAAATCAGTACTGACACTAACTCAGAATCTGGAGTTTCTGAGATTTTTTATAAATTCAATTATGATGAAAATTACACTTCCAGAAAACAAAATTTACAAGATTGTGGACAAGTGCAATCATGCTCTAAACAAAAAAGTAACTATTCAAGAACTAGCCAGTCTTGTCGGCTTACTAAATGCATCAAGAGATGCGATAGTACCAACAACACTCTATGTAAGAGAAATGCAAATGCATCAAACAAAATAACTTCTTCTTGCAAAAAACCTACCAGTCAAAAATAAAACTAAGCAAAACTTGCAAAGAAGAGATTAAATGGCGGATATATCATGTCCAAAAACACAATGGAAAGATGTTACTGACACTCAGTCCAGATCTGCTGATAGAATCAGATGCATCAAATCTGGGTTGGGGGGGGGGGGGGGGTGCCAAGACATGAAGATGGGGGGGGGGGGCCCTTGGTCCAAGGAGGAAAACATATTACATTACCTTGGAACTGAAGGCAGCCCATCTAGCTATAAAATCTGTAGCAAAATGCAAGAGAGACATACTAATTCACATAACAAAGTACAATATAACAGCAGTGGCACACATAAACAGAATGGGGGGAGGGGGGACAAAATCCCCCATCCTCAATCAGATAACCAAAGAGATATGGGAATTTTGTTTAGAGAGTCAGATAACTCTCACAGCAGAATACCTGCCAGGTTTAATGAACACTCAAGCAGATTGGGAGAGTTGCCATGTGAAGTCTTCATCCCAATGGAAACTGAATGCATCAATATTCAAGCAATTAAACAAGGTATGGGGGCCAATATTAATAGATTTATTTGCAGACAGACGGAACAATCAAACCCCAGCATACTTCAGTTCGAGACCAGACCCAGAGGCACTGGGGATAGATGCATTCATGAAACATTGGGGTCTACTTGGAGCATATGCATTTCCCCCATTCTGCTTGATCCCGAGAGTCCTAGCAAAAGTAATGAAGGACAAGGCCAAGATAGTAATAATCACTCCATCATGGTAAACACAAGCAGCTTACCCCATGCTTCTGGCTGTAGTGTGGCAGTAGACTGCCCAATATTGCTACCTCCAATGAGGAATTTGTTAACATCTCCGGAGGGTCAGGCTCATCCACTGATACTCGACTCGACACTCAAGTTAGTGGCATGGAAAATACAGGGGAGAAGCAGGAGCAAGGGGACTTTCGCATGAAGCTTAAAACCTCTTGGTCGAATCGTGGAGGAAGGGAACTCAGACATCTTACAAAACCTGCTGGAAATACTGGAGTAGTTGGTGTTGTGAGAGGAACCTGGATCCCATTCATGCCCCTGCGGAGCATGTAGCTAACTTTCTGGCAAAATTGTATGATAAGGATTATGCATATAGCTCAATTAACTCCTATCGCTCAGCTACATCGGCTTGTCATGTTGGCCATAATGGCACACCCATAGGTCAGCATAACATTATCTGCAGGCTGTTACTGGGGATATTTAACAAAAGACCCCCAATGCCTAAGTACACATGCACCTGGGATGTGGACACAGCCCTTAGGTATATCAACTCTTTTAAAGATAATAAAGACCTAACTTTAAAAGAACTCACTTTGAAAGTGACAATGCTCATTGCCCTTACAACAGCATGTAGATCGTCTGAAGTGGGTAAGTTAGACATGGAATATATGAGCATGGGTGATAATTATATTCAGATTACACTGCCTACACTCACTAAGGGTAGGAGAATGGGAGGTAAACCCATATCCCTCACCCTAAGACAATTTGACTTGTTTCCCCAACTGGATGTAGTTAATTGTATCAAAGAGTACATTGTCAAAACTCAAAACTTGAGGGGTAGTCAAACTATACTGCTAATAAGTTTTATTAAATCCCATAAATCTGTCAAAACATGCACAAATGCAAAGTGGTTACAAGAAATGATGAACAAATCTTGAATAGATGTTTCAAAATTTAAATCACATTCTACTAGGAGTGCATCTACTTCAAAGGCCTTGAAACAGAGTTTGTCAATAACTCAAATAATGAAAATAGCTAACCGCACATCAGAAAGTGTTTTTAAAAGATTATTTAATAATACAATCGAATGGGAGACTGGGAATCATCAACAAAACTTCACAGATGCAATTTTTAACATGCAAACAAGTTGAAAACATTTGCTTTGAATAATACACTGTTATACCTTACTGAAGTTTGTGAAATAAAATTTTAAAATTTTATAAGTGCACAAAGTGCACGAAATGAAATTATAATTTTATGAACAAACTTCAGTAAGGTATAATCTCCCAACCCTCCCTGTCTCCCTTAAGTGTTTACACCATAGTGTATTGTCATAGAACTGAATTACATCTGGACTCACAGTCTTATTGATTCTCAGTCTCTGTTAATTGTGTATTTTCAGGCAAGAAAAGTAGATGAGATGAGACACAGTCGGTACACACCAGGAACTATAATATTCATGCAGTTCTTACTAATGTGCAGTGTCAGATAGACCTACCTAGTTATATCTAAAATTGGCATTCTTATTAAGAATTAAATAAAAAAAAGATCAATTGTAAATCATATCTTCTTTGTGATATTTATATTTGGGCACAGGCGTGCAAGGAAATGCTGTGTTGGTAGTATCAAGTAGAGTATATTTCACTGTCTTTGAAGAATGTACTCGGAAAACTGTTCTGTTCGAACAAAACAAAAAAAAAAAAAAAAAAAAAAACCCCGGATACTCACATGACACCCTCAAGAGAGAATGGGCATGCGCATAGCTCATGATGACGTCATCTTTAAACAGGCTAGAGAGAGGTCACCGAAGGGAGAAATACACTGTTATACCTTAATGAAGTTTGTTCATAAGATTATAATTTCATTTCGTGCACTTTGTGCACTTATAAAATTTTGAAATTAAAATAAATATCAGAACATATATACCTGTGTATATTTTATGCACCATAGACTGAAATTGTGAAAATCAAAAGTATGTGTGTATATATTTAAAAAGAAAAAACCCAAATTGAATTAAAAGGAAAAGCCAAAGATCCAATCTAATGACAGACCTGTGTCAGACGGAATTTTTGATTTATTTAAAAAAAAATGTCACAATGTATTTGAAAAATACATTGTGACCAGTCAAGATGCACTGACAACTTGGTTTGTGATTTTGGTAAACAAAAGAAAAATTGGGTTTGTGATTATATTTAACAAAAGATATAGTCATTAAGTGAACTGCATTACATCTCATTGTTCGCTCTGAAATTTCTGAGGGACACTTTAGTCAAAATGCCCTCTTATATATTCAGCAAACACTCGTTTTTGATAGAGAAATGTCGGATAGTAAATGCGCTTTGTTAAATGAGAATCGGTCCTTAAATCATTTGGGTAATATTATTCAGGCGCTACTCTGTTATAAACTAACAACTATTACTTTATGTTGAATCTAAATCCGAGTGTTATTAAACTATTAAGAGATTAAAATGTATTTTATGAATAAACTGATAGTCGTTGTTGAACCATTCTATGTAAAATCTGTGATTCTAGTATATCTGATGATTGAAACTTATTTTCCTGTTTACCAAATATAAAGTTAATAAATTATGATCCAATGTTATTGTTTCTATCGCAGCACACAATTAAAACAGACATAAGGAGCACTGGAAAATTATGCGCCTTCTGTTTGACTATCAACGTATTACACCGTAATTTGACATGACGATGAAAGTAGGACACGAAGTATGAGGAATTTCATATGGTTATACTGAGATACAACACAAAATACAAACAAGCGTGCATACAGTTTCTAAAATAAATAATGAGAATTATATCCTCTTACAATTTGCTTTCACTGCCGATTTTTCCAAGCAGAATTCCTTCAGGGTACTACTTTTTGTAAATCCACAATGATACAACAATGGGGCTATACATCCAAATTCAGAACTTCTTCGTATCCATGTGTCTTTACTTATTGGGCACATGATAACAGAACACCACAATGAAACAATTACCGCAATATAAATATAATTTTTACACATATCTTTGCAGTAGACTATTTAACCTATTTCCTTAATTCAATATAGTATGCGACGATCTTACAGACATATATACTTCCTGTAGTATTGCGGATATTAAAATTAGATTTGCACTTAATTTCCTCCATAATAAGGAAACCTTGCCTCTTTGTATTTTATTGTCGCTTAGTTTTTGTTTATTTATCTGTTTGTTTGTTATTTGCTGAGATAACATGTATACGTATGAAGGATTTTTTTTTTCTGTTTCGTCGGTGGCTTTCTAGTTGTTGTAATCGGTTAATTGCAAATTCAGTATATTGTGCATTCTGATTCCATTTAAAAAAATAAAGAACACAATCTTTAAACATGTTTCCTTCATACATCGATGCTGTAAATAGGGGCGGATTCAACAAATTGAAAAGGTTTCGTCATTTAGTAGTTTAGTAACCATGCACTTTTGAAATTTGTGCAAATGGTCATTCGATTAAATTCTTCGAATGGACGACCAACATGGTGCTCCGATTTCAACGTCACATTTGCTGTTTCATCACACGCATGTTATAGCCTTTTTTAAAACATGTGTAAATATTATTCTCCAGCAGATTTAAAATCGCTTTCCTATTGATCTCCCTTATGAATGCCACTCTCTAGTTTCCAAAGAGATTCGAGATATATGACTCACAGAAACTTGTCTTCTGTTCGAATTGTCTAATGCTTATGTTCAAACACGGTCATATTGATTTTGTCAATCTTTTTATGTAGTTAATTTTGTTAAACAACATGCATTTATCGTATATATTGAACTGCATGACCTATGTATTAATGAAAATAGAAATGAGGAATATGAATTTCATTTATTTATATAACTGAAATTTTGTAAATTAGAACAGTACAAAGAAGACAATAACAATGGATATATATATATATATATCCCGTTTAGATTACAATTGTTTTGTGGGTCTATTAAGTAAATATTTAGAAATAGTACATTTTGAGCTGCGCCCTTCCGATGTGAATGTGGACAGAGTGATTTGGTAACCTTAAAAATTCGATACTAATTCAAAGTTTGCGTGTGTGTCTGTGTGTTTGTGTGTGAAATAGAAAGGGGGAGTGTGTGTGTGTGTGTGTGTGTGTGTGTGTGTGTGTGTGTGTGTGTGTGTGTGTGTGTGTGTGTGTGTGTGTGTGTGTGTGTGTGTGTGTGTGTGTGTGTGTGTGTGTGTGTGTGTGTTGGATTTCTGTTTTGATTTGAATATTTTATTTTTTCATCTATTTGTTTTTGTTTCTTGTACATTGACGAGACTATAAATGAGAGACAACGTCAAATTGCAGATTTTATAATATGGATGTATTAATAGGAAGTAACTTCACATGATATACATTTAAAAAGTATATGAAACTAGGTGACAACGCCTGGTAGAACTTTGACAAGGAATTATTTAAAGGAGATGACTTTACTTTTAGCATAACACTGTAAAGGGGCAGTGGACTTCACTTGTGTCGTTTTGTTTAAATTTTCTTTAACGTCAATCAATGATTATTGAATTTAGATGGGAACAGCATCTTAACGATGTAATGGACAGAGATTTATACCCTACCCGAAGCCGAGAGCCTTCTTTTACATGCCACAATCTCATGGGTGATATTGTTTCATCCTAAAGACAGAAACAAGCCACCGTGGAACTTATACCCAGGACCTTTTGCCCAGGAGCAAAGTTTCTAACCGACTGAAATACACATACACTAACCTGACAGGTTTTTTTTTATAAGGGAATGTGGGAGGTGTCTACAAGTGACATACATTCTATGTATGAATATATAGGAGATGCCCTTTCGCCTGATAGATGCATATAAGTGAACATAATATATATTTGATTTCACCTGATAAACGTTCTAAACCAGAGAAGTAGTTTCACCCAAGGGAAGTGAACAACGAAAACAAATTCCGAAGTTGATTTCACCCCATACATTTTCCCAACATGATTGTATAAGGAAGATGACGTCACAACACAAGCATATCGTAAACTCGCATGTATATTGGACTTCGTTATATACAAATTCTATACAGGAACATATAAGGTAGGTAATTACATCTGATATACCTTCTTTACAAGGAAATGAATTGGAGGATCTAATAGACAATTTCTTAGTCAATATAACACACAATCATTTTACCCGGTGTATCTGCCATATGTTAATATAAGGGATAGATGATTTGATGGATTCCTAAGTAGAAAATAAGGAGGGGAATTTATTATGGAAAATGTACGGAACATACGAAATCTTACATATATACCTTGTACAAGTATATTAGTTCAGTCTTTTCTTAACATTCGAGGTATGAATTTGGAAAGAAATGATTTCAAACGTAGTATAGTATGACAACCTTTGATATATGTCATCTTAAAGTTGGATTTGTTCGAAATATATATATATATAACACTGATTGATTGATTGCTTTTTTTTGACGTATTACACTATATGGCGACGGCATCTGCAAGATGCATTTCATAGAAATGTATACCTTTGTAACGGATCCACCCGAAGAAGTGAGGGATTTTTATCTGTCACAGCACCTCACACAGAACATTGGTAGCACGGTTAGTCAAATCCGGGACTTCTTGGTCACTAGCCGAGCACATCATCCACTGAGGCACGACGACTTCTATATATAAATTATGATAACCGAATAAGGTAAAAAATTATGAACTCCAAATAAGATTTTTAGTTTTCTTTCATTTATATGGTGGCGACTTCTATGCAGTTTATAGAGTGAAATGTTTGAACCCAGCAATAGTAGATACTTATCTTTTATATGCAGATATATCGAGACACAAAACCATGTTGACACTATAAAGACAAGGACAATTTGTATAACTCTGTAAAACAGATTATAAATGAAATGAATCCCTTCACTTTTATCCATTCGAAGAAATTAACATCAACGAGAACAAATGGTTACAAAAATAAATAACAGAACATATATACAATGTATTATTTTGGGCAGAATATGCACGTTTCGACAACTGATATCTAAACCGTGGAAATCAAAAATATAAATATTTGAAGTACATGTACCGCTTAGTCAAAGTATTCTCAAATTACGTTTTTTGTGTACATGTCCTTGGTGATTTTTGTCATACACCTTTGTCAGATGTCTTCAGTCCTCTCTTTTTATACTTATTTCACGGCACCAGGTCTGCTCTACCATAATTTTGTAAATTTAGCAATGAATATAAATGTAAAATACGAAAGTAACTGGTGACACATGGCAATGGCTCTAACCACAATCTACACTACCACAGTGGAAATTCACTGACCCCTGCAATTCAGAGGTGAGACCAGGTGCCCAGGAGTGATCCTCTCCTGTTTGACTAGCCTCACCCGCATTGTCCTTACAAATGTATTACCAAATCGATATAAATGTCCAACAACCTATCTAACAATAATCCTTAGATTTAGAATAATCTACTTTTTCACAATAAATTTGAAGTATGTTTTTCGCACAAAAACAGAGATACTGTAAACTGGATTGAGGGAGGTCTCGGAACTAAATAGGTTGCAGGACGCATAATTTCTCTAAACCTTTGTGGTATCGTTTTTGTGCAGTTAGATTTTACAACAGAAAAATGTGAAATATGTGTGATGCATGTAGGATTCAAGCAGACGAAAAATCTCTACTATTTCCAATCTAAATTAAATATAATACATTTGCTTTGTATTTAGATATTTTAATAAATATACATACAAAACCGTAAAACTTTCATCAAAAGTAAATGGTAAAATAAGAATCGTAATTTTCTTATCTGCCGCACAGGTGATTATAAGGTATACCAGAACATGCTCAGCGTATAATGACTACAATCCAAACGTTTTATCTGAATTTAGAGAGACGTGGTGTCTCAAGGATATTAGTCATGTCTCATCTGCAAATTCTGCGGATATTAAAGAAGGATGCTTGTAATACATTATCAAAAGTCTCATGATCTCTTTACTTCTGGTCGAATCAAGAGTGCCGCTCTCTCTCTCTCTCTCTCTCTCTCTCTCTCCGTAATTTTGGAAGAACAATAATACGTTCATGTTCATTTGAAGTTACACAAATTTGTACTGCGTTGGGTCAGTATATACTGTAGAAAGCAGTCTCTGTCCCAAAGGATCTTGTTATTCTCCATATCCACAATTTTCATAGTCCAGAACGTACTTATCAAATCGTTTCATCCGCTCCTCATCCCTTCCCTTAATGTTTATTTCTTTCGAGGAATTTGTGTCTTTCGTACGCAGTATATTACTTTTGGAATTCAATAGGAGAATTAATATAAATGCAATAAGTTTCATACCGAATTCAGCCAGTACACGCTACTGCAGCAAGATCTTTAAACAAATTTTATATTTCCGCAGCAAATCTCAGTCTTACAAAGTGATATTTTTCTCTCCGTAAAGGCTGAGTATGAAAGAATTCCTTAATTTCAAGGGCATTTCATAATAACTTTTTGGAGGTAAAATCAATACAACATTCAAGGTATATTAGAGCAGGGTAATCCACCACCGTACTCTACCCTTCAGACAAAATTGTTTTTTTTTACCTTTATTTGGAGATATGATCTTGAAATACAACCATGTTTAACCTTAGGATAAGGTAAGACAACACAACTTGATATAAGAAAGGTTTGTGTAAAGTGTGAAGATGTTAAAAATAAGGCATGCTAGAAACAGACTGGAAATTGAAATAATACTATATTAAAAAGAGTTGTTCAATTTGTAATACTAGATTACTCTTCATTTTCATAAAATTCTTCTGAAGATTGATAACTGGTTTTCCGTCCCCAGCTTGCTCTGCTAGAACAGTTCTGACACTTGAATGATTCTCACATGAGTAAGTCTTTAATCTACTCCTGATGCTGAGAACTTCAGGAACAGATCCTCACTCTTACAGGTTAACTATTTCACAAAAGCTCATGAAGACTCTTAACATCTAGTAAAGTATTATGTAGCAAATAACTCTTTCCCAGAGGAACATGAACCAGTGTTGTTTGCTTATAATTTCAAATATCTTTTTATCAAACTTCAGGGCAACTTTAATAATAACTGCAAAATCATACATATGTTGCAAATCCCCGTACTGCAAAATATCATATCCACTAATTTTTCTGGGCGAACAGAAATATCAAATCATTACATTGTACCATATATTTCTTTCTTTCTTCGCAAAAATCATTTAATTTAAATATAACTAATCTCAGATCTTTACATTCCGTTTCTTTCCTATTATGGTGCATTTTATTTCTCTGAAAAGAATGCAAAATTCTTTATATTTCTATAGCATTTTTCCCAATTGGCTGATTTAGACAAATGTAGATATTAAACTCACTATAATTTTCATATGCAGATAATTGAACGATGTCAGTCACGAGACAGTCAAGCATCACAAGCCTTTTGTACTTACAACAAAGAAGTATCGATCAGTTATCCAGTGTCGAAGTCTAAAGGAGGAGGTTTAATTATGGAATTGTTCCATACAATATTCCGGGTGCGCTGATGTGCCCAGGGAGAGTGGGTGTCTCCTGTTTGAAACACACGTGGCAACAGTTAAATAATAATAATGATAAAACTTGAGTCATTCAAAAGACACAGAATAGATAGACATGTACATTTCAAGAAAGACTTTCCTAAGGAAATGAGTCTCAAGTTCACTTTCAAAAGTGTTAAGATTGTTTATTTCCCTCAAACGCATATGAAGTTCATTCTAGAGAAATCGTGCCACTCTGTCAAATTTAAGGTCACCACCTTTTGTTCGCACTTTTGGTACAATCAACTGGATTGGAATCCTCGCTGGTATGTATTCACGAACAAGCTCAGAAAGGTAGCACGGCGCTAAACATGGAGTGTTTTGAAAACATAGACATGAAGTTTGTATTGCAGTCTATAGCAAACAAGAAGGCACTGTATGTCAAAAGTAATGACTCTGGAATAAGTCTACTTTGGCCCAAGGGAGTATCCCCCATTGCCAGTTTTCTTCAGACTGATTGCGTACGTTGATAAACCAAATGCATCAGTGATTAAAAGGGGTTTCCGAAGTGTTGATTTTCATTCTGAAGTTTGATTTTGACATGTTTTGACTTTTTCAGAGCTTTATCCAATTTTCCAATGATTTCTTTGCTTTTCTTGTTGAACATTGCTCAAAATGTGCTCATTTTGAGAATATTATTTCTTTTTGAACAATATATGTTATTTTGAATATTTTAAATGCTATGATGTACCAACTGAAGTAGCTACTGTTATCCGTGAGATATATGTGGAACCTCATGTGAACTACAGATTTCAGTTAGATACTGTTAAAGTCCTTTCTCTTTTTCTTACGCCATCATGTTCACGATGAGCAATCAATACTGGTATACTTGTTCAAATCAAAACAGGAAAACATTTCTATATAATTGTACATCATTTTTTGTGTATGCCCTTGGTGATTGTTGTCATACAGCTTTGCCAGATGTCTTCAGTTTTTTCTCTTTTTGTGAATTTCAATATGCATCACTCTATTACTTTAAACTTTCTGAATCACATTTTTGGGCGGTCTGATATCTTTGACGCCTGCATCAATAGGTGTTTTTGTTGTGTAGTGTATATGCATTATGAATGATTTGTGTTAAATAACGATAACATATTAACTAAGCACGGTGTAATTTTGCGGGCTTTGCAACCCAAACCCTCCCTTTCATCTTGCGCTTTCGACGAGCGTGTTGAAGAGGAAACTTCATTAAGGAGAAGACAAAAGACATATGACCAGACTGTTTGACACAAATTACAAGACATAGCTTTTGAGAATAGCTGAATAAACACGGAAATTTCACTACATAAATATCCAATTAGATTGAACTTTAAGTTACGATACTGCCCCGCACGGTCAATAAAATAACAAACATTACTTTATTGTTGTTGGTAAGCGATTTACGCCCACCGGAAAGGAATGTTAATTTTAAACAAGTAAGATATGATGAAAGAAAGTTTTATTAGTTAACTTAGTGAGATGCATAAGTGTGACTGTGATTCAAATACATGCTTTCTATCTCAGCAGCATTTAAATTAGACACAGCGCGTTTAAAGATTCCTGACTGACAGTGTTCACGGGCTTGTTTGGAATGAAATTTGCAGTTGCAGTTTGGAAAATTTCACAGGTTTAGCAGATTACACGATAACTGGGACCTCATGTCATATTGAACAATGTATTGACGGTATCCTGACATACATGTACACAGGTACCATTCGGATGAATGAACAGGTACGTTTGTTACACATCTAAGTGTTTCCTCATTGCTATTTAAATAAATCGAAAGTAGAATCGAGTTTATTTCGTATATAAATATATCAAATTTAGATATTACCAGATACGTAGAAGTATGTTACCTGGATTTCTCTATGTTTTTCTTATCATAAAATAAGTTAGAAATTTAATTATGATCTGCAAGAATTGTAAATAAGGTGAAATCCATTGTCGTCGTATTTCGCTAGTTCAAACGTACTTACTATTTGCCATATCCTGATTTACCATTCACAATTGCTACTAGAGGGAGGCAGATAACTCACATTTGTTATTTTGTTAAATATGTTTTTCTTTTCTTCACTATGCAGAAGAATACGTAAAAATGATAATGATAGATAAGACTTCTGAGCTTATGATAACTCGTGAAATAGCTTCTTTCATGAATTTACAAATGCACTGGAGGCAATACTTAATCGAACTACGTACAGAGCTGTCGTCCTTTGCTTATATCAAGTTTCAAAATTATCCTTGATAAATCCTTGACAAATTTATAAGAAGGAAGACTTTACATCAAGATTAACTGTCTTTATATTATGTACTTAAAAATCACAAAATCGATTATAATAGAACTATATTAAAAATTAGTATTGTACAATGTCTGTTGTTTTTTCAATGGCTCCGAATTCAAATATTCTGTGATCTTCCTGTCCTTGAGAAATATTTTCCAAAGAAATAAAATAACGCTAAATGTTAAAGCGAGGGTAATTAGTACTGATTCCGTAATAAGATGTCTTCTTTCTCGTTAGTTAAGGGCTCACTTGCATTTTCCATTTTCCCTAAATATTTATTCTTCAATTCCTGCTTCTTTGCATTTAATGTCTTGCTCAATTTGTCAAAGACTGACTATTTGATTTTTCATAACCTTTATTCCGCGGGTGTCTGTCTATACTATTGTTTGACTCCTCTAGCGAAATGGATTTATAAGTCGATCCATTTACCTTAAGTATACTTGTAAACATTTCTGCCAAAAATTGGTTAAGATGGGTAGGCGTTAATTTTCAACTAATAGTGGCCCTCGTTTTATGTCTGATAGCCGACGCTGTACGTTTTTCATATCTCTTTTGGTAGCTTTTTCCGAAACATGATAATGCGTAAAATATGTTGGAATATATTTTCTCAACAGTGATACATTTAAAAGATAGCGATATAAGGTTTCAAGGAAGTAAAATGTCATTGTGTGTATATAAATAAACAGGCCATTGTGTTTAGATATGCCCGACTAGCAAGTTGCACAGACTGGTTTCTGATGTAACCAGCGCATGCACACAAGCAAAGTTCACGAGACAAGCAGATTTCACGTGACTCAGTATTCTAGAGTTTACTCTTGATGGACTATGACGTATTACAATGGAACAATGCAATGATGGTATCCTTACAGACGGAGATAGCATTATCATAAATTAAAAGGTGAGTTCGTATATGTGTATGCAATTTAACACATCAAAATCTATTCTTGTTGCTTTTAAATAAATTGACTGTAGAATGAGCTTGCTTCATATATGAATTTATAATAACCAAAGGCATGCACCTAAGTAGAGACTATTATACATGATCTTTCCATCATCAAATCTACTAATATGTACGTTAGGATCTGTGAGAATTGTATATAGGAAGAAATAAATTGTCGTCATAGTTCGCTAGTTCAAAGGTATTTACTTAATCATGATGTGTATAAAGTTGTTGTCTTTGTAGTTTTTACCTATATTTAGTTTCAAAACGTTTCTTTGTTGTAACTTGGAAGTTTCATAAGACTGAAGCCTTTACATCATAATGCATATATATAACATGTAGTTACACATTACTACATTATTTTGAAAAAAAAATCCATTACCACTTATAATAGACCACTTCTGTGTACGCTAGAATTATTCTGCTTTCACAATTTCTCTGGAAAAGGTTGCGTTATTTCTCACAATTGAAACAGAAAGGTATTGACATTTTAATCATGCATTTTGTTTTGTCAAATATTGGAAACTGAATCATATTACTTACATTATATCCTTAAGAAAAGTTTCGTATTTACAGCTGAGAATAGTCTCAGCAAAATGTTTTGCATTTAAAAATTTTATTTTACCGTAATACCCATGGACAGCTGGTTTTACGACATAACTAAGTGGTGGATCAAAAGAAGGGAACAGAGGAGAGTCTGCCTTTTGAAAATCAAAAAAGGGGAAAAGGATGGAGTGAGAATACATTATGTGAGAGACTAATACGTTTTGTATATTTACGCCAGTTCTCCAACTCATTTTGCTTAAGTTTAGGGATTCCACACAACTCATCGCCTTTCACCACTCTTTGATTCATGAAGTTGTAAGGTTAGATTTTCTTATTTAAATTAATTGAAGATTATCTAAATACTGTATCTGCATCTAAGAAGGTAGTTTTCGTGGAATCATATTGAAGTAAACAACGAAGAAGTACCGAATGGTTAACCATTTCTCGTATTCCATGGAATAAAAGGACAATATCGTGTATTGTATTATGTTTAGACACATGCCATCTTGAATAAATCGAGGTGAGACCAGGTGGAGGAGTAAGCGTTCACCGGTTGCATGCGACACCCGTTGGAAAAGCCCTGTACAACTTTTCAAGTAGAGGAAGTAAATGCATAAATACATGTACATGTGTATACACATATGACCACATGAAGGAACCAAGAACAAAAAGTCAAATTATCCTCTTGAAATGCTGTTGAAATGAAATTCCGGCGTCCGTCTGTACCTTTGTATGAACCAGGGAATGCTTTGTTACCAGACAACATGATCTGATACCTGTATTACATGCCAAATTGCAATATATATCTGTACTATTTCTTAATGTCTAAGACATTGCAGATAAAATGCATGTATGATGTTTATGATAGTAGATTACCTTACCTACTTTAGCAACATATTATTCTACAAACGTTTTGTTTGTAATACATTTTCATGGCCTCTCGTCTTAAGAAACTTGTTGTCTATATGGAGGATTCTAAATGTAAAGATGATGGATAAATCCAAAGCACAAGTCCAAAAATCATAAAACCAGAGGACATACAAAATCAGTGAAAATGAAAAACAAATGGAAAATAACAAAATATGTCTACTTGAAGAGCATATGTGAACCCCTGTGATGGAGTGAGATCAGGTGCCCGGGGAGAGTGAGCATCTCCTGCTTGCTAGCAACACCCGTCACATATACCTAGTAAAAAGAGTCAAATCGTGTAAACTCCATATGTATTTATATATGGAGAAGTCGAAGTAGGTAACCTTCTAGTATAGAAGGTGTCACATCTGTGTAAAATGATCGGAATCGGTCTCAGTCCAGAATATCATTTAAAAGTATAACGAGATATCATATGGAGTAATAAGAGTCTCGTAACGACCATAGAATTTCCTCAGTGACGTTGCTAGTCTAGCACATATATAACCCTGGTTGAGCAGCTTAACTGAAAGTCACCTAGTCCTCAGAACAAAGTCATTGTAATTTGAACATGCTCTGGAATAACGTATTAACTGAGATATGAATACGCCGTATGCGGGCCATGATGGAATGTTGCTACTTATGAAAGGAGAGTTTGTGATAGCGAAATTGAAATCGTCACGTTTGTCATAGAGTGAGGTGTTCAATTGACCATTAATGTCGAAAGACAACATAATATCTAGATACGAAGTAGAATTACTACTTTCTGTGGTTTCTTTGACCTCAAGTTCGCTTGGATAGATGATGCTAAGGTAATCCGCGAATGAAGGATTATTAATTGAAAGCAAGTCATCTATATATCTGTAAGTAAAATTGAAGCCAAGAGCCAATTGTTTTTATCCTTGCGAAAGCAAAGACTGAATGAATTCAGCTTCGTATGAGTAAAGGAATATGTCAGCCAGAAGCGGAGCACAGTTAGTGCCCATTGGAATGCCGACAATTTGTTGAAAAACCTTACCTCCAAACACCACAAAAATGTTATCGATAAGAAAGTTCAACATCTGGATGACAGCTGTTTCAGTGTATTTATTTTTGGAATCAGAATTTTCCCTAACAAAGTAAGTTTTATCGTGGCCTATTACTATATATTTGAATTTGCGGCTTCCGTTTTTACTAGTAAATGCATTTTGAATAATTTCCGCTAATCTGTCTTTTAATTTCTGATGAGGGATCGTTGTGTAAAGAGTCGAAAAGTCAAAAGACTTGATAGAGTGAATTTTAGTAAAACTTTTTGATTTTAGATTTTCTAACAACTCTTTCGAATTTTTATGGATCCACATTTGATTAATTCCACTTCTGGAATATACTGTTTCGCAATATCTATGAAGGCCAGATTTAATTTCTGATAATATTTTTGTGAGTAGCATCGATGCAGATTTTGTGGAACACTTCGAGGAACCAGCGATAAAGCGTTGTTTGTAAGGATTTTTGTGAATTTTTGGAATGCAGTACAAATATGGAAGTTCTAAATTTAATTTATTTGAGTCAATACCAAACGTATTGAGGACAGATTTATGATTCTCGAGTACTTCCGAAACCGAAAAGTTCGTGAGAGTATAAGTATGATTTCCTGGAGCTGAATTTAATCCTAATTCTTTCACTAGGCTGTCAAAGTAATATTTCTTACAAGTAAATGTATAATTATTGGATGCTTTATCTGCTGGTGTAATGATATAATGTTCTTGGAGGAAGGTAAGTTCTCTGACAACATCAGGATCTTTAAAAATAGATTCGAATCTGGTGTTTACAGAACATTGTAATTTTTTAATTTTTGATCTTAGCAGTACTGCAATAGATTTTATCCATTCCGAAAGAGTGTCGATCTGTACTTCCTCTCTTTTTGTTTATCCTTTGATTGTGCTGCTTTTTTGCAGTGATTGGGTAGGTGGACGCCAGTAAACCGATAAAACACACCAATTGAGTGAATTTTGTTTACTTTAATTAAGTGTCCTAAGTCGGTTTCGTAATCTCAGCACAATCGAACATTTTTGTAAAGTCGTTTTTTACGTGTAAATTCTACTGTTATCATGTTATATGTGCATGTTCTTGGTGATTTGTGTCATGCTGCTTTGTCAGGCATCTTCTGTTTTCTCTTCAGTTGTGTGTACATAGGTTTCAAACTGGAAATCCGACGCTTTTCGGTTTACAAAATCATCAGAAACAATGATTAAGGACATGATTAATGATTCTTAGTTCAGCTGTTCTACCTTAAGGAAGCATACGTCTGGAGCTAGAGTAAATCTAAACATCTGCAATGCATCATAGTGCATCGACTTTACGGGTTTATGTTAGATCTGTACGCATTACAATATATTTAAAACAATACTGATACCCTGACAGTATACCATATACTTTAGATATTGTGTAATATGTGACTGAAATTATCTATGAGAAGTGAGAATTGAATTGAAATTTATGAATCATTGTTCCAACAGATTGTTGGAATTCTGTTGGGTACGAAATGCGCGCCTCTTCTGGCCGACATATTTTTGTACTCTTACAAAGCAGAATTTATACAGTCTCTGCTCTCCAAAAGCAAAAACAATTAGCATCTCGGTTCAACTATACATACGGACGTGTTGTCAATTAAGAACCCTGTATTTAAGGATCACCTCAACAAAAATATATCCAAAGGAACTCGAGATAAAAGATACAACAGAAAGCGCATCTGCTTCTTCATACCTCGATATACTCCTGTCTGTTAGTGACGATGATTATTAGTAACCTTTCTATGATAAACCTGACGATTTCAATTTCATAAATACTAACTTCCTTTTTCTGAGTAGTAACACACTTTCCCCTCTCAAATATGGCTTTTTCTTGCCTTCTTGTCTCCCTCACGTGTTCATAAGTGCATATCTATATATTTACTTCCTCCACTTGAAAAGTTGTTGAAGGACTTTCACGACGGGTGTTGCATGCAACGAGGGGACGCTTACTCCCCCCTCCCTCCTCTGGTCTCACCTCGATTACATTGGGATTCGCATTTGTCTGAATATGACACTATACACGATATTGTCCTTTTATTTCATGGACTATGAGATGCGGTTTACTCTTTGGTGCCTTTTCGTTTTTTACATCAATTAAAATATATTCTATTAATAAATGACGTGAACGTCTTTCGTGGTACTTGTTGGCGAATTAGCTATCCGTACACAGAATTATGTATTTGATTTAAGACAGAAAGTTTCGACTTTGTTTTAATAAATGAGTGACTGCGGAGCAAACGCGTTTGTGTTAACGCAGATTAACATTGGATCTTAATTTAAATACAGCGTTTACGCGCTTGATAGCCACGTCTTCAAACTAATATTAAAATGTACATAAAGAATGATTTTGAAGAGGATTTGCGAAATGTAGTGTATATATAAATATAAGAACATATAAGTGTCTAAATAATATATTTAAATAAAAGAAACGTTTGTTTTTTGTCTTTGTTAATAAGTTGTTTGTATTACCTGGTTAAGTATTTTTCTCCTTTTACTGAAAAGATCTGCCGACGACAGAACAAAATAAGTGATGCGAGTAATTACAAATTCCTCATAGCTTGTTTTGTATTTCTCTGTTTCGATAAATGGTAGGCTAATGTTAGTTTTAGGGAAAGAAAATGGTTTTGCATTTGTTTAAGTTTCCTTTTCCATTTTAATCTGCTTCTTTATTCATGTTCCTTGAAGTACAGCTGAAAATAATAAGATTTATCCGATAAGATTTATAATAAGATTTTATCCGTCTTTATCCGTGAAGTCGCAATGACATGAAATTTACCTAACTCTTTCTTCAATCTGATCCACGGTTTCTGATTTAATTGCATCATTTGGCAAAATTCATAACTTCTTGTTCTCGATTATCTTGCATCTTGCGGGTATGTTGAATTATCACATCTGTCTGCATTTGTATCTTAAGGGTGTTATGGATATCAAAAACTACTTCAGCTGCACAATGTAATAATAGAGCGTTGTTCCTTTTTTGTTTGTTTGTTTGTTTTTGGTTTTTGCTTTTTAGAAAGGGGGGGGGTGTCAATAGTTCCTCGCAGTTTATTGATTTTGTATTTTTTGTTGTTTGCTAGCTTAATTAATGCTCCCCAAAAGTTTACTCTTATTTAGTTTAATTCGATATTTATTTTACTCGCCCCTATACAGCCGTTAACCAATTAATTTCTTAGTCTTGTTGCTGTTGTTGTTTTCACTTCTTTTAACTCTTATGTATCAATGTTTTTGATTTTGGTTATGTTTTTACAGTTTATTCTGTGTATCCTCCTCGTCAAATATAATTGTCATAGACTATTCCGAAACTCTGGCCTATGGAATTCCTTCCATAGCGATAATCGACGGGAACTAGGAAAAGAAAAAATATAACGTTATTGCTCACAACGTGCTCTGTCATTCACTTGTGTTGAATAATGTCTTCATATCACGCTAACGCGGGGTATAGTGTTGTTTTGTTTGTCTCTGGTAAGGCAGGCTTAGTGGATTATAACTTATTTTCTTTCATATTGCTATATGAAACAACTATATTGCAGAGATCCTGCTATTTATGGATGATGTAGCTTGAATTCGACGTGCCTGTATGTATAAGATACCTGATTCCTTTATTCAGAGAGCAGTGTATGATGTCAACTGCGGGTATTTTATCGTATTCAGTTTCTAACCATACCTTGCACCGTTGCATTACTTGATTCACTACGGTTTGAAATAGATATTTATCAACTCCCAACTGCTACAATACTGATATCATTCATCGAAGTAAATTTAGGTTGTGAGTCACATTTGCACATAATTAAAGGGTAACGGTCAGAGACGTTTTCTTATAAGACATCCAGTTTGGTGAATTTCTCATATGACTCCATGTCCAATGTTCGGTATAAACATAATGTATCCTGTCCATTAGCATGAGTAAAGTATGCACCACAATTTGTATTTTCCAATTCACAAGAGGTATTTAAATATTTACTATGTAGTTTAAATTATGTGTTTTCTTTACTGTTAGGATAATAAACTAGTATTAAATGAATACATGTTTTGCACTACATTATTTAACCATTTACGGATCATGTCAAGGTCAGATAAAAAGGTAACACAATGTAATTTGTTCAAGTTTCATCAAAATCTTTTTGGGTTTTACTGTTTCTAGTTGTTAGACAAAATAAGGTTAATATGTTTAAATAAAATACGAAAGTAACTGGTGTCACATGATTGTGGCACTTACCACAATGTACCTCGCTGGCTATTCACCAACCCCTAAAATTCAGGGATAAGACCAGATGCCGGATGCAGTGAGCGTTTCCTGATTGGCTAGTAACAGCCGCCGTAAATCGCCCCCAAATTCAGACGAAACAAATATTATTCAGCACTGTATATATACATGAATGTGAACAACACTGTGTAGAATGTGTCACAGCCACACAAAAATTAGGAAAAAGGGTATAATAACACTTATGTCAAACCCTCCACGAGGAACTGTTTTACGAACGAGCTCTACACTGCAAAGGAAATACGTGTGACGTTCATGTAAAATACGAAAGTAAGTGGTGTCATGGTGTGACTATGGCACTTACAACAATGTACCACGGTGGACATTCAGGGACCTCTGGAATTCAGGGGTGAGACCAGGTGCCCGGGAGGAGTGAGTGTCTCTTGTTTGGCTAGCCACACCCACCATAGATGCTCTTCAATACACACGAAACAAATATAATTCAGCATTGTATATATACATGAATGTGAACAACAGTGTGTAGAAAGTGTTCCAACCACAAAACATCAGGAAAAATCGTAGAATAACACTTATGTCAATTCTTCAGCGGGTAACAAATATTAAACAACAAACCGGAATAGGACATATTGAATCCTACGACAGTAAGCCATGTGCAGGAAATATATTATTAATTTAAACCTCAAGACAGTTTAGGCATACTGACAAACAAACATATCTAAAGTAATATTTGCTTTAAAAAATAAAAGAAAAAGAAGTAGTGGAGTCTGAATTTACTTTTCTACACACGGAACAAAGACAGTAGCCTTTTGGAACATTTTTCAGCAACAAACATTTTAAATGGAACCATGAACACAGCTACTAAAATTACGACAACGAGCCATCTGTCGTCCATCCTTATCTCCGTCACACACAAAAAATATTTTGAAGTTGCACCTGTCAGTAAGATTTTGCAGAGGTAGTCGCTTAACCAGGACATCAGTACTGGAATCATAAATGGCATGTAAAGTGATTTTTGTTTAAGGTCTTTCTCGTCAAAACAATACTGTCCTGTTTAATTGTATCAAAGATCCACTTGGTGACAATACAAGAAAATATGCATAATTTATATCAAAAATATGTAGGCACTTTTCCTCTACCACTCCAAAACCGTATCATTCACACCTAATTCTTCTATTTGGAGGTTATGCCATGTATTCATATTTTGAATTGATAAAGAGCCAACTCTGTTTCATCTAGCCAAGACAGAATGTAATATATCAGGCTTGTGTTCAATTCCCCCATTGAACGGATGGGGCACGTCTTTTTCCTGATTTGTATGGAACTTTACATAGCTTCTCCAATGCTGAAACTGCTAACTTTGCTGGTATGAAGAACACTGTACTTTAGATGCAGAAATACTCCCAGCTCTGTGATCATGCCACACTACATTGTCTGTCTGATTGCGTATCACATACTCCAAGTATACAGCCTCTTCACTGGAAACTTGTAATTTCATTGAAAATAGATTTGCCTTCACAAGATCCTGATGTGATTTGATTGCATAGCAGAAAGATTTCTTGCTCTTCAGATGTTGATGTCCAATTTCTATGTATCTTTTCTTGAAGAAAAGATGAGAATTAATCCTTTACTTGATTCTTGTTCTGCCTTTTGCATTTGCCATTGTTATTGCTAAAACAGAATGTTCAGTATACAGCACAAGATCGGTAGGGAGAAAATATCTTATATGAGTGTAAATCACCGGAAATGCATTACACCTAACAAGATGATTTTGCTGTTTGTTTGAAACAAGCACAGTTATTCACTGTGTAATAAATTACATAAAGGTATGTTTTGATTTACTGAATCTGACCACGAGAAATTAATATCACAGGTTTTGAAAAATGAAACATAGGCGCCAAGGAGGAATACTTATATATAAAAACCTGTATAACAGTGTAATATGCACCTAGGAAAACTCTTACAGAGTTTGAAATGTTAAAAATAACCTTGACTCCTGTTGATATTAAAAGAAAAGAAATGTTAACGAATTTTCAATTACAAAAAGAAGAGCTTGGAACATTTTTACCATAACTTCACATCTCATGACCATTGGAATATTCCATATATTGTGCTGTGCATTATCAGATGACAATTTATGTCCACTGATTCCCTTCATTTTTAGCTGCAAATACAAGTACTTTTCTTTTCAGGTCAAATACGATGTTGTTCCTTGATTTGTTTTTTGTCCTGTCTTTGATATCTGCTATTCGTATCAATGTGAAGGAATGTCCAAGAAATGAAACAGCATGGATCACTAGGGAACAGGAATTCATATGCAAATCACCAGAAGTGTATCACTGCATACTAGATGACAATGATATTTTGTATGAAACATGCATGATTGCTCGCCCAGTAGACCCTCTACTTACAGGTATACTAATTGTGTATTTTGTTTCTTTTTTACTGATAATTTCTGTTTCATTCATTCATCTACATTTAGGTACCATTTTTCTAATTATCAAATTAAATTAATTGGAGATACCTCTGACTGCAGTTTTAACATCGGAATAGACAGAATTCAGAAGATTCAGAATACACAGATTATACTGTATTGTGGTACTCTACGCCCCACAAATATTATTTATTTGAAAGTATGGATTGAAAAAAAGTAATTTATTAATAATGTTTTACATGTCTACATGGCAGTTTAATGTTACATTATCATTTTTTTTTTTCTGACATAAGGTGATGCGATTTGATCATTAGTTGTTGTAATTCACATAAATGTGATGACAGTCTCGATTTTCCAATACGGAATATCGCGACTAAAATAACGTCAACATACACGCTCACGTTGTGATTGTTATGACGTTATATAATTATTATGACGTAAGTTGCCCACATAAAAGTGCCCTAATCGAGAACAATGGATCTGGTAGGTGACTAAATGGAAACGTTGACGGATTAAAGTAGTTGCAATTCTCCGTTTTAGATATTTCCTATTTAATTCATCTCCACCATGGCATAGCCGGCATAGAAGGAACGGATCATGCAAATATGGAATTAGACTGAGCTAAGTCAATCACATTAACGTAGATTTCGAGAAGACTCAACACGAAAAGTACACTCGCTTATGGTTGAATAGTCCTGCCAGGTGTGCTAAAACTGGCTACTGCTTTTCACCTTAACGTAAATGTTATGCAAGAACTGCATTTAATTGAATAATCAGATTATTCTATTTCACTAAACATTCATTGTTTAAAGAAGTAAGACACCAGTTTAAGATTCCTTCATCTCATACTATTTCATTATTTCACTTCAATAACAATTCTTCTCTTTCCATAATCAACCTTTGCTCATCAGTTGGCGTTATGACTTCTCTGTATGGTCGGTTGTCTTCTGAATTTTATTTTTACTTTACCTAGACTTTATTAACTAGGAGGAGAGAATATGATCAACCATTTTAACATGCATAGTACTGTTGTTATTTCTATAATATAGTTGGCTGTCCTTGGGCATTGCATACAGATAATGGAGAGACTGTTATTGGTGGTGTTTTCAACCCCTGTACTGGACCGGGTTGTCCAAAGAAGAATGATCCTGAGTATTGGACCAATCAACTTTACAAATGTATGTAGTGCAAACATATTTACAAAGGACTGTACTTTTCTGCTCTGCTGCTCATGCATGCATTGTGAGATCTTAACTTGCATTATTCATTGCCATCTGTGGGCGTTAGAAAACACACCTCTGACAGAATTGTGGTAAAAACTCTTAATATTTGAACTAATTCAAGAAAACAATGAATATCAAATTTTAATATACTGGTCCTAGACATTTGAACGAAAACTATAGGTATGGTTTGTTTCTTATATACATCTTTGTACTATCTATATGCTTTCATCCTCATTTAAGGGTGATTATTATATTGCAATAATAACGTACTGATTTAACCTCATACTTTATAAGAAAGTACCATACATATTGATATAAAGAACGTCGGATATTTTCTTTGTTTTTCTTATTAATGATTATTCAAATGCAGTAATTATGTGTATTTGATCAGATATCAGGGAGATAACATTTATTGTATAGATATATAATAAGAAAGAAAAGGTAATGAATGGACATCTGTTCAATTTTTTTTTTCAAAAGAGAAAACAGAAGACATCTGACAAAGCTGTAAGACACAAATTACCAAGGATCTGCACACACACACACACACACACACAAAATGACAATAGTAGTAAATAAAAGACAGGGGACATTATTTGTTAGCTATATTAAGCCATGACATACTTCTTTTCAGCTCACCTGAGCTGGCGGCTCATATATCCTATAAGATTAGTAATGTCTCCATCATGTTCGTCTCTCTTTTCATTCAACATCCGGCTGTTAAGTTTAATCAACCGCCGAAGGTATTTAAAGGAGATTTTGCAGCTATGAATAATTTAAGAACCATTACAGGTTTTGTTTTCCACTTGATCCTTTAAGGTATAGATCAAAGGCTTAGCAGAATAGACTTTTTGACAACTTTCTTCCTCAAACTGGCTGAAAAGATCAATATACTGAATGCATCAGATTGATGTCTTAAACAGATTTGTTGTTTTAAGTTCTGTTCAAAAAGTTTGACACGAATTAAGCAGTTATTTTTAACTGTGTCATTCTTGCACATTCTCTGTTAATTACCATTATTTAACAAGATATGTTGCTTATAACGCAATAACATTGTACATTTTTACGGATTAATGGACAAAATGTAATACATCAATAATTTATCCGAAGTTTGAGCAATTATGTAAGAATACAATTTAAAGGAGGGGTAAAATATTTGTTAAAAAATTGTTTATCATATACATTGTACTTCGGACCCAAAATTTGTGGAAGTAGACA
Organism: Pteria penguin; assembly: GCA_035048485.1. Taxonomy (NCBI): domain Eukaryota; kingdom Metazoa; phylum Mollusca; class Bivalvia; order Pterioida; family Pteriidae; genus Pteria; species Pteria penguin. The sequence goes on from CM068584.1 coordinate 23,557,456, forward strand.
TTTCTACATGTCTTCCGATGTGCATTAGAAAGAAATCCTATAACGAACATAAAAATAGTAGTATATACAAGGAAATGCAATAGAACACATTAATATTTATTTTTTCAAATTCTTTTGTGAATTTTCTTTGACGAAAGTCTGTTAAATAAGGAAGCGTCAACAAGTTTTCTTTTCAACACAGCAAGCATTAAATAATCACAAAGCAATCACTCAAGATTTGTAAATAAACAATTATCAGGGTTCTTTTTTACCAAGTTATGTTAAACATTGCTACATTCGTTGAAAACAAAAAGTATTTGATCTTTCAATATTTGGCAACTAAAGGTAATTTCAAAAAATATTTTTACTTAAATGACCTAGAAATATATATATTCGGATTTTCTTAAAATTCTTCAAGTCTTTCACTTTTTTCTCAAACTTTAATTTTAATAATCATATAGAAGCCCTGTGCATTACTTCTTACTATCTTAATGCATTTTATAGTAATCTACTTCGGCCTCATAGTATGCCGTCCTGTTACCCGAGTACTGTAACGTGATTGACTGTAATTAATTTATCTAATTCGAGGTGTGATAAAGTTTTTTATTTTAAATCTTCTCTGATTCTGTCAGTTTTGGATATTTACAGGTACTTCCTTTGACTTCATTCCTGTACTTTGCATATAATCTCTTCATTTTGTTTTGTAAAACTGGTTGCATTGATCAGCAAATTCAATGTATCATAGAAAAATGTCACGAAAAGTGCTGTTGTTATTAATTTAATTTCTAAAGCTAACACAAGAAAGAATGGGGACTCATTTTTGTATGATATACATTTATTAAGTTATGACCACCTCCTGCAGAACAAATACATGATTTTAATGGAAACTGTCATTTCAAAAGAAATATTTAATGTCTGTTAAAATAAAAAACGAAAATAACTGGTGCCACATAACTATGGCACTAACAGCTATGTACTACCGTGGACATTCACGGATCCCTGAAATTTAGAGGCGAGACCAGGTGCACGGGAGGGTGAGCGTCTCATGTTTGGCAAGCCATACTTGTCGTGAATGTCATGACACAAAGACGAAACAATATAATTCAGCACTTCATATATATATATATATATATAATATATATATATATATATATATATATATATATATATATATATATATATATATATATATATAATATATATATATATATATATATATATATATATATATATATATATATATATATATATATATATATATATAAAGCACAAATAGAATCAGTGAAACACCTGGGAGTACTATGGACCTTGGATCTCCGAAGAAATACCTGTAGAAAATAAAGACAAATTAGACAAACATATAAAGCACAAAGACACTACAGTTAACAAGGCACCCTATATTTCACTTATATTCGTTCCCCGTCTGGGACTCGAACCCACGACCTATGGTACCGAATCACCTAGCCGTCATGCATCCGACCCTCTAACCGACTGAGCTACCCGAGCTCCACAAAAATGGAGCTTTAATAGCCAACCATTAGCTAATCGCATGCATGACAACACGGCCGCGGAAAGTGAAGGAATTTACCCGACGTAAACGCAGGCGGATCCCCTGAGAGGATACATCACTGAAAGAGAAATAAACATATAAAGCACAAATAGAATCAGTGAAACACCTGGGAGTACTATGGACCTTGGATCTCCGAAGAAATACCTGTAGAAAATAAAGACAAATTAGACAAACATATAAAGCACAAAGACACTACAGTTAACAAGGCACCCTATATTTCACTTATATTCGTTCCCCGTCTGGGACTCGAACCCACGACCTATGGTACCGAATCACCTAGCCGTCATGCATCCGACCCTCTAACCGACTGAGCTACCCGAGCTCCACAAAAATGGAGCTTTAATAGCCAACCATTAGCTAATCGCATGCATGACAACACGGCCGCGGAAAGTGAAGGAATTTACCCGACGTAAACGCAGGCGGATCCCCTGAGAGGATACATCACTGAAAGAGAAATAAATATATAAAGCACAAATAGAATCAGTGAAACACCTGGGAGTACTATGGACCTTGGATCTCCGAAGAAATACCTGTAGAAAATAAAGACATATTAGACAAACATATAAAGCACAAAGACACTACAGTTAACAAGGCACCCTATATTTCACTTATATTCGTTCTCCGTCTGGGACTCGAACCCACGACCTATGGTACCGAATCACCTAGCTGTCATGCATCCGACCCTCTAACCGACTGAGCTACCCGAGCTCCAAAAAATGGAGCTTTAATAGCCAATCATTAGCTAATCGCATGCATGACAACACGGCCGCGGAAAGTGAAGGAATTTACCCGACGTAAACGCAGGCGGATCCCCTGAGAGGATACATCACTGAAAGAGAAATAAACATATAAAGCACAAATAGAATCAGTGAAACACCTGGGAGTACTATGGACCTTGGATCTCCGAAGAAATACCTGTAGAAAATAAAGACAAATTAGACAAACATACAAAGCACAAAGACACTACAGTTAACAAGGCACCCTATATTTCACTTATATTCGTTCCCCGTCTGGGACTCGAACCCACGACCTATGGTACCGAATCACCTAGCTGTCATGCATCCGACCCTCTATATATAAATGTGAATAAACACTGTTTAGAATGTGCCAGAGCTACATAACATCAGGAAAAAGTTGATAAAACTTAAGTCAAACCATCAGTGGGGAAGTACCGTTGACTCCCAGCCACCCTCTCCCCCTTCTGTTTTCTTTCCTTTCTTTTTTCTTTTTTTCTTTTTTTGACTAATTGTCATCTGGATTTATTCTTTGAGTAACTATGTAGGTTCAGGGATGTAGCTTTTTTAGCAAAAAAGAAAGTTTACATAAATTGCAAATTCTTTATGTATAAGAGTGTTTTGAATGATGTGATGCTGGTTTTGTTTAATCCTGAAATAACTTTTTGTAAAAGAAATTCTCATTTACGATAATACATTTTTTTTCATATTTCTCATATGCCGAGCGGAGCAATAGAGGTTGATTATTGCCTCTTGTTTAATACTTACGGAAGGCCATACTGTAAAATATTGAAATTATATTCACGTTTTACCCTATGGTCACATATTGAAGGAAGGAGGTCTCTTCAAAGATCTCAGATCAACATATAGGCCCTTTGAGACCTCATATTCATCAATGATATGCATTTGATATCGAAGATATTAAGTCTTCAGACAGGGCATATTGTTATGGCGTTGTCTGTCCGCTATAGATTGTCCGAGCTATATCTTTTTATTCCTCGCATACATCTGAATAATATTTCATAGAATTGTTGCCCATGATTAAAAGATGTGTTATGACATTGAATTAAAATTATATATCAACGTGTAGGTCACAATGCACGCTCTGGTTAAATCTTTCTCCTGGCTATATTTCTACCACTTGAATATATTTGAATAATTTCACAGAACTGTTGCCAAGAATCCAAGGGTGAGTCATGAGCATAAACAAGGTTATATCTGCAAGGTCAAGGTTACAATGAATATGACTGTTAAGTGTTTGTCTACGTCTTAACTATTTTTTGTTTGTTTGTTTGTTTTGTTTTGTTTTTGTTTTTTTAACTTTTGCTTTGAAGTGAATAATATTTCAGAAAATGTTTTACCAGGACTTATCACTGGGTCAGTCTCAAGACTACAATGCATATGATAGGTAAATGTTTGTCCCAGCGATAGATTTTTACACCCAGTAGGTTTTCAAAATTTCACAATAGTAGCTCAGAACGCATGGGTGTGTAATGAACAAAGTCAAATCTGTAAGTGATAACTGCAGTGAATTTAATGAGAATAAAATCGAAATTATGAAAGAAAATTTGGAAGCAAAAGCAATGCAAGTTGAAACATTCAAAGAGGAGCTACAAATAAACACTGACAAAATATTCGCTAAGACTGCGTGAGATGACTTCTGCAGATGGAACGCAACATACGAACATAAAACAATTGTCCGGACTCGGAACACTTATCACAGAGCTAGGTAAAAAAAAAACCCAACCGAAACAGAGATCATGTTCGATGCCACGCCATCAAAACACAGATGATCAGAGACTTATGTACGCCCCCTAAGCCTAGACGCACCGCCAGGCGCAAAACCAGAGGCCGCTAAAGTTCCGCATGAATCGAGCTTTGGTGAGGATACATAGACTTCACGTACAATATGTCATGTGTATGTAGACTACCACTTTATTCCTATCGTTAACGGACTATCGATATCGAGTATTGTTTTAGGACACTAATACCAAGAAATTACCAGTATTATATGGTATGGTATTAATATTATCTATCATCTATTCCTATTTGGTGCATTTGATTTGTCATCTATTCAACCCATTTGTGTACTTGGAGTGAGTGAACAGTTATGTGTGATGTAACAGTAGATTAAGGTGGCAGTGCATACGCTTGTGTTCGTATGTGTAACATCGTGTGTATACATATTATATATTTATACATAATATATATGGTTTGTTCATACTACTAAAATCAAAGGGGCGCAAATAAGATCACGTGCCAAATGGATTAATAAAAGTGAAAAAAAAAAAAATACAAAATATTTCTTAAATTTAGAGGCTAAAGAATCTTCAAATGTTATAAAAGAATTAACAATACTCAACAGAAAAAGAATACATTCCGAAAATGATATATTAGGCTAAATGTACAATTCTTATCAAAATTTTGTATAAAATAGCCTCAGTTAGCGACATTTCCGTTGATGAATATTTCGAAAATGAGAATATACCTAAATTGAAGTCACATGATAAGGAATTCTTAGACAAATTTCCATATATTGAAGAGTGCCAAGAAGCAGGTAGTTTTATGAAGATAACTAGATCACCAGAGCTAGACGGTATTTCCTCTGAGTCTTATAAAACTTTTTGGGATTCTATATCTTCTATATCTTATCAAGCTCTTAAAGAGACATTTGAAGAAGGGGGAACTAATAATACTCAGAGATTATCGGTTCTGACCTTATTATTTAAAATAGGATATAAAATGCTTTTAAAAAGTTACAAACTTTAAGTTGAACAAATACGGATTATAAAACGATAGCATCTATTTTTGAAAGAAGATTACAAAACATTGTAAATAAATTGATAGACAGAAGGCAAAGCGGGTACATCAAAGGCAGATATTATGGTGAAAATATTCGTATTTTATTGGATACATTCGAATACTGTGAAAGCCTAAATCAAGATAATATTTTATTATTCATTGATTTTGAGAAAGTCTTCGATTCTGTCGAGTTGAATATTTTTCGAATAAAATAATGGATGGGTATCAAAAGCTTTAAAAATGTCTAGAAGAATTAGACAAGTCTATCCAATTTCGGTGATTTTATACATATTCGTTGCCTAAATTTTATCCATTAAGATAAGAAATAGTGAAAATTTTCAGTGGTTCCCATGTAAAATAATGGATACAGAAATCAAAAGCGTACAACAAGCAGGTAATCTAAATTTGATATTTCAGAACATAGACTCTTAAAACATTCTGTGGATACTATTAAACAGTTTTGCTTACATGCAGGTTCTAAATAAAACATAAATAAAACAGACTTAATGCTACTTGGTTCCTTTAAAGGACAGTATATGTCAATTGACGGAATTAAAGTAAATGAAAAAGCAGTTAAATGTCTAGGAATATTTATAGGGCACGACAAATAGGAGTACTATAATAAGAATTGGTTGAAGGTATATGATAACATAGAAAGACTGTTTGAGTCATGAAAAAAGGAAGCCTTACTATGTTTGGTTAATGTTGTGCAATAAATACTTGCATGTAGAATACATAAATTTAAAATATGTTTACGATTAATAAGTAAAATAATTTAACAAAATTATGTTTTCCTTCTTATACAACTTACACATGTAATCAAGGAGAAAGATGAAACATGCCTTGATATGGCCCTAATTTTTTTTAACGTTATGGTGCTAGTTTTGCATGTTTCGTTTGTTTTGGTGTTTAGAAATTTTGTAATTGAAAGTTACTAGGAGTTCAAATGCCTGTCAACTATTGAATATAATCCTGGAACTGCGAGAAAATTATTTAAATCAAATTGAGAAACTCACGAGCTTTTTACAATACAGCATTTAATATGCTTTCATGGTGACATCTGATCATAGTCTCGATTAATAGAATGAGTAGTCAGTGTACATTATTTGATCTTACATGCTATTGATGCACAACTTTAGAAGCACATCTATAAGACACAAAACAACGAAATTATGAAAATTTTCAATGTCATTTTTTCAAATCTCTAGGTCACCAAACTATGATTGACAAATTTTAAGTATTTCAGTGATTTTTCATGCACAAGGGATACAGAATATAAGGAAATCAATTAATATTGGAGTAAATCAATCACATGCAATTAAAAATTGAATACACATCTTTATATTCAGATATGTTGCAATGTTGTTACTTTTCTTTGATATTCTGATCTTTTGATGACTATTTACAAACAAAGGCAAAAAAAAAAAAAAAAAAAAAAAAGAAACTCTGTAAGTTTAAGGTCACATTGCATGTGATTGGTAAATCTTTGTCCGGGTCGTATCTTTACCCTTTGCATGGATATCAGTAACATTTACAAAAGTTTTGCCTAGGACCAAGGTCACGTTAAAATGCATGTTTACAATGTTACTGATTGGTATTTCCATGACTGGGCCATAACTGTTATCCCTTATATGGATATGAATTTAACAGAATTGTTGCTCAGGTCCCTAGGATATGCCACGGTCTTGAACCAAGATCATACCTGAAATATCAAGTTTACAGAGCTTGTGTAAAATAAATCTTTGCCCGAAACATAACTTTTTAATGGACGCAAAGGTGTCATAATCGTGGACCAAGTTTACATCTACAAGATGAAGGTCACAGTATGTATCATAAATCTGTGTCCGGAATGTAGCTTTCTCCTGACTGCATAAATGTTTTCCAAGGCGTATAGCTGTGTCATAAATTTGAACCAAGATTAGATTTCATAATTAGCATTATCCTACAAGAGTTTCGGCTTTTTGATGAAACTGAATAGAATATTAGGGGGGATTGAAACCCCAAAATAAGGGTGTGGGGTATGTCATTCCAACATACATTCCCCTAACCTGTCTTGAAAGCAAATAACGGACGTATTAGGAGTTGAACAAATATAACACCTTCAGATAAACTTCTTACCATGAAGTGATAATAAACGCTAATATTGTACTGAAAGGTCACACCTAATGTATGGGTAGTTGTTGCAATGAGCATTTTACCTGGACAAGTTTTGATTTTTTCTGACTTTATCATGTGCTCACTTTTCTTCTAGATCCAATATGTCTCCATCAGTATATACAGACAACTGTACAGACTACAGAGTCTTTGACTTCTGAAACACTACTGCTGAATATAACTAAATCAACTTCTACAAAGCCTGAGACACTACAGGATAGGTATATATAATGATTTATCATGTTTTTGCGCTGAATCAATTTATACTTTTAGAATTTTAATGCTATTGTCATAGTTGTTTATTTTGGCACTAACAGCTCCTCTCTAGTTACAAAACTTGGAATACCCAAGAGATGTCACCTGAGTCGACGACGAACAGTGTTTAAAAGAAAAAAGACAGAGAAAGAAGGTGTAACACGTACCTGACCTACACACATTGAAACGATCACGTTGAATGGATCGAAATAAACTCATTTTATAGTAAAAGAATGTCTTTGAAAAATTTCATGATGCAAAAAGAAAGATAAAGTGGGGGATTTAATTTTCACACTTTTAGAATTTACTCTAGAACGTCTCAATAAATTTTGATAAAACGATAAAACTTAGTAAAGATTAAGTATTTTAGATCCTCTGCCAATTCTATCCATTTTGTCTCCATCTGTTGACAAATATCGACACCATGGCTGAATATAGGTCTGAGAGGATTCCGCTATTTGGAAGTATACTTCTCAATAAACACTGCATGCATAATAAAACTACAATACTAGTAATGGCATCTATTTGGTCAAGAACAATGTATATTCAAATAAAATGTCGTTGAAATCGGATAAATTATTTTTGATGTATGTAAATTTCATATCTTTTTGTTTTTGTTTTAATGTTTCATTCATAATAGCCTATATATATATAAAACAAAATACTCACTTGTACACAGAAATATATGTAAGTCAGAACATGCTTTTCCCCCTCGTGTTCTATGACGTCATTGTATTATGTTAAACTCACATTATTAACCTATGACGTTATTGCTATCTTAGCAACATTATTACTTCACCTGAAAATTGTCAATAGACATGAAAACGTTAGTGAAACACAATTATTATTATTAAATAGTGCAAATTCGAGGTATGTTGGAATTCATTTAGACTTATATATATATATATATATATATATATATATATATATATATATATATATATATATATATATATATATATATATATATATATATATATATATATAGGTGTGTAGGTGTGTGTGTGTAGATGTGTATGTGTGTAAATATATTTCTATGCAATGCATCACACTTTTGCCGTCACCATATACGTGAAATTATGGTGGAGTGACGTAACACAAGAATCAATTAATCCAAATCACTTTCCAGTGTTTTAATCAAATAACACATATGAATGGAGGTTCTTTCATTAAAAAAAAAAATGATTATATTCCGTTAGCATACTATAATGCATTTGGCTTTTCATTCTATACAGCTCATACATGTATATCTGTTCCCCTCAGAAAATAAAAGTCCCCTTATTTAAATAAATCAGAAATTACAATGAATTTTCGCTCAACTACAATAAAAAGTCTTGGCAAAATCACATAGTATGATTACATAATCAAAATATACGACAATAACAGTATTGATAATAAACAATAAAACTGTAATAGAGATTTCATTGCACCACACAAAATTATATTACACTGCACTTTAGTATATCAGAATGATAAAGAATATAGATAATGTTATGGTACATTCTCATAATAGATCATTTGATAACACTGAGATTAGTTACTCAAGAATCTCCTTTCATTTGACAACATCTCAATAAAATTAGAAAGTATAGGAAAAAGAATTAAATAATTTGGACCTAGCATCATAATTTGATAGCCTATAGTTATAATTTAGTGGCTAAAATAACTTATGGTATAGGGGTTTCTTTTTAATTCATAACATTTATAAGTTATAAGAAATGACTTTTTTTCAATTTTATTACTATCACATAATTCAAAAAATCTATTGCTCCGCTCAATCCAGTATGCTTCCCTCTTTCGACTCTATCGGCACCGTCCATTTCATAATCTGGGGGAGTCCTGGGTTTTTCAACATGGCCAGATTATTGTTTTACCGCAACCTTGGGGCAAGGATTATTTCAATAGTGCCAGAACAAGACTCTTTTCACAAATACAATATTGTTGTGTAATAAGATAAATTTGATAGTAAACATCTTTATAATTTTTTTTTCAAAATTCTGCTTTATTCACGTTATACATCTAATATGTATATAGCAGTATTCTGTCTGTACCCTGTTGCGGAGAGTGTTCCATTCTCCAATAGTCAGACCCATCCCAGCTATGCTGTACGTTTTCAGTCCATTATGCTGGTGCCATATACTGAAATGAGGTTAAAGCAGAGAGCGGAAGGAGAAGGAAAGAGAGAATTGGGTAGGGGTGGTGGGAGTGCTACCCGAGGTAAAGAAAAAGAAATTTGAAAGAGAAAAGCCAATAACTTCTAAAAATGCAAATGAAAACTGTTTTGAATTTGTCTCTATGCAAATATATTAAGGACACAAAGATATGACTACGCAACAAAAATCACCTGGGGTTGCTTCTATCCCCTGTCCATCTCTCAGGAACTGTTTTGGGACATATTCAGTACAACCATTACGGTGCTTAAAGGAAAAGATAAAAGCTGCTGATTCTACCGTATGACAGAAATCACCTCAGAAATACAATGTTAATAATGTAATAATTTGGGGAAAAAAAGCAACAACAACAATCCCCCCCCCCCCCAAAAAAAACAAACAAACAAACAAACACAAAAACAAAACAACAAAAAAACAAAACAAAACACACCCACACATACGCCCTTAAGAATAGCTAAAAACCCTCTCACTAAAGTGCAGTTGTGTTACCGATTAGGATGGTAAATTGATATGAGAGCAGTCAGGTCGATCACTGTAGAAATTGGGATGGGAAATTCAAATGGACACTTATTGTTGTAAAAGTCATATTTCTGAATTTCGATAACAATTCTGAATAGGACTTAAAGAAATTTCCGCAGGCTTTTCTAAATTTATGATACCTGCAACTCTGAATTGAAAGTTTTAACGCTATTTGATATTTTGTTTTTTTTTTTTATTAAAGCCCAAAATGTTAGTGCAGGAGTTGGCAATTCGATTAAATTATATAGATATTATATGACGGGAGTGCAGTCTATGAACATCTGTTACTATTCAAACACAGGTAAATTTACGATGGGAAATCTAAAATCGTCATGTTTATCGTAAATATGTGCATCAATTTTATTCCTTTACTCATACGAAGCTGAAAGCAAGGAAAAAAAATCAATGAGCTCTTGGCTTCAATTTTACTTACAGATATATAGATGACTTGCTTTCAATTAATAATCCTTCATTCGCGGATTACCTTAGCATCATCTATCCAAGTAAACTGGAGGTAAAACAAAAGACAGAAAGTAGTAATTCTACTTCGTATTTAGATATTATGTTGTCTTTCGACATTAATGGTCAATTGAACATCTCACTCTATGACACACGTGACGATTTCAATTTCGCTATCACAAACTTTCCTTTCATAAGTAGCAACATTCCATCATACGCCGCATACGGCGTATTCATATCTCAGTCGATACGTTATTCCAGAGCATGTTCAAATTACAATGACTTTGTTCTGAGGGCTAGGCGACTTTCAGTTAAGCTGCTCAACCAGGGTTATATATGTGCTAGACTAGCAACGTCACTGAGGAAGTTCTACGGTCGTTACGAGACTCTTATTACTCCATATGATATCTCGTTATCCAGACTTTTAAATGATATTCTGGACTGAGACCGATTCCGATCATTTTATACAGATTTAGCACCTTCTATACTAGAAGGTTACCTACTTCGACTTCTCCATATACAAATACATATGGAATTTACACGATTTGACTCTTTCTACTGGGTATATGTGACGGGTGTTGCTAGCAAGCAGGAGATGCTCACTATCCCCGGGCACCTGATCTCACTCCATCACAGGGGTTCACATATGCTATTCAAGTAGACATATTTTGTTATTTTCCATTTGTTTTTCATTTTCACTGATTTTGTATGTCCTCTGGTTTCATGATTTTTGGACTCGTGGTTTGGATTGATCCATCATCTTTACATTATCCTTGATGAGTTTGATTTTAACAAGTTTACGTTAAACGGATTAATTTAGACTTAAAAAGATTATAGGATTTTCATATAGCACACTTAATCCCCGTTAGACGATTACTTCGTCCTAAATCGGAATTTACCAAGATTAAATTTGTATATAAAGGTTTAAATCTGCTAAATATTTCTAATATTTTTCGGGATCATAGCGTTAAATTTAAAAGTCCTCAATATTTTGAGAATCTTGAACCACCCCCAATATCCTATCAGTACAAAAAAAAAAAACCAAAAAACTGTTAGAAACCTTAAATTTAATTGCAATGCCGTCACATCTAATCACAATCCTCTTGCCTATTCCATCGTCCCGATCATGTAATAGTTCTAAATTTATTCTTCAACCTGCGGGCCATATTATTATATGTGATCTTTATTGTATTTCTGACAAATATCTACGTTCCCTTTTTGATAATGGGCCAAAGTAGAAATAATCCTCCAGGATAGAGTTTACGAAATGCCGGGATACAGTTGAAGAAGCACTGAACATTTATTGTAAACGATGGTGCAAAAAGAAAAAGAAGTTGTAAAAATGTATTACTTGATTGACTTGAAAAGTGAATTCCAATGCACATCGTATAAAATGCTGTATTTTGATTGGTTGTTGACATGCAAGTATTCTATAATACCCGTAGGCTATACCCGTGGATTGTAAAATCACGTTACTAACATTTGATCCACTTAACGTGACCTAGTTAAGATACTTCAATTAATCATGTTCAGGATTCTGTAATAGAGTTAATTTCCAAAACCATTCAAAACTAAATGTATATAGTTTTTGTTAGTATTACAATTTTACTTGAATAAAGTATTGGAACACTGTATAATTGTATGAGAACCACTTCTTAGCGGCGAAATAATATTTTGATGATTTTGATTCTCCGGCTTCATTCATAAGTCCCGAAATCAGGACAAATAATGCAAAAGATGAGGTAGTGAATTAGAATAGGGTAACCACGTTATTCACGGATACCCTGTGAACTTGTGTAAAACACATATTCGCATCGATAATTTTACAATTAATCCCCATTTATTCAAACAGCAACATTATATACCAGTCGGGTTTATAAAAAAGAAAATGGCCCTTTTACATAATATTTATGTCTTGGTACCTGCTGACAAAGCAGCTACTAATTGCATGAATTAAATTTTGGCAAAAATAATGACAGCCGTTACTTAAATGACGTGGGCTTTTAAAATGAAAAGTATTATCATGGGTAATAAGGAAATTGAATCTTCAGGAATGTCAGTGATTCAACTTCCCTTAATTCATTATTTGCATAGAATTTTGCATTTTGCATAGAACACGCATTCTTCAGATTCTTGACAGATAAAAAAAAAATATTAAGAAACTAGTTAATAACTTATATAAAATTTGCTGAGATCTTGGCGCTAGAGTGTCGTTTGTATGGGAGGAAGGCGAAGTACCCGGTGAAAACTCACGAAACCAGGTTGGTGAGAGCCCCACCATCTCACGTACCACATCGGGAATCGAACACGGGTCGCATTGGTGAGAAGCGAGCGCGCTACCGACTACGCTACCTGGCTCCGAGTCATAAGTGATAAAGGAATAGGACTTTTAGTAATGACTATGATTTGGGTCTCTACTTTTAGTGTACTTATAAATTTGCAGATTACTGTCCTGTCTGTTGTTGTAAGTATAATGATTCCTATTCTATTATACGAACAATGAATCAAAATTATTCTACTATGTGTAGGACTGAAGACATAGACACCTTACCAAATATACTAGGAGCTGTGGCAGGATTGGTAGGGGCGGTGGTGATAATCGGAATTGGTATCATGTGTTATAGGAAAAGAAGAACGTGTAAGTATCACAGAATTTGATTATCATATTGTGACTGCAGCCCTCACTGGTCAACATGCATACGTTTCCATCCGTATAATAATTTTTAACCTTTATCCATTGCAAATTCATCTCTGATTGTTCTTGATGAAGCTTTAGTTTGAATCCTCAGATCGCATCAAAGAGTACGTTTATTATGACATTGCTCTCACATTATTCCTGCAATTTTTCAAAAATACAATTAAATGCAGAAGAGAGCTCTGTCTCTATTGACCATGTGAAGCCTTTTTACTTTCTCCTCTCTGAGTTTCAGTGAACTTGCAGGTCTTTGCATGTTTTCAATTTCACAACATTCTGAAAGTGATCGAGACATTTTCTGATCTTACTCGAAATTGGAAATGTGTTGTGTGAATCCACGTCTCATCATGGATACCAAATTGAAAGTCTAAGAAATATATTTACACCATAACGTTTTACAGCTTTGTTGAAATATTGTTGAAATGATTCGAATTTCTTTTTTGAATACTTTTACTGTTTTAAATATTTTTTTTTTGTAAATGTTTATGCATAACTGAGTTTCATTTCAATTATAAATGTCAGAACATATATCCGTGATATCTGCATCTTGACAACTTAAGTCTCTTCGAATTCAGCGATGCTCACGGCATAAACTGGAATTCAAAACTACAGATATTAGAAGAGCAAACTCATTATCAGATTGATATAAATGTAATGTAAAATAGGAAAGTAACTCATTTAACATGACTATGGCTCTAAAAACAATGTACAACAATGCACATTTACGGACACTTGAAAGTCAGAGGTGATACCAGGTGTCACGATCAAATAACAGATCTAAGGACAGAACCATGCATGGGGGATGATACTCCGTATATATTACTTTATAGTACTTGACTTTTATTTTACAGTCTACAGCAAAGCTGGAAGTTGTCCAGAGGACAGCAACGGAAATGAAAATATTAAACTAGGTATGTTCATCGGAACCGCTGCATAGATAAATAGATAGAGCAATCTTAAAATTTTTAGACTTACTCTACAAGTCATAGAAGAGAAAATCGTGAAAAATCTGACTCAACCTTTTAACAATTTGTGTCATTTTCTTGTTTTAATCAATGTAGAGTATTTCTTAGCTGGGTTTTAGAACAGTTGTGTAGGAAGCAGTCTTTCAGAGTGGTAGAGGGAGGCAATACAACATTTTATTTTTAAGTAATAAATGAAAGGGAAAGACATCTGACTAAGCTGTAGGGCAGAAGTCATCTGGAAGACTTGCAATAAAATGAAATACATGAAATACGAAATATTTATTGTACAACAGATGCGATACCGACTTAGTACGGCCGAGCAACAAACGTCACTCAATTGGTGTGGTTACCCAGTTCAAGTGCCCACCTTCCCACTCGCTGTAAATACAGTACAATCAATAGACACACATTTAAACATTTATAAACTATCCTACATATAGAGCAAAAGGATCAACCAGTATCTCAGGTTGAGAAGTCATAAAAATATATAAACACTAATAGTAATGTAGAGTAAAATTATGATATAAAAATATATAGTGCGATATCAACATGGGGTAACTGTGCTCTGGAAACGAGCTCAGATTACCTCAATAAGATCGACACGTTTTCAGTTTTGAATATACTGCCTATACACCTTCTCATAACAATACAACATTAAATCTGCGGTAAGAGGGGCGCAAGTATATAAGTGCTCATGGGAATTCAAATTACCTGTTAACAGAGTTTGCCATTCAATTGTATATAAATATTGTCCATCAAAGAGGTGATGGCGTTAGAAAAACTCGTCACAAATCCAACATTTCTAAGTAATATTGTTTGTTTGAAAAAAACCCGCATTTATCTGATGTACATAGGTACATATTTTATTCTCTATTGAAACATCAGCGTATAAGAGACAACACCTTCATTTTAACTGAATCATGTGACAGTGAGGTAGAAAAGTGAAATGTGGAAATTTGACTAGTTTTAAAATTTCTTAAATACAGTTTATCTATCATTTTCAATCGACCAAAAGCAATTTATATTACTATTTAAAAAAAAAAGTCAGTGCAGTAGTTAAAATTATGGTCTTTGATAGCTGTAGGAGCAAACGTAATGTGTATAGAAAGCATAGTAGTTGTGTAATGACTAGAATTAGATATAAAGTGTGATTTATATTGATTTTTGTGTAATTTGTGAAGAAAATACACGGTATGAAGATCATTTCATCAATCAAGCAAGATGCTTTTAGCGCCGGTGTTTCAACATTTGTACTTGTAGAGTTCAATTCCTTTTTAAAAACATCAAATTATTTTTTTCAAACGATGATCATATTGTAGGTTGCATTATCAGCAAAACAAAAAGAGGAGTTACTCGCTCAGTTATGTGGCAGAAGTCACCATGGAGCTATGCAATACATGAATATAAATAATACACTAGCACATATAACACATTACAAAAATATTTCATTGTAGTGCAATTAAGATACCGACTTAGAACGGTCATTTAATTTGACAAAAGCCAAACAAATGTGATGGTTAACCGGTTAACGGCCCACCTTCCCACTCACCGTAACAGCAGAACAATCAAAGGACGTACATTTAAAAATTCATAAATAATCCTCCACGTAAATAACAAGGGTCAACAGGTATCGCATATTGAGAGGTCATATAGAATATAAACACGTACGGTAAAACACATGATAATATAAAAATATATGCGACATCAACATGATAAATCGTTCTCTGCCAGCCTGAAAGCGAGATAAGACTCTAGATCTGTAGGAGTCCCGACTAACAGTCAGAGGGGACGAGGTTCAGGACCATGTCTCCTCTGAAAGAGGTTTGGACAAGATCCGTCATATAGTCCTCACTGCCTTGTTAGTCAGTTTGCAACATTCAAGTAAAAGTCTGCATAAGGAGGTAGAGGGGTTAAATACAAGACCTATAGTCTTCTTGATGATCTCAATGTCATATTGTCTATTTAGAAGACGTTTGATTATTTTATTACATGATAAAATAACGTTATCGGAGCCTTTTATTTTCCATAGTTTATATACCATATCACAGTAAAAATTAGGATGGGAAATTCCATTGGATACATAATGTTGAAAAGAAATATTTCCAAATTTTGATAGAAGCTCTGAATAAGATCTAAAGAATTTGCCAAATCTTTTTCTAAGCTTGTGATATCTGTAACCCTGAGTTAAAAGTTTAGTAGTAATTTGTACCTTTCGTTTATGAAAGTTCAAAACATCGGTGCAGCCTCTGACAAATCAACTAATTGAGATATATAGATACCATATGATGGGAGTCGAGGGATATCGCCATCCAAGTAAGGAAAATTTACAATAGAAAACCTAAAATCCTCACGTTCATCATAAATATTAGTATATATTAGGTGGTTGATAACTTTGATGTTCAAATCTAAGAAAGGTGTAGATTTATCTCAAGTATTAGCTTTATTCAATTTGAGTTCTGGTGGATATATTTCTGATATTGTTCGAATTCAGGGTTGTCGGTAACCAAAATGTCTATTAGTATTATTAAATTTGTCAATGAGGTCGAAACGTTTTGATTTTTGAATAGAAACCATAAAATCCCTCTCATAACAATAAAGAAATAAATCTGCTATCAGAGGCGTGCAGTTAGTACCCATAGGAATTCCAACTATTTGTTGATATATCTTGCCATCAAATTGCACAAAAATATTATTCATGAGAAACTCTGGTGCTTTGCACAATTCCTTGCAAGTCCAGTATTTATATGAAGTATATTGTTTGTTGGAAAAGAATACGGAGTTATTGGAAGTACATTTGTAACTTTTAGATTCTCTGTGAAAACACCATTGTACAGGAGACAGCTACCTGCTTTTTATGAAACCATGAGGCAGAGATGTATAAAGTGTAGAAAAATCAAATGTAGAAATTTAGTAAAAGGAGTTTGTCTATAACGTCATGTGAATTTTTAATTGATCAAAAGTAATTGTTACTATTATGAAATGCGACATCAAAATATTTTTAAATATGATCTTTTATAGCAGTTAGAGCAGACGTAATATGTTTCGATAGTACCATACTAGAGCAGTGGCTGAAATTAAAATATAAAACGTGATTTATATGGACATTTATGTAGTTTTGGGAGCCAATATATCGTTGGTAGATCAGATTTATCAGTTTTAATTTTAAAGTCGGACATGGTCATGAGCTGATCGTGCAAGGTGCTTTCTTTTGAGATAGGGCTTTCCACATATGTATGAGTGGAGTTTAATTCGTTTTTAAGTATTTCAATATAATATAGTTTTCAAACGACTATTATGTTATTACCTGCTTTATCAGCAGGAACAAAGACATACTTAGGATGTAAGTCAGCTATCCTCTTTTTAATAGAATTTGCCGTCAATGTATTAGGCTGTTGAAATAAATGCGGATTTTCCGTAAAGTTCTTAATACGGATATCGACAATTCTTCAAATCTCGTATTTCCAATTCATTAAGAACATGAACCTTTACCTGTTCTTTTTTACACCAACGTTTACAATATGTAGTTAAAGCACCCTCTATAACGTCACGACATTTATTGAAATCTATCCTGAACGGTAACCTATATTTAGGTCCTTTTCCAAAAAAAGTACGCAATATCTTGTCCGAAATACAGTTTAGGTCGCCAGTAATAATATGACCTGCCGGTTTATAAACATATTTAGAATTTTCACAAGAACACGACGCAGAAGTAGAGTCTGGATTATCAGGGTTAGATGTAACTCTATTATAATTTAAAATAAGATTTCTTATAGGCTGTTTGTACTGGTAACTGTCGTGAACGAACTTTCCTGAGGCCAATTAATCCACTGATAAAATCAGAGTGAGACTTTGCTAAATTGTTCAAATATTTATTATCTTATTCTATCAGAAATTAGCACAATTTACTAGTTGGCATTAAATAATTAAATACACAATTTACAACAACATTCAATAATTTACATAAATATGAAGCCAGATTCCAGGCACCATCCGTCTGTATAACACTCGTCCAGCCACAGAATTTGTAAGGGATGGGGAAATTCTCTACTAGACATTTATTATAACTATGTATATATTTATATATAAACGAAACTAGAGCTCAAAAACAATGTCTTTATTAAAATTACAGTTATTCCTACTGAAGCATTTCGCTCCTCGCTGAAACCTACAAA
This sequence comes from Pteria penguin, assembly GCA_035048485.1. Classification (NCBI taxonomy): domain Eukaryota; kingdom Metazoa; phylum Mollusca; class Bivalvia; order Pterioida; family Pteriidae; genus Pteria; species Pteria penguin. The sequence goes on from CM068584.1 coordinate 23,575,931, forward strand.
AGCATTACGCTTTCCGTAAAACCTTACTGTAGAAGCATTTCGCTACTACAATATTCCTATAATTAATGCAAACTTTAACTTGTAATATTTAATTCCGAACTATGACAAAGTCAAAATGCCGAGACAATCTGCCTTCGACGCCTACAACAAGAGAAAATTATCTCTTTGTTCGATAAGACGATAATTTGCTTCTATTAATACTCTAAATGTACTTTACCAAAGGTATTCCCTACTCTAAATAAACATAAATGACGTGGATATTTACCTTGTGGCGATTGGACGACCCACTGTGTTGCTTACGCAATCGACAGAATTAACGGAATCCCCGATTCAAACGTCACGCCGCTATTTATACCGGCGACCTAGCCAAAAATAATCTCGTAAAAACTGTGACAACAATGAATACACAGGTTACGAAAACTAATGAGACATTAATCATCGACAAGATACATTAGCATAGATTCTACAGAATATGTTAAACATATCACATTAAATTTAGAAAGTGCTCAAATGAATATTTTACTTCTGTTTTGAGATTATTCTTTTGTCAACAATGGCCAACTGTCAGAACGCAGAATCTCCCGGCAAAATTGATAGCACTGTTCATACAAGAAAAATGGCATTTGGCACTATAAAACCACGTAAATGTAAACAATTAAGACTAGTAGTCACACATGGTAAGCAATATTATGTACAATATAGGTTCTGCAATGCATTTAGCAATATGTAAACAAAACAGAGGCAATTCGGTAAACTTGTAGACGATGCATACTCCACTTTCACCACACTTCCCCCTATTTGCACTACATTTCGTCCCCGAAATGTAAATAAAATGTTGGACATATGCTCAAAATCATATCACATATATCACCACAATCACAAGTTATCTGCAGACTCAAAGCACTATGTAATTAGCGATATTTACAAAACCTATCCATCTACAGACTTCAAGTGCAAAAACCAATTAATTTCATGATATTTCAAATTCGCATATACTATTACCTTTCATACCTTCATCTTACCAAGCATATTTTCTCTTTATGTAAAAATAAACTTTAACCCATAAGCTTACTTATAAGTTAAGTTACCATATACAAATATACCACTATATACAATAACATCTCTTTATGTAAAAATAAACTTTAACCCATAAGGTTACTTATAAGTTAAGTTACCATATACAAATATGCCACTATATACCATAACATCCACCCCCTTTCCAAAAAATTGATCATACCTACAAATAACTTACCAATAAATACACATATATACTCATTCTATCAATAATTCTAATTAACCTAATATTCAATGTCTCCTCACTCTCCTGTCCATGGGTGGCCTGCACACGACACTTTTAAGCTTCTTCTTAGTTTTGGCAAATGTGTTCTGGTGCTTTTTCAATATTTCCCCTAATTTCTCTCTTTGCTCCTTTGACTTAAGGTTCTCACAACTCCGCTTGTATAAATCTACAAGATGCTGTGGAATGTTAGAAATATCGGCCTCATTTCTATCATTCATCTTTCTGTCATCTCCATTTTTCCAATCCTCTGGAATAACAGGCTTTTCTGTACCACTAGGTATTCTTATGTCTCTTTGTACATCTTTCTGAACTAATCGAATATCACGATCAAGGGGGTCATCTATCTTTTCAATGATTTCATTGAAATCCGTAACGGGAGATAACTCTCCTAAAACACTGTTCCTTCTTAACTTTACGGGAAAAGTCTGAAGGTTCACAATTCTCACCGGAATTTGCTTCTTGAATGGATCTACAATTGTTTTGGCAACAATGAGGTCTCTCTCTTCAAAACTGACCGGCTCAAATGTGGCATATCGAGTATCTATATTCTCGACTTGGTCGCTTCTGCCACAAATAATCGCTTCGGACAAAGGGGGTATAGTTGTATTTTCATCCACTAACAACCTAGAAACTCCATAGGATCTGATAATCTGACACTTAATCCATTCATCATTGATCTGTATTCCCCTATGAGTGTTAATGGTGACGTCCATCCCATCCACCAAATCACATCCCAATAGTAAGTTATCCTGTATGGGTGCCACATATACATTCCACACAAATTCCTGTTGACCAATGATGAAATGAAAATCTGCTGTACCGCTACAACTCATCTCCTTCTACGCTTCTGCAAGCACCAAATTACTTCTTGCAGGACTCAATTCTGGACGCATATCCTCCGATATTTTATTATATTCTCTCTCACTTAGAACCGTGACCTCTGCACCCGTGTCAATTACAGCTTTGACACATCTATCTCCTATCGCGACAGGAACCTTCACTGTTACTGCCCTTACTCTGTTAAGCACTATCTTCATTTTCTGCTCTTCACTGTCATGGTCCTCCCTAGAGACTTCTAAAATATCCAAATCACCATCAGCGGTCACCGTTTTCTTTTCATCAGAGTTGCATTCTTCAACACAACACTCCTCCCCTTCTCCGAAGCTTGGTTCATTGCTTGCCACCCCCTTGCTTGATTTTTCTTCCTTTTCCTCCTTTTTTATATTCTCACAAGTTTCTCTTTGTATTTTACAAATATTCTTCTCTTTACTTATAAACTGGGCTGAGGCTTGGCCGGTAGTCTCAGCCCTTACAAGTTTTCCTGTTCCTTTGGTTTTGTTTTGGGTTTTTCCTCTCTTGAGAGTTGTCTCTCTTGGTTACCTTTTGATAACATGTTTGGACCCCTGTCACATCTCCCTTCTTCTCTATTGTCTTGTCTCCTTAATGGACAATTTCTTGCTATGTGACCCTCTTCTTTGCACGCGTAGCATGTGATTTTAGGTCTTTCTTTTTGGTTGTTTTCAATGTCCCTCTTGCAATATTTCATCTCCTCTTTTACAGCTTGCCTGCAGCGTTGAAATCCTATACTTTTAAAGTTTTCTGTCACAGCTTTTGTGACTTGATCGGTTATACTATCCTTTAATTCTCTGCCAAATTGCTGCAATCTCTCTTCAGTCACATATCTTTTGTGGTTCACTCTCCTCACTTCTGAAATGCCAGTACCCTCTTCCTCCTCTGTATCATCATCTTCATAACCAAAGTCTCGCTTTGACACAGTTTGGGACCTCAAGCCACTTTTGCAGGACTGGTGCCACGTAAGCAAATTAATTGCTTCGTCTAAGGACTGTGGTCTCTTTGTGAGAACGTCATATGCTACATTTTGGTTGGAAATACCACTTAGCATGTGTTCAACGCAAAGAGAATTAAATAGTTGTTCATTGATCCCAGGGTATGCTTTCCTGACATTTTCTGCTACTCTGGCTGAAAATGTTTGGTACGTCTCACTGTGCTGCTTCTTAATTCTCTGCAAATTTCTCCTATGAGTTTCTGGTAAGGTGTGGTCTCCAAACCTTTTGTCCATTTCACTACACAAGGAATCGATATCCTCCCTTATGGTTCCTGGTAACTGTGCTGCAAATGATTGGGCGTCATCTCTTAAGCATAGTATGATTTCTTCCGCCTGCCTTCTCCTTCCCCAGTCAAATCTATCTGCCATAATTTTAAATGGTATGATAAAAGATTCCCATTTTCCGTGACCATTGAAAACTGGCAATACAGGCCTTGGTTGCTCATAGTGAGGTCTGTACTGTCTAGTCGGGTGCATACTGGTTGGCACACGCACCATAGCGTTTCTGGTCATCATCTGATTGTAATCGTCACGTGACTCTTCTGAGCTGCTCATGTGTGTATCTGGTTGACCATGGTAAAGGTAAGCATTGTTTATCTCCATCAAGTCATTTCGACTTTTAACATTTCTGCTTGTACCATTTTGATTGGCATTTCCCGACATGACTGTATTTGTGTTCACGTGTTCATTTTGAACATCAAAATTTTGCATTGAACTATTACAGTTCTGTATGCCATATTGTCTGTCTGCATGTCCTATTTGCTTTGGGTTATTATAACCATCTAGCGTGCCTTGGTTAGTTTGCAAAGGGTAATTGTTACCATCAAAATTGCATTCAAAGGCATTAGTTACGTGCTGATTTTGCCCAGAATAACTGCTGTTATCCATATATCCAATGTAACGATGGTTTCCATAACCATTCTGGGTTGCTACTGAACTTCTGTTTTGTACCAAACCATTACGGTTCCCAATATTGCGTGCTTGTGGGTAATTTCTACCCTCAAAACCATTGCGGTTTTTCCTAGAAAATGTCTCTCTATTGTTTGTTACACTATAACCATTACGATTCTCAAAACGAGTTTCATCATGTGGGTTATTATTACCAACTGAACCATTTTGTGTGCGCTCTGTCACAGGGTAATTATTACCATCTGGACAAAAATTTCCTAAGCTGTGTGAGCTTGTTGTCCCTCTTGGGCCTCTTGTTGCGTCCTCTACATTTTGCCTTTGATGAGACTCTTGCATATCAAAATCAACCGACGCGGAATTTACATCATTAGAATCATTTCGACTCTCTGATGCCGCGATTTCACTGGAAATACATGTCACGGGGCTGTACGTTCCCATCCTACACGGAAGCCTTCTTTCGGGACTGCGTTCCCTAATGTCCATATCTTGAATTTCCAAAGGACCCCGTCTACTGGTTACTAGATCTATTCTAACCTGAGGACTTTGTAATTTTCTATTTCTCAACATCATTTCCTTAATATCAAAAATTTACAAAATCCTACAAAATGCCAAATGATTGTCTTACTCTTGCTTTATCTTACAAAAATGACAAAAATCTTTTTGCAAAAATGTAAACTTTTAACCGCTGCAACCAATGTCGTGAACGAACTTTCCTGAGGCCAATTAATCCACTGATAAAATCAGAGTGAGCCTTTGCTAAATTGTTCAAATATTTATTATCTTATTCTATCAGAAATTAGCACAATTTACTATTTGGCATTAAATAATTAAATACACAATTTACAACAACATTCAATAATTTACATAAATATGAAGCCAGATTCCAGGCACCATCCGTCTGTATAACACTCGTCCAGCCACAGAATTTGTAAGGGATGGGGAAATTCTCTACTAGATATTTATTATAACTATGTATATATTTATATATAAACGAAACTAGAGCTCTCTATAAACAATGTCTTTATTAAAATTACAGTTATTCCTACTGAAGCATTTCGCTCCTCGCTGAAACATACAAAAGCATTACGCTTTCCGTAAAATCTTACTGTAGAAGCAATTATATTCCTATAATTAATGCAAACTTAAACTTGTAATATTTAATTCCGAACTATGACACAGTCAAAATGCCGAGACAATCTGCCTCCGACGCCTACAACAAGAGAAAATTATCTCTTTGTTCGATAAGACGATAATTTGCTTCTATTAATACTCTAAATGTACTTTACCAAAGGTATTCCCTACTCTAAATAAACATAAATGACGTGGATATTTACCTTGTGGCGATTGGACGACCCACTGTGTTGCTTACGCAATCGACAGAATTAACGGAATCCCCGATTCAAACGTCACGCCGCTATTTATACCGGCGACCTAGCCAAAAATAATCTCGTAAAAACTGTGACAACAATGAATACACAGGTTACGAAAACTAATGAGACATTAATCATCAAGATACATTAGCATAGATTCTACAGAATATGTTAAACATATCACATTAAATTTAGAAAGTGCTCAAATGAATATTTTACTTCTGTTTTGAGATTATTCTTTTGTCAACAATGGCCAACTGTCAGAACGCAGAATCTCCCGGCAAAATTGATAGCACTGTTCATACAAGAAAAATGGCATTTGGCACTATAAAACCACGTAAATGTAAACAATTAAGACTAGTAGTCACACATGGTAAGCAATATTATGTACAATATAGGTTCTGCAATGCATTTAGCAATATGTAAACAAAACAGAGGCAATTCGGTAAACTTGTAGACGATGCATACTCCACTTTCACCACAGTAACAAATGAATGGAGGTTCTAAATTCTCAAAATATTGGGAGATTTTTGATGTGACTCTATGATCACGGAAAATATAAGTAATGTTAAGTAGATTAAAGCCTTTATTAATAGATTTAATTTTAAGAAATTGCTGCTTGGGTGGAAGAGACGGAATACGAGGAATGAGTTTATTATATGAAAATGAAATAATCAATTTGAGTTCATATCAATCAGAATTGCGTAAACTTCGAAGATCAGCTTCGTCCAGGATGAGTTACATTTTATTTACCGGAATAGAGGATAGTGCATGCAAAAGTTCATGACGGCCATTTATTTTTTTGCGATAAATAGAAAATCGTCTAATGACCTATTTAAACGATTACGTATTCTGATGTTACGATTACGAACATGTGACTTACGATTTCTAATAGTATTATGTCTTAATGTAAAAATATTGATCTTATTCTGATGAGAAGAAATATTACGAAAACATATTTTGTAATTCAGCCAATTTCTCTTTTACAAGGTTGCTTAAATAAATGTGGACTCAGCGTAAAATTATCAATGTGAGTATGAATAATTTTCAGGAATATTTTTTTTCTCCAGTCACTGAGAGTATGTACTTTAACATTATTCCTTCTTGCACATATTTAAAAGTATGTACTTTTTTATCTATAGTGTCACGGCATCTTGTGAAATGTACCCTGGAAGGCAATCGAAACTCAGGTTCTTTGTAAAAGAGAAACCGTAAATCTGTATCGGAAATACAGTTTAGATTACCTCTTATAATATGACCGACAGGCTGATAAATATATTTAGATCTATTACAAGAGCAGGAAGATGGAATATCGTCAACAATATTTGAATGAGATGTAACTGCATAGGATTTGAAAATTAGATGATTTTGTATTGATAACATATTAAAGATGGATCAAGATTCTCGAAATACTGTGGGATGTTATGTATGACTCTTTGATCACATAAAATATTAAAAATATTAAAAAAAAAAAGACATTTATTTACAAATTTAATTTTGATAAATTGTAAGTGAAAAGGGGGTAGATGGTATACGAGTGAAAGGTATATTACAAGAAAAAAAATAATTGTTTTAAGGCGAAATCTATCCATATTCCTTGAAGTTTTAAGATCAGCCTCGTTTTAATTTTTGTCACTGGGATAGCTGATAAAACGGACAATAAAAAGGAAAGACAATTCTTTATGTCACAATTTCAGTCTACTAACATTAATAACATACCTATTGAAATCTACTGGGGTGAGGTTAAAACACTTTTATTAACTCACCAAAACCAGATAAGGGTCCATTCAGGTCTCTTGTTAGAGATAATATTTTATAATTATTTATATGTTGTACATTATTTTCCAAATATGGGAAAGGAATTGTGGCTTAAACAGAATTACACAGGTTTATGAAGAGGAAATAATTGAACATTTTCTTCTCAAGAACTACAAGCCTCAAGGGCTGCATATTTGGCATATAAATGTACAACATGCGTGATAGTCTGTCTTTTTGACTATGCCAACGGCTTCTGATATTGCAGTGAGTTAAAGATAATAAAACTTTTTAAATATACGAAGTTGTGCTGCAGTATTTGGTCTTATCCTAGATGAACGTAGATTTAGAATGATAGATGTAGTGAAATGTATACTTATAACCTGGATGACAGTTTGGAGAGAGTAAATGTCGTGAAGTGATGCGGAGTATTATACATCGTTGTGACTGATAGATAATTCACCATTTTTATTAAGTAATGGTAGAAATAATGCCATGCATACACAGAACTTAAGATAAAAATATCCTGTAAGCACGGGTGTAATTAGTGCCTAAGACATTTTTTGCTTAATTATATCCCCTGTAAACAAAGTTTGGAGGGGATATATACAGTGAGGTGTAGTCGTAATATAACATTATGTTAACGTCTTGTTATCGTGAAATTTGCTTTCCTCGTGCACTCAGGACTGCTGAGCACACGCTTTTGCGTTAGCGCAGATTTCCTCGTGAACTTAATTTTTGAGACCGCTTGTCTGCCGCGTGAACGTGCTTGACAGGCACGTTCCCTTGCTTACAATTTAAAACTGACAATTACATGTACATAGAGAAGGATTTGAAGGACAATCGATTAATACTGTATACATGTAGGTAAATATTCCGAAGTAAATAAAATACGAGTTAAGGGATGAATTTTAAAAATATTGAATACAATTTCCGAACATTAAATACAATGAAATTTATTCGCGTGTTAGTACAATAAAAATAATAATAATAATAATAATAATAATAATAATAATAATAATAATAATAATAATAAAAATAATAATAATAATGAAATTAGTAAAAAAAAAAAATAATCATGATAATCATGACATTCATATATTATGAAAAATAGCTAAATTAAAAAATAATAATGAATACATAAATAAGAATTAATACATTAAAAAATTATAAATAAATAAACAGATAAGGAATAAAAACATAATCAAATTGATTAAAGGGCCAAAGTCCGAGACTGGAACATTTTAGCATGAAAAGGATAAATTACGATAATATCTTGTTTTTCCTATATTACATAAATCATAAACTTTGTGTTAATTGCAAAATTTAAAACTAAAATCCTTCAATGTTTTCGTAGAATAAAGGTAATTGAGTCGAATTAAATTCGGTTGGTATCAATTCTCCAAATAAGGCGATGTTCCGCCTATAATCATGCGCATGTGGGGATATTCACTGTAGAAAACAACAAAAATGGTTCACATGGAGGAATACGAGCAAGAGAAAAGCAAAAGTCTGGTAAAAAATAATTATACACAGACTCAGAAGAAAAGTGGAACAAATGTTAGAATCGGGTAAACCTCGAGTTTCATTGTCACGTGATTTCCTCTGACCGACCTCATCAATATTCAAGGAGTTGGCGTGGTTATGTTACAAATTTAAAACGGGCACATCTCGTGAATGACATCGACTTTGGTAACGATACTTTTTACACATCTTAGATAATATACTAACAATCGAATGTCGTTTAAGAAATCGATTTATATTTTTTATACTTTTCCCGACTTCAATAGGACCATGCTTCTTTAAAAATAAATAACTAAAATAGAATTAGAATGTAATTATCCTAGATTCTTTATGGTATAAACTGAAGAAGTTTGTCATTAATACCTTAGTGCATGTTTTCGCGGTAATTTCTATTATTAAATTACATATGAGACCATTAATGCGGATGTCATTTAAACATTACATTTAATACACGTATATCTGGCGACATTTGCAGTAATTCAATTAGATCCCTTTTATTTCCTCCATCCGAACAACTGCATAGAAAATTACAAATGTAGGCATGGGAACGTGCGACTAGATCGAGCGCATGCGGGAATAAATCGAGTGAACGCGAATTTCCTCTCGCATGAACGCGAGGAGCGTACGCGCGTCCGGTCGAGCAGTCCTAGCACATGTGCTAAAGCAGTCCTCGTGACCGCTTATCGCATTAACGTGAATGTTATGTTAGGACTGCACCCATCTGTAGGAATCACCCACTCTGTCTGTCCTTTCAAAAATTTAAACCCTGGCTATAACCTTTCAGAGATAAGACTTTCATATGACACTGTATTCCTGAAATCCACATTCTATAGCTGCAAAAAGTTGATGCGCAGTACTTTTATAATGTTTACTGAACAGTTAAATAACTAAGGTTATTTTGTAAGGAATACGTGACCCTTTATATACTTTTCAAAAGTATCTCCCGCAATATGGACATACAGAAAGGAAAATAAACAGTCATACTTCCACATTTTACTACATATTTCAGACCCGACAAATTCCGATAGCACATCTGAAGTAGATTCATCAGAAGAAACAGAGAATGAATTATTAAATGGTATGTATCAATTAATTTATTTCAACATTCTCCAATGATAGATCAAATGAGATGTATTCCAATCAAGAGATTAAATTCTGCTTGTACTGACATTACATTATCTCTGAGATTACTTATCACTTTGAACGGGAGATTGAAAATATATTTCTGTCAAGTACTTGACTATTGAGAAATCTTATTGATCAATCAAATAGTACCCCAATCAAAATTGAAACTGATATTGTTTTACATTCATCATTAAATTCAGTATGTGCTTTTTATTACCGGTAATCATATAAAAGATTAAATGTTGTGTGAAACATGCTGTTGTATGCCACATCCCGTGCGCCCAATCCCACTTTCTTTAGATGTTCTCTTCTATTCTTTGGTAACGATTCTTTCGTTTGTATTTTGATCTTCAACGTTTGCTAAGTTTGTATGTCTTTTGGTTTGATGATCTATCTACATCATGTACAAATAACTGAAAACAATTGTTTTACTGCATATACCGTAGCCAAATCTTCATTGCAGTGTTTCCGACATGAAAACATTGGCTGGCAGTTTAAGCAAAATTTAAATGGTTGACCAGATTGTAAAGCAATTTCGGTCCTTGGATTGGCGATATCTGTCCGTCTGTGTGTCCATCATAATATTTGTTTCTGGTTGAAGCAAAATCTCAGGAACTAAGATGAATTAATAAAACAATCCTTGACACATATGTTCCTTATTACCATAGCATTCAAATTATGCCATAACTATAGACTATCGACCTTGACTTATTGACATTGGCCTTGGACTTTGGCCTTCTTTTGGAAAACGTAAACCTTAACCATTATTTTTGAACGAAAAGAGAGTCGGTTTCATATTACACTGCGTTCCTCGTGGCTAGAACTTTCTGTTGGCACCAGGAGTTTTCACCACGTGACTTTGACCTCCACTGTTTTTCCATTTTTCCATCAACATTTTGTTAAAGTTTCTGCTTGAAGCAAAATCTCAGCAAGTACGAGGAGTTGATGAACTCAGTATTTGACACATAGTTTCATTATCACTAGAAATTTAAAATTATGCCATGACTTTTGACCTTGACGTTGGCCTTGGACTTTTACCTACTTTTACAAAACTTTAACTTTGGTCTTATCTTTTGAATCCATAAGGTTGGGATTTTGTTACTTCAGAAATAGGTTCTTTATGACCAGACCTTTATATTGATATCATGACGTTTTACATTGTGATTTTGACTTTTGTCTGGCATTACTCTATTAGCGGTTTCCTGTGTTACAATAATATGTAAACCTCTCTGAGTAAATAATGGACACAATCAGATCATAGTCAATATTCACTAAACTGGGCTTTTAGAAAGTACCTTCTGACTTTTTCACATTGTAATGAAAACAGTATAACCCATTCCACGATGGAGTCATTTTTCTAAGTGAGTATAAAACCATGGTATATTATGAAATGACTATTATTACCATGCCCTTGTAAAATGCGTATATATAGAGTGTACGGTTTGTAATATAGGTCCGTATTCAATAAATGAATTCATACATATAACTTAATTGTGCAGCAGCTACTGTGTATTGAAGATGTTTACGAACATTACACAATGGAAAAATATATATGTGTATATAAGTATTAATGATATATTTCAGGAAAGGCAAGTTGCCATGGTGAATCTGGAATTGATACCTCGGGTGAATTAAAAGTTTTAATACAAACTGGTACGTTAAAATCAATTCAGTTTAAAATTCATTAGGGTGAAAGATCAACTTTAATAAACATCACATAAAAAATCAAATTCAAACAGACTGCCGGTACTAATAATACATTATTTACTTAAATGTTCATAATGTACTAAAATGAATTAATGTCTCGAATATTAGAAGTTAAACATAACTAGCAAAATTGACAGTTTGATTCTACTGACAAATGCCTTTAGACAAGATACCACTTCATTGTTTTAACATTAAGTATAAGCAGGTGCAACATTAAAAGGTGACCCCATTGCATTGAAAACTCACTCGCGGGTCAGTTTTCAATGTTAAAAACTGACCCCCTAAATTTGGCTCAAAAGTCGTTGAAAATTGATGCACGCCGTTAAATTTTGACACCCTTTGGGGTAATTTTTTAACGATTTTTAATTTTATGTATAACATTGAAATACAAATTTCTATAGAAGTGAGGTGGGCATATGGGATGTCTCTCACCATTCCATCTCATTCTCCCTTCCATATAACCTTTGCTTCCTCCTTCGATATCGGAGCCAATCAGGCTTCGCAACTGACACACATTGTGTGTACAGAAAAAAAAAATGATGTAAACAGGTGGAAAGATTTGTGCTTTGGGTGTGATTCCAAACTCGAACTGCATTTCTTAAATACTAGTATTTTTTTTTTTATCTCCGTGGAAAATCTATTTACTAGGCAGATTTTCCCGGGAAGGGGGGACTCTTTTGGAAAAGGTATTTACTATTTCAGCTTTTTGTTTGTCTTTAACCTATTATGAATATGGTCACTGGATCAAGTTAAAAGCATCCACGTCAAAGACAACAGCTGATCCAGAGCAGAAGTGAGGATCATAATGATGGGGATCTGGAGGTATGGTCAGCCCATCACATTTTTACTGAATATATATATATATATATATATATATATATACATATATATATATATATATATATATATATATATATATATATATATATATATATATATATAGATAGATAGATAGATAGATAGATAGATAGATAGATAGATAAGAAATAATATATTAAATAAATAAATAGATAGATAGATAGATAGATAAATATATATATATATAGATAGATAGATATATATATATATATATGTATATATATATATATATATATATATATATATATATATATATATATATATATATATATATATATATATATATATATATATATATATATATATATATATATATATATATATATATATATATATATATATATATAAGGCAAAAAAAAAAAATAGAAAAGAAAAGTGGAACAAATATTAGAATCGGCTGAAGCTCGAGTTTCATTGTCACGTGATTTCCTCTGACCACCGACATCATCAATATCCACATTGTATAGCTGCAAAAAGTTGATGCGCAGTACTTTTATAATGTTTTTATGGCCGAACTGAAGAGAAGATTATTTTGTAAGGAATACGTGACCCTTTGTTCACTTTTCAAAAGTATCTCCCGCAATGTGGACATACAGAAAGGAAAATAAACAGTCATACTTCCACATTTTACTATATATTTCAGACCCGGCAAATTCCGATAGCACATCTGAAGTAGATTCATCAGAAGAAACAGAGAATATATTATTAAATGGTATGTATCAATTAATTTATTTCAACATTCTCCAATGATAGATCAAATGAAATGTATTCCAATCAAGAGATTAAATTCTGCTTGTACTGAAATTACATTATCTCTGAGATTACTTATCACTTTGAACGGAAGATTGAAAATATATTTCTTTCAAGTACTTGACTATTGAGAAATCTTATTGATCTATCAAATAGTGCCCCAATCAAAATTGAAATTCATATTGTTTTACATTCATTATTAAATTCAGTATGCGCTTTTTATTGCCGGTAATCATATAAAAGGTTACATGTTGTGTGAAACATGCTATTGTATGCCACATCCCGGGCACCCAATCCCACTTTCTTTAGATGTTCTCTTATATTCTTTGGTAATGACACTTTCGTTTGTATTTTGATCTTCAACGTTTGCTAAGTTTGTATGCCTTTTGGTTTGATGATCTATATACATCATGTACCGTAGCCAAATCTTCATTGCAGTCTTTCCGACATCAAAACATTGGCTGGCAGTTTAAGCAAAATTTAAATGGTTGACCAGATTGTAAAGCAATTTCGGTCCATGGATTGGCGATATCTGTCCGTCTGTGTGTCCATCATAATATTTGTTTCTGGTTGAAGTAATATCTCAGGAACTATGAGGAATTAATAAAACAATCTTTGACACATATGTTCCTTATTACCAAAGCATTCAAATTATGCCATAACTATAGACTATTGACCTTGACTTATTGACATTGACCTTGGACTTTGGCCATCTTTTAGAAAACTTTAACCTTAACCATTATTTTTGAACGAAAAGAGAGTCGGTTTCATATTATACTGCGTTCTTCGTGGCTAGACCTTTCTGTTGGCACCAGGAGTTTTCACCACGTGACTTCGACCTCCACTGTTTTTCCATCAACATTTTGTTAAAGTTTCTGCTTGAAGCAAAATCTCAGCAAGTACGAGGAGTTGATGAACTCAATATTTGACACATAATTTCATTATGACCAGAGATTTAAACTTATGCCATTACTTTTGACCTTACCGTTGACGTTGGATCTTTACCTACTTTTACAAAACTTTAACTTTTGTTATATCTTTTGAATCCATAATGTTGGGATTTTAATACTTCACACATAGGTTCTTTATGACCAGACCTTTATATTGATTTCATGACGTTTCACATTGTGATTTTGAGTTTTGTCTGGCATTACTCTATTAGCAGTTTCTTGTGTTACAATGATATGTAAACCTCTCTGAATAAATAATGGACACAATCAGATCGTAGTCAATATTCACTAAACTGGACTTTTAGAAAGTGCCTTCTGTGATTTTTTTCACATTGTAAGGAAAACAGTATAGCCCATTCCACGATGGAATCATTTATCTAAGTGAGGATAAAACCATGGTATCTTATGAAATGACTATTATTACCATGCCCTTGTAAAATGCGTATATATAGAGTGCACGTTTTGTTACATAGGTCTGTATTCAATAAATGCATTCAACAGTTAAATATAAATTACAAAATTGACAGTTTGATTCTACTGACCAATGCCTTTAGGCGAGAAATCATTTCATTGTTTTTAACATTAAGTATAAGCAGGTGTAACATTAAAAAGTGACCCCATTGAAAATTCACCCGCGGGTCAGTTTTCAGTGTTAAAAAGTGACCCGCTAAATTTGGCCAAAAAGTCGTTGAAGATTGACGCACGCCGTTAAAGTTTGACTCCCCATGGGGTAATTTTTTAACGATTTCTAATTTTATATATAACATTGAAATACAAGTGTCTATGGAAGTGGGGTGCTGCATATGGGATGTCTCTCACCATTCCATCTCATTTTCCCTTCCATATAACCTTTGCCTCCTCCTTCCATATCGGAGAGAATCGGGCTTCGCAACTGACACACATTGTGTATACAGAAAAAAAAAATGATATAAACAAGTGGAAAGATTTGTGGTTTGGGTGTGATGCCAAACTCGAACTGCATTTCTTAAATAGTAGAATTTTTCTTTATCTCGATTGAAAATCTATTTACTAGGCAGATTTTCCCTGGGAGGGGGAACTCTTTTGGGAAAAGGTATTTACTATTTCACCTTTTTGTTTGTCTTTAACCTATTATGCATATGGTCACTGGATCAAGTTAAAAGCATCCACATCAAAGACAACAGCTGATCCAGAGCAGAAGTGAGGATCATAATTATGGGGGTCTGGAAGTATGGTCAGCCCATCACATTTTAACTGAATATATATATAAGCCGAAAAAAGAAAAGTGGAACAAATGTTAGAATCGGGTGAAGCTCGAGTTTCATTGTCACGTGATTGCCTCTGACCGACCTCATCAATATTCAAGGAGTTGGCTTGGTTATGTTGCAAATTTAAAACGGGCACATCTCGTGAATGACATCGACTTTGGTAACGATACTTTTTACACATCTTAAATACTATACTAACAATCGAATCTCGTTTAAGAAATCCGTTTACATTTGTTATACTTTTCCCGACTTCAATAGGACCATGCTTCTTTTAAAAAATCAAATAGAATTAGAATGTAATTATCCTAGATTCTTTATGGTATAAACTAAAGAAGTTTTTCATAAATACCTTAGTGCATGTCTTCGCGGTAATTTCCATTATTAAATTACATATGAAACCATTAATGTGGATGTGATTTTAACATTGCATTTAATACACGTATATCTGGCGACATTTGCGGTAATTGAATTACATCCCTTTTATTTCCTCCATCCGTACCACTGCATAGACAATTACAAATGTAGGCAAGCGAACGTCCGACTGGACCGAGCGCACACGGGAATAAATCGAGTGAACGCGAATTTCCTCCCACATGAACGCAAGGAGCGCATGCGCGTCCGGTCGAGCAGTCCTAGCACGTGTGCTGAAGCAGTCCTCGTGACCGCTTATCGCGTTAACGTGAATGTTATGTTAGGACTGCACCCATCTGTTGGAATCACCCACTCTGTCCGACAGTCGTTGCGTCTGTTTTCATCTTGTCCGGGCCATAACTTCTTATTCCCTTATCGGATTTAGACAATATGTCACACAATTCTTTTCCACGACCCAAAGGAGTGTCACGATCTTGAACCAAGGTCATATCTGCAAGTTTGGATCTAGATAATATTTCACGCAATTGGTGTTCATCACCCAAGCATTTGCCATGACCTCAACGCAAAGTGATGTTTTCAATATCAAGGTCAGAGTGCACATAACCTGGAACCAAAGTCATATCTACAAGGTTAAGGTCACAGTATGTACATAGCCAGAATTCTTGTCCGAACAATAACTTCTTACTGTTCTTGGGATGAATTATTGCATGTTTCAACTTTGCAGGGGGAATCTCTCCCGTTAGGACAGACAGCTCTAGTTTTGATTTCTTTTATGTATTGGATTGTATTTCATTGATAACATTGATAATACATACATGAAACAAATATATTCTATATTGTGGATGAAAATGTTGAAATGATTCCCTCTTGCCCCTCTTATTTTCGGAGCAACATTCTCTGTAACTTTTTTTTCATGAACACCAGTTAGATAGGGTCTGCTGTCTGTACTCCATCTTGGTACCAAGTTTGTCCAGTTATGACCAGAACATACCAAGATATAATGGTGTATGATGAGATATGTGTTGCCATGAAAACAATAAATTACACAAATTTCAAATGACTTTCTTCATGTTCGCCAGGACGAAAACTCCAGACAGATAATATTATACACCCAGCGGTGTGGTTGTCGGCGACTGTAAAACCTTTAACCTGGGCTATTAGATTTGAACCAAGAGGGCTAGAGCCTTCAAACTTCACACATGGATACATTATCGAAGGCACTTTCATTTGGAACCATGATATTTGAAAGTGTAACGTTGACCTTAACGTTTGACCTACTTTTCCAAATCTATAACCTTGACTATCAATTTTTAAGCAAAAAGGGCATGGCTTTGAAATTTCACACATAATTACCTCGTTGAAGGTCTTTTCATATTGGACCATGACCTTTGACCTTGTGACCTTTTTTTTCAGTTTGACCTTCTTTCAAAAAACTTTACCTTTGGCTCTAACTTTTCAACCAAGACGGATAGAGCTTTAAAATTTCACACATGAATACCCTGTGGAAGGCCCATCATTTTTGCATCATCAGTTTTTTACTTTTCTGGGGATAAGGGTTTGAAACTCCCCCACGAATATCTCGTCCAAGGCCATTTCACATGGGCCATGATCTGTGACCAATGACTTTGCAGTTTTACCTGCTTTCAAAAATTTAAACCCTGGCTATAAACTTTGAGAGATGAGACTTTCATATTACACTGTATTCCTGAAATCCACATTGTATAGCTGCAAAAAGTTGATGCGCAGTACTTTTATAATGTTTTCATGGCCGAACTAACAGTTAAATAACTAAGGTTATTTTGTAAAGAATACGTGACCCTTGATTCACTTTTCAAATGTATCTCCTGCAATATGGACACACAGAAAGGAAAATAAACAGTCATACTTCCACATTTTAATATATATTTCAGACCCGGCAAATTCCGATAGCACATCTGAAGTAGATTCATCAGAAGAAACAGAGAATGTATTATTAAATGGTATGTATCAATTAATTTATTTCAACATTCTCCAATGATAGATCAAATGAAATGTATTCCAATCAAGAGATTAAATTCTGCTTGTACTGAAATTACATTATCTCTGAGATTACTTATCTCTTTGAACGGAAGATTGAAAATATATTTCTGTCAAGTACTTGACTATTGAGAAATCTTATTGATCTATCAAATAGTACCCCAATCAAAATTGAAACTCATATTGTTTTACATTCATCATTAAATTCAGTATGTGCTTTTTATTACCGGTAATCATATAAAAGATTAAATGTTGTGTGAAACATGCTGTTGTATGCCACTTCCCGGGTACCCAATCCCACTTTCTTTAGATGTTCTCTTATATTCTTTGGTAATGATTCTTTCGTTTGTATTTTGATCTTCAACGTTTGCTAAGTTTGTATGTCTTTTGGTTTGATGATCTATATACATCAAGTACAAATAACTGAAAAGAATTGTTTCACTGCATATACCGTAGCCAAATTTTCATTGTAGTGTTTCCGACATGAAATATTGGCTGGCAGTTCAAGCAAAATTTAAATGATTGGCTAGATTGTAAAGCAATTTCGGTCCATGACATGGCGATATCTGTCCGTCTGTCTGTCCACCATACTATTTGTTTCTTGTTGAAGCAAAATCTCAGGAACTAAGAGGAATTAATAAAATAATACTTGACACATATGTTCCTTATTACCAGAGCATTTAAATTATGCCATAACTATAGACTATTGACCTTGACGTATTGACATTGACCTTGGACTTTGGTCTTCTTTTGGAAACCTGTAACCTTGACCATTAGTTTTGAACAAAAAGGAGATTCGGTTTCATATTACACTGCGTTCCTCGTGGCTAGACCTTTCTGTTGGCACCAGGAGTTTTCACCACGTGACTTTGACCTCCACTGTTTTTCCATCAACATTTTGTGAAAGATTCTGCTTGAAGCAAAATCTCAGCAAGTAAGAGGAGTTGATGAATTCAATATTTGACACATAATTTCATTATGACCAGAAATTTAAAATTATGCCATGACTTTTGACTTTGAAGTTGACCTCGGACTTTTACCTACTTTTACAAAACTTTAACTTTGCTCATATATTTTGAATCCATAAGTTTGGGAGTTTGATACTTCACACATAGGTTCTTTATGACCAGACCTTTATATTGATATCATGACGTTTTTAATGTGATTTTGACTTTTGTCTTGCATTACTCTATTAGCGGTTTCTTGTGTTACAATAATATGTAAACCTCTCTGAGTAAATAATGGACACAATTAGATCATAGTCAATATTCACTAAACTGAGCTTTTAGAAAGTACCTTCTGTGACTTTCTCATATTGTAAGGAAAACAGTATAGCCCATTCCACGATGGAATCATTAATCGAAGTGAGGATAAAACCATGGTATATATGATGAAATGATTATTATTACCATGCCCTTGTAAAATGCGTATATATAGAGTGTACGTTTTGTTATATTGGTCCGTATTCAATAAATGAATTCAAAAGTTACACATAAATAACAAAATTGACAGTTTGATTCTACTGACCAATGCCTTTAGCCGAGATACCATTTCATTGTTTGTAACATTAAGTATAAGCAGGAGTAACATTAAAAAGTCACCCCATTGAAAATTCCTCCGCGGGTCAGTTTTCAATGTTTAAAACTGACCCGCTAAATTTGGCCCAAAATTCGTTGAAAATTGACGCACGCCGTTAAAGTTTGACTCCCCATGGGGTCATTTTTAAGGATTTTTAATTTTATGTATAGCATTGAAATACAAGTTTCTATGGACCTGGGTGGGCGTATGGGATGTCTCTCGCCATTCCATCTCATTCTCCCTTCCATATAACCTTTGCCTCCTCCTACTATATCGGAGCGAATCGGGCTTCGCAACTGACACACATTGTGTATACAGAAAAAAATGATATAAACAGGTGGAAAGATTTGTGGTTTGGGTGTCATTCCAAATTCGAATTGCATTTCTTAAATAGTATGTTTTTTTTTATCTCGATAGAAAATCTATTTACTAGGCAGATTTTCCCTGGGAGGGGGGACTGTTTTTGAGAAAGGTATTTACTAATTCACCTATTTGTTTGTCTTTAACCTATTATACATATGGTCACTGGATCAAGTTAAAAGCATCCACATCAAAGGCAACAGCGGATCCAGAACAGAAATGAGGATTATAATTACGGGGGTCTGGTAGTATGGTCAGTCCATCACATTTTTATTGAATATATATATATATATATATATATATATATATATATATATATATATATATATATATATATATATATATATACATATACACATATAGATATATATATATATATATATATATATATATATATATATATATATATATATATATATATATATATATATATATATATATATATATATATATATATATATATATTAAGCACAAATGGAATCAGTGAAACAACTGCGGTTACCTTGGACCTTGGATCTCCGAAGAAATACCTGTAAAGTTAAAGGCAAATTAGACAAACATATAAAGCACAAAGACACTACAGCTAACAAGGCACCCTATATTTCAATTATATATATCCGTTCCCTCACTGGGACTCGAACCCACGACTTACGGTTCCGAATCACCTAGCTGTCATGCATCCAACCCTCTAACCGACTGAGCTACCCGAGCTCCACAAAAAGGGAGCTTTAATGGGCACTCATTAGCTAATCGTATGCATGACAAAACGGCCAGGGAAAGCAAAGGGATTTACCCGAAGTAAACGCAGGCGAATCATCTGAAAGAAGTGTTCGCTCCGGTGTCCATATGTCCAAAAGTCCCCTATGATTTAACTGCCTTGACACACTTTATGAAATCTTGAACAATTATTAATGTATTTGTACACAATCTAATTTTCACCTAAAATGTTGGTGATAAAGCTTTAGATATACGATTTATTAGCATATTCATGAATTAGAAACATTACGTTAGAAAGTGGAAAATGGGATATATACTTTAGATTGATTGATTCTTGTTTAACATCACTACACGATTATTGTATGTATTTGGTAACGTCATGTGTCTGATGTACTTTGCTAGTAAAGGCTGCTGGGAGAAGAAAGAATCGGATTAGAGCCTCGGTTAGCGAAGATGCCGTTGCACTGTATAGGAAACTATAACTTTGCAACGGACTTTTACACGCCACACCTACTGTGACACGGAGCATCGGTTTTCACAGTTTCATTCAAATTCAAAAGACAGATAACCGGTATGATCAGGGCGGGACTAGAACCCGGCACCTGTTAACCACTGGGCCACACGGGCTCTATACTCTAGATATCGACCAAAACTACCCCCGCTCCCCTTCCCCCAAAAAGAAAATACTTACCTTCACATCTCTTCGGTTAATATTTGATTTCTTGTGAATATTATACATTTATTGACTGGGACTGAGGGCGACACATTATCAGTTATACTCGAAGACAAACAGTTGTCATCAGAGGCCGACTTTTCTAACAATTTCTTAGACCGCTTGATATCAACAACGGTTCTATAGAATTTATTTAGAAACTGTTTCATAGGGATATGACAACACAACATACAGTAAGGTGCAGCCCTAACCTTACCGTGCATGTACCGTGGACATTGGATTTGGGCGTGTAAAGCCGTGGACACGCGTGGACACTGTCCCTGTATATCGGCCATGTTGACCGCGTATATAGGTGGTCATTTACCTGTGTCCGCGCCGTCAGACGGTCAAACGTGGACACGAAATATGTCCCGGTAAATGGGTATGATAGTGCTAAAAAGGCAGCGACCTTATGATGATGCGTATTGTGTTTGTTCAGTGAAGCATGAAAAATAACGAAATTAGACTTAAAGATATCTTGATTAATAATCATTTAACATCTTTTTAAATCTCCTCTGCTTGATTACACAATGAACGTTTGAAATGTATCTTAAGATATTCTGCTATTCTAAATATTTTTAAAACTAGAACGCATTTTTTATATAAAAATTTAAGATATAGTGCGCACCTGGAGCACGGACGTATATAATGTTTTAGATATATACGTTCCTGTTTGGACGTATAACTACGTTCTTTATACCCGTATATCTACTTGTCGTAAAAGTGCATCAATGGTATTTGAATGAAGTCGGTAAAGACAAGCTGATTGGTTATTGTACAGATACGTGTATAAGTGTGATTTAAAAGAGAAAACTGAAGACATCTGACAAAGCTGTATGACAAAAGTCACCAAGGACATGCACACAAAAATGATTTATTATTCCGAGAGTGTGCCGAGTTTCTTTGTAATACCTATTTCGGACTCTTAATTAAATTAAAAGAAGGCAACGATCCGAATTGAAGAGCGCAATTACTACTTGTGGGGTCACTTCAGTAAAGCCGACTTTAAAATCAAATAAATTCATATTATATGTGATATGATATTCATTATTGATTGCTCTGATAAACATATTCAGATTTTGAAATATTACATGCGATTACGATGAAATACACGATTGATTAATTCTGGTAAATATTAATACATATGGACATTATTATTTTCTTTGGTCGGGTTTCTTCTTTTTTATGTATTCTTTTATCTTCCTGGTGAAGTGCAGGCAAACTTTTGAAAAATATTTATAATCTCAGAACAAAAGACAAAGCATGCGCACTGGAGTCGCAAGGGAAACTAGAGTGTCGGTCGTTTTCTTACCTAAACAGTAAAGAAAAGTATCTTTCAGAAACACCCCCCCCCTCCCTTTAAATTTCTTAGCTTCTTACATATTCCTGCCAGATATAGGGCCGTATGTATCTTATGATTTCATCGGATACGATCGTCTAATTCCGTGTATTAATCAGTGTCATAACTCAAACCCTTATTCGCTACCAGGGTGAAGTAGAACAATAGACTTCACACAACACGCGTGCTCCAGTCGTAAGGTTACCTGGACTAAGTGCCGTTTGACCTAAACAGAGAGGAACCCCCCCCCCCTTTTTTTTTTATTGTTTTGTCTCGTTACATATTCTTTCCCAATACGATCGTATCTATTTTTGTATTAATTTCACGGATACGATCATGCAATTATATATAAAAGATGATGACCCGACTGAACACTGAATCTTGCATGTTTTACATTAATACATACACAAATATATATTTTGGTTGTATTGAAAAAGTTTAAAATACGTTTGCAAACGATATCTCGTGCACAGCAGAGAGAGAGAGAGAAAGGGGGGGGGGGGGGGGTGTGACGTGTCGTTACTTTAACTCGGTCGTTAGGTGGTTAAATACTTTAACAGGTATTTTATAATGATTTTAATTAACCTTTCATGCAATGATTAAGATCATTACTTTTGCTTAAAATAGCTAATTACTTAATCAGAACACAAAAGAATTTCTTTGAAATTTTTTACGCGGAAATAAATAATCACGTAGTCAACAAATATTAAACAGTATTTCGATTTATTATGAATATTATGAACCTTAATTCAAATGATAACATTATTTAATAAAGATCGGTAGATTGGTTTTATTTGATAAGGCATTTATATTTTTAAAACCACATTTATTTGTCCTTAATATTGCCATCATGCATTATTATAAATGAATTACTTTGCATATAATAAGAGTGTAAATCGTGTGAGCAATTTGCATTTCTTTAACTTCAGATAGATTCTTCTAAATTCGTCTGTTAAATGAAGAATTACAAGCATGTGGAAAAAACTTAACAGGCATACATGTTACTTTTTCGATTGACTGAACAAATACAATAAAACAACTCAGTCAACGTAAAGGCTATTATCCGTGCCGTATGTAGTTCAACTCTGAAACCGGTCTTGTCTCAATCTGAAGCTATCTACTGGCGTGGTCATTGTAAAACGGTCATTTTTTTCTTTCCTTTTGTATTATTTAACGAAAGATTTCATGATACATTTGCAAAATACCGGCCCATCTATGCAATATCCCTTACGTCCAGTGGGGGACAGGTTAATTAAAAGGTGTGAAAACCTTGTCCGTTTTGACCACCAGAGGACAAATACAGGTAAAAGGTGTGAAAACCTTGTCCGTTTTTGACCTCGCGAGGACAAGTACAGGTAGATGGCAAATTGTATTAGAAAGCATTAACGTGGACAGAAAAGTGGCCTCGCGAGGTGTCCACGGAGGACAGACGTGGACTGCCCACCGTGGCAACGAGGATTTTCCAACTTCCACGCTACATGTACGGTACATAAAGTACACTTCAAGTTAACTCTATGACTGCTTTTCAAGTTTCCTTGGCCACAACAGAGTAAACCTGGAATCAAGTTTAGTAGTAAACTTGATTCCAAGTTTAGTACTAAACTTGGTTCCAAGTTTACTCCAACTGCACTTCAAGTTTAGTTTACTTTCTATACACATGTAGATTTAATATTCTTCTATTAAAACAATTTTTTTATATAATATATGCAATTGTCCATAATAAGACAATTAAATCGATCGTGTTATACAAAACCGGATAATTGTAATAAACAAACATGAAAAGTAAACTTGGTGTCACGTGATAGTAAACCTGAAGACGGAATTACTTTAAAGTAAACTTGATATCAAGTGCACTTGATTAAACTTTATGACTGGTTTTCAGGAGGAAAACCTGAACTTGAAGTGCACTTATCAAGTGCACTTTAATGTAAGGTTAGGACTGCACCCAACTGTATTTACCATGCAAAAAGTTCAAAACTGTATCAAGTGCCACAAATGACGAAACAAAATATAAGGCACGATTCTACTACCGTATAATTAATCTACGTGCGTTGATTGTTCCAGATATTTCCTATACAAAAACATTTTATATGCTATTAAAGTTATCCTTTCTTAACGTTACAATTTGACCCCACTGAAAGTGTATCTAGCTGAGTACATGTATCGTAAAAAGGAGATTTTCTCGACTTGTGGTCGTTAAAATTTGACCCTACCTCTAATGACCAGTTTTCAAATTCATTATACTTATCAAATAATCGAATAGTCACACTATGTTATAAACCGGAGTTCGATTTTTGGAAGGTGATGTAATCAGCTTCCCTAAGCCGTCGTCCATCCCAATTTGGAAACCGATGTTACCCAAGTGTTCTTCCGCCCTAAACAGTTACAAAAATATAGTCCCTGAAAAAATCTTGCATAAAATTCAATTTTAGCTACTAAAGTTAAAGAATTTGTGCTTTACATATTGAAATTTGCTAAAATAGATAGATTAAGTGTACTCTTATCTATGAGATAAAGTTATATGAAAAATATTCCTGCGCTACAGTATGTCGTGTCAAAAGATACAAGTTTATTTCTTAACCATGGCTATCTTTCGCTTAAGGATAGATCGATCGTTTTGTTTTGTTTTTAATATGTTTGATATATATGCACATCTTCACTTGTGTGCATGACCTCGTTTGTTTATTCGACTAAACATCTTCTATATTGTACAGAGTCTTTTGCAATGTTTACTTATATAATTAGTTAGAGGTTCCAAGTCGTTCGGACTAAGTATAAGGGAGTATAGACAAGATGTTTCGATGCAAGGACATTTCGGTACATTGTCGTTTCGGTACAGAATTAAGACGTTTCGGTACAAGAAGAAAATATCTTGAACCTCGAAATGGTCGTTGTGGTTGTTAAACCATTCTAATTTATACATTTTTGTCTCGGAATATACTGAAACCTATGTACATCAAAATGAACAATTAATGGTACAAACACATAATATTGATACCCACATGCACTGAAACATCGTACAAACCTTGTTCGTGCATGACGTATGTCAACATAAAGGATATTTCACACAGTGACACTGTCAAAGTAAACATAGAGAGAAGATCAAATGCATTTCATTTACAAAATATTCATAAAAAATTGTTCTTGTCTCTGTGAATAATTCAACAGTATTTCTACTGTTTGTAAGTCGGTGCGTTTGAGCTCTTAGTACATGTATATGTATAAAAAACAGCTTTGAAAATTACTATGGGGTGACCGGAATTTCCGAAAAGACAAGTAGAATATTGTGATATGATGTTTAAGCACATGTTTATACATTGCTATGTTGCTATTATATACATAAAAAAATGCGAGTTTCATTTACATGTAATTAGTTAGGTCTAATTTCTTTTGTTATTTTCTTTGTGATGTCACGGAAGACCTCACTTTTCCTCTGTTACTCTGAAAATCCTTCCTAACTCTTCTTTTCTAGACGCTAATTTTAATCCCTAATATGTGTCACTAGTTTGTACATCGATATCTTTTTTTATTTTTAAGATTTAGATCTATAGCTTTTCACAAAATGTTGTAAAATTGGTATTAATCTACATGGGGTAGTGACTTATTCCCCTTTAATCAAATTTCAATTAACATGTTTGTCCAGACAAAGCATGGCATAATCATAAAATCAGACACAACTGGAAATTCAAACATTGTATATAACTAGTCTGCATGTGACGTTCAAATTCTTATGAAAGTGATACACAGAGAGAGAGAGAGAGAGAGAGAGAGAGAGAGAGAGAGAGAGAGGTGCATAATTTTGCACTTCTTTTGTATTTTTCCCTTAAAATTAGATTTAGTTTTGTTATAAATTCTTAAGAACTATTTTCTGAATTACTGACAATTGCCCACCCTCCGTTCTACCATAATTGGCATATGGCAATGCATTGATATTGCCGTTTAAATTTCAAATTTCAGACACAGTCTGTTGTACATATGGTACAAATTGTTTAGATGATCTCGTGAACATTAGATCTATCGATTTATGTTGGTTTTAGATATTTATAACCATATCTAATCAACACTTAAACGATTGTCAAAAAAGAGGAAGTTCGGAGAGGTTAAACTAATTTTATACTTCAGGGATTCAGGTGCAGATTCAACTATTGCACGTGCCCCCATCCGACAGGAAGCATAGGGGGTGGGCAACAAAGACATCTTTGTTAAGTAAATGTTTTCATATTAAATCAATCACTAGCCAGAAACAATCATAATACACTATAGATGTTACCAATTGCATAATTTTTTTTTCAAAATTGCCGCCGGTTAAAACTTTATCGAAGCTGCTGACACAGTGAAAAGGAGATATGATCCATCAGCATGCCATGGTACATGCGCTGATTTCAATGAAGTGGACAAAAACGCCCCTAATCGACCAATTCGGCCTTGCAGACTTTCCCACTCTCAATACCTGTTGAGGTTCTGGATCTAACCCTGAGTCTCTGTGTAATTCCAAATATCCATATTTGCAAATCAAGCCAATTACTCCCAATGATAGTACGAATATACATCAAGTCCATCAATTTAACATTATTTTCGACATTAAACATACACCCCCTCAATGACCTCATGTAAAGGCATATATACAATATACATAAATATATAAATGTGTAATGTATTAAGGATGAAATAATCGCTTTTATCTTATTCATTTATCTTGATATTAATCTAGGGTCATATCCCACCCAACCCTCAGTTTATAAATCTTTAATTATTTGATCAGGTATGTATATTAGATATATAAGTCCCTGTTGATATTGTCAGCTGGGGGAAATGAAGTAAAGATAGATTTTGATATAGGAAAATCATATACAGACTTGAGGATGCCTCTTACTGTGCTGGGAATAACTCCATTTTCCCGGTTTAAATTGAATACCCTGTTAGTTCATTATGATTATTTATGACGATATCCTACTTTGCGCCCAAGGTGGTATATTTAAACTTAGCCGCAAGTCGTGGCCCTATTAAATTGATAGGAACACATTCTTTACATTGCGTAAACTTATAATTTTGATCAACGGAATGGCCGGTGTTACAGAGTGAGCCTCCCCCCCCCCCCCCTTTGCCCTGCGGTCCTACTCTAGAGTGAGCCTTCACCTCAAGGGGAACGTTCACGCTAGAGCCAGCCTTCCCCTGATCAAACAGAACGCAAGGACCAATTTCTGGAAAAATGCACGCGTGTGATAGACAGTTAAGGTCGAGGTATTACCTCGGGCGGGCATTACTGTGGTTTGCTAAGATTCAGATTCTATATATCATTTAGGATATAAACTGTGGCGGATCCAGGATTAAAATACTGCTAAAAAGGAGGGGGTGGCGGTGGGAAAGCACATGTGAAAACAAGTATTTGTCAATCTACTCAATCATGCATGAATTTGAATAATAATTCACAGCATTGTTGCCCTGGGCCTAAGGGTGTGTCATGACATTGACTGAAAGGTCATACATGTATCTTCAAGGTCAAGGTCACAATGTTTGTGATAGGTAAATCAGGCTGTGTCATACCTGTCTACCCCTTGTATAGATTTGAGTAATATATCACAGAGTTGTTACCTAGAATCAGGACCAAAGGGTGTATTTTGACCTTGAACCAAGGTTATATCTGCAAGGTCAAGGTCACAATGCATATGATGGGTAAATCTTTGTCTGAGCCATAACTTTGTATCCCTTGCATAGATTTGAGTATACGTAATATTTCACAGAATTGTTGCCCAGGACCCAAGGATGTGTCTTGACTTTGAACCAAAGTTATATATGCAAGGTCAAGTTCACATTGTATATGATGGGTGGGTAAATCTTTGTCTAGTCCATAACTTTTTACCTATTGCATGGATTTGAATAGTATTTCACAGAATTTTTGCAATTTGGGAATGTTTCTATACTTCATCCCTTCAAACTTAGTGACAGGCATATAATGCCACGCTAGGCGTTGCTATTGTTGACTATACAGTGTTCTTCATTAATCACCTTCCATCAGTACTGTCAGTACTTTGATTTAATAGGGAGTCATTAATTAATGTTGAAATATTAACACCCCCTTCGAAGCTACTGTCTTTGCATTGTCTTAGCAAAACATTCCTTCCTCTTTATTCAACAAAAACAGACAGTGTACTTAGCTAAATATTTGTATTGTAAAAAGGAGATTATCTCGACATGGGGTCGTTTTTAATGTTAAAATTTGACCCCACTCTAATAACAAGCCAAGTTTGTTAAAGTCACACTACATTTTAAGCAGGAGATAGATGCTTTTTTTCATATGGAGTCTGGTTTAATGTTGAAATATGACACCACCACCACCACCCCGATCCCCTAGTCATAATCCCTACATCGTTTCTTCAAATTATCATTGTTTATTCAACAAACGCACACAGTGTACCTGTCTTAATACTCGTACTGGACTAAGAAGAGTGTATCGACATGGGGTCGTTTTTTAATGTTGAAATTGACCCTACCTCTAATAACAAGTTTTCAAGTTTGTTAAAAGATTATTAAAAGTCACACTATATTTTAAGCAAGAATTTATCATATGAAGTTATTAATTAATATTGAAATACGACACCCCCTCTCCCTTCCATCCCTCCAACCCCACCCCCTCCAATTAATCCCTGCATTGTCTCTGCAAAAATATATATTATAGCTAATGAAATATCAGTTCTAACAGACAACGCGTCTAATGAAATCGAAATTTGCATAACATTCTACATATGTCATTATACAACGTAAAATGTAATCCATGTTGTAAATGACCCATGTGCAAACAGGAAGTATACAGCGTGACCTGCATAGTTCAAGGGAGCATTATACACAAGAGTCAATTTTTAACGTTAAAATATGACCCGCCACTGCGGGTCAATTTTCAACGAGGGTCACATTTTCACGCGAGGGTAACTTATTCATGTGTGGTGGGGTCATTAAATAACAGACCGAGTCAATTTCCCACATTAAAAATGGTGGGTCAGTTTTAAATGGGGTCACTCTTTAATGTTACAGGCAATGTAAGGGAAATTCTACGAACATCGTACTGAATAATCAGTGGACATAATTTAGGCTTATTCATTATTCACTAAACTTGGTGTTAAAATGAAGAATTTTCTTCGTATTATAACAACTATAGTACTTATCATACAGATAGACAGGGACATTTACCAATATTAGTGTAAGACTAATAAATATTCATTGGTGTAAAACTAATTAATATTTTAAACTTTTAATGTAAGATATATTATCATATCTATAGTAGAATATCAGGATCTGTTGACCAAATTGTCAGACAGAGATGTACTTCAAACACCTTAAGTCTGCAAACAAACTACACAACTTGCACAGCTACACCATTTGCGACTGATAGAACTAAGCCATACTATCTGAATTTCTGACCAAGTTTACAGTAACATTCACAGCATAGACAGTAAAATAACACTGACGCACTCTAAATAGCAATCACATTACAGTCGGTAAAAGGATGTATAGCGACATCTGGCTAAGATTATTCAGTCGTAACTACTCGGCAATTTCCGTAACGGACGAATAATGCGTAATCTTACACATAATTGTAATCTTCAGTACATGTAGTCTCCATGATTTCGTAATCGCAATTTCTATTTCTTGTGTTGATATTGAGAACAAATACGATGCATTATCCGCATTATGTATATCTTGCCATAGATTTGATGTTAGAGATAATATCAGGTCAACATCAAAATGACTCCATCGCATGAGACAAGACATATTCTTAGAGTAATATTGTAGTGAAATAAAATAACCACACAAGAACTTTTTATTTTTTTTTCAGATTTCAATCCATCAGAGGGCATATTATGCAGTGAGGACATCTCTTCTTCTATTTTGTATTCTGCGTGTCAAAATGGAGATATCAATATGGTTAAACATCTCATCAGGAAAGATAGAAAAGGATTAAATAAAATAACCAAAACTGGAATGACACCGTTTCATTGTGCTGGATTTTCAGGATCGGTAGAACTAGTACAGTATCTGATTGATGCTGGCTGTGATGTGTATAGTAAGGATAATGGAGGTCGGACCATTGTACATAAAGCATGTCAGGAAGGGCATGTCAGTCTGGTGAAACATCTGACAAAAACAGATAAAGATGTATTAAAGATAAAAGACAACAATGGAATGACATCGTTTCATTGTGCAGGAATTTCAGGATCAGTAGAACTAGTACAGTATATGATAGATAATGGCTGTGATGTGTATAGTAAGGATAATGATGGCTGGACCATTGTACATAAGGCATGTACTAAAGGGCATGTGAATCTTGTGAAGCTTCTTGCTAACATAGACAAAGATATATTAGAGATAAAAAACTACAATGGGATCTCACCGTTTCATTGTGCAGGATATTCAGGTTCAGTCGAACTAGTACAGTATCTGATTGATAATGGATCTGATGTGTATATTAAGGATGATGATGGTCGGACCATTGTTCATTATGTATGTCAAAATGGGCATGTCAGTCTGGTAAAACATCTGAATAACATAGATAAGGGTGTATTAAAGATAAAAGACAACGATGGTGCGACACCGTTTCATAGAGCTGGATTTTCAGGATCAGTAGAACTAGTTCAATATCTGATTGATAATGGCTGTAATTTGTATAGTAAGGATAATGGAGGTCGGACCATAGTACATAAAGCATGTAATAAAGGGCATACCAATCTGGTGAAACATCTGACAAGTATAGATAAAGGTTTCTTAAAGATAAAAGACAACAAAGGATTGACACCGTTCCATTGTGCTGGATTTTCAGGATCAGTAGAACTATTACAGTTTCTAATATATAATGGCTGTGATTTGTATAGTAAGGATAATTATGGTTGGACCATTGTACATATTGCATGTCAAGAAGGACATCTCAATCTGGTGAGACATCTGGCTAACATAGATAAAGATGTATTAGTGATAAAAGACAACTATGAAAAGACACCATTTCATTGTGCTGGATTTTCAGGATCAGTAGAACTAGTACAGTATCTGATAGATAATGGCTGTGATATGTATAGTAAGGATAATGGAGGTCGGACCATAGTACATAAAGCATGTAATAAAGGGCATACCAATCTGGTGAAACATCTGACAAGTATAGATAAAGGTTTCTTAAAGATAAAAGACAACAAAGGATTGACACCGTTCCATTGTGCTGGATTTTCAGGATCAGTAGAACTATTACAGTTTCTAATATATAATGGCTGTGATTTGTATAGTAAGGATAATTATGGTTGGACCATTGTACATATTGCATGTCAAGAAGGACATCTCAATCTGGTGAGACATCTGGCTAACATAGATAAAGATGTATTAGTGATAAAAGACAACTATGAAAAGACACCATTTCATTGTGCTGGATTTTCAGGATCAGTAGAACTAGTACAGTATCTGATAGATAATGGCTGTGATGTGTATAGTAAGGATAATGGATGTCGGACCATTGTACATAAAGCATGTCAGGAAGGGCAAGTCAATCTGGTGAAACATTTGACAAACACAGATAAAGATGTATTAAAGATAAAAGACAACGATGGATTGACACCGTTTCATAGTGCTGGATTTTCAGGATCAGTAGAACTAGTACAGTATCTGATTGATAATGGATGTGATGTGTATAGTATGGATAATGGTGGTGGGATCATAGTACATCATGCATGTTGGGAAGGGTATGTCAATCTTGTGAGCCATCTGACTTATATAGATAGAGGTGTATTAAAGATAAAAGACAATGATGGGATGACTCCGCTTCATTGTGCTGGATTTTCAGGATCAGTAGAACTAGTACAGCACCTGATTGATAATGGTTGTGATGTGTATAGTAAGGATAATGATGGTCGGAACATTGTACATCATGCATGTACCGAAGGGCATGTCAGTCTTGTGAAACATCTTACTAATATAGATAAAAGTGTATTAAAGATAAAAGACAACAATGGACTGACACCGTTTCATCGTGCTGGATTTTCAGGATCAGTAGAACTAGTACAGTATCTGATTGATAATGGCTGTGATGTATATAGTAAGGATAAGGATGGGTGGACCATTGTGCATTTTGCATGTCAGGAAGGGCATGTCAATTTGGTAATATATCTGACTAAATTACATAAGTATTTATTGAACATAAAAAACAAAGATGGAATGACACCAGCTGCTTATGCAGGATTTTCAGGATCATTAAATCTAGTAGATTATCTTCGTAACATTGTTAGTGAAGGATAGGCTTTATATCATTGCTTCATTATTTCACAGGTCATTTCAAGAATGTACATCGTACATAGTGGAAAGAAAAAAAAAAAAACTACAAGACATTTGATGATAATATGTTTTGCCTGTACCGAATGAAACTTGTCAGCAAGCCTGTAATCAAGGTGATCCTCTGTAAATTGCTTCAGGTGAATCCAGAGTGGGCATATAGATCAAAAAGTTACTTACTTCGTGAATCTCCAATTTGCTGCAAGGAATCAACAACTACTTGCATTAAACTGATAAAGAAGGATCTATGAATAAAAAAAAGTTTCGGGTTATTTTCATGAATTTGTAGCTCACTTGAGCCAAGGTCTTCCTTGTGGTATACGCACTACAGACCTTAGTTGTGCTTCAGTTAACTTTTCGAATTGTCACCCTCAGGCCTGCTAAAGCGATTCTAAATAAGCGTGATGTAGATAAGTTACTCAAGGTCTCCTACAAGTGTTGTTGTGTTTTGGCCAGGTCCGTCAGTGGCTTAAGGGCAGAGCGATATTATATAGGCTCAATAAGGTTCTCACCTTTGACAAACTTTCTTCTTTGATAAGCTGTACAGATTAACAAACACATTGCAATATAATGATCAAGAGTGGCATCGTAAGACGTGATGTTTTTATTGATTAATTTCAAGATCAACCTTTCGTACGCATTGTACACCCATCTGAGCTAAAGGTGCAAATGATCTATTGGCACAGAACACCATTAGGTAAACATTTCCTCTTCTGAGCTGCTTCAGGGATTTTCATGAGCATTGGTTTTAAGCTCAGCTGACTGAAAGAGTACCCTCCTTTGATAATCTTTTTTTTTATACTGTCTGTATACAGAGACAAAAAGAATGCTTTGAGATGATCTAGAAAGATGAGTGAAGAAGTATAGTCATTTTTGTCCCCTTCCAAAATAAAATTTTCGAACTTTTTTTTGACTTGGTGATTTCAAGCAGAGAAGTGTCATATTTCCTAGTTAATTGATAATGATTTCTTACGGACTATTTTGATCACGATTATAGTAAGGAATATGCTATTTTGAAGAATGTTTTCAATATCTCAAATTTTGGATTTTCTATGAATTTTTAAGACTTTCCAATGAGGGTGTATATAGACAATTCTTCACAATTCTTCACAATTCTAACTTCTGCTGTGGTACCAAGATTTTCATGAAACATAGTATACTTGAAGAACTATAACTCCTCCACCATTTGTTTACATTTTGATTTGGTAATTAAATATAGAGAGTAGCAGTTTAAATCCAGCTGTGATGATTTCTTTATTTCATTTTTTAAACATCTAAAGAAGGTTTTCGGTATTTCACAAGACTCAACATATGGAATTAGGCCATTTTAAAATAAACAAATTTGTGAAAATTCTCACTTTTTTGTTATACATTTTTGTTGCTGAAATTGTTTTGCTTGGAAAATAAATACAAATCAAAATATCCATGGCTTTAAATCTAGAACCATGATTAAAGGTATTAAAAATATCCAACATACTGATGATTTAACCGTTGCCCTTAAAGATACACACTCATTACAAAACACTCTAGCTACAATAGAAGAGTTTTGCTCTTATGCTGGTTAAAAGCTTACTTTAACCAAAACAGAATGCATTCTTTTCGGCAGCTTAAATGGGTCATATGATGAACTTTTTGGTGTTAAGGTTACAAAGAAATGTGTTAAAATACTTTGTATTTATACTGGTCACGATAAATCTGAATGTTGTGCAAATAATTGAAGAAAAATTTATGAAGATATGCAAAAACTTTTTGAATCATGGAAACGAAGAAAATTAGCTATATTTAGAAAAACATGTATCGTGAATACGCTAGCAATATCAAAACTTATATACAGAGCACCAATACTTCAAATTCCTGATGATGAATTTCTAAAGAAGACAACCAAACTAATATTCAATTTTCTATGGAAATACCCGAGAAAGAATTAAACGAAATACCTTAATAGGACATGTTTCAAAAGGTGTAATAAACCTGAATGATTTAGAGATAGAAGTAAATGCATTAAACGTTGCATGGTCGTCAAAATTTTGAGCAATAAAAGTAATTTGAGATATTTCATTGACAGTGTTTGCAACGAGTATGGTATTGATTTGAATTATTTATTGAAATCAAATATACGAAAATTGAATGATGACTACCTTTATTTTACAAAGAAATATTTTCTAACTTAAATCAATGTAAAACAATGTTACCATTAAATCAGGTAAATGATTGCATGGTTCTACAACAACCTGTATGGAACAATATGTATTTCACTCTAAAGGGAAAATCTTTGATGTTTTCCAATTGGATGAAGATTGATTGATTGATTGATTTTGTGTTACGTCACACCACGAATATTCCACGTATATGGTGACGCCATGTGCCTGATGCGGGGCATACAGATTTTGACCTTTGCAACGGACCCACCCGAAGCAGTGAGGGATCTTTTACGTGCCATGCATACCACGACACGGGGCCTCGGTTTTTACTGTCTCATCCGAAAGTCAGCCAACTGGATGAAGAGTAATATCATATATGTAAAAGATTCGTATGATGATGGAGGTAACTTTTATCAAACACCTTTCTGGTGTTATCATAAATAAATCTAATTGGCTGTGTGAATATAAAATTCTGAAAAGCGTTTTTGGCAAATTTTCAAAAATGTTTGATTGTACACAAAAGAAATGCGCTAATATTCCTACTAGAATTACTTCATTTTCAATCAAACATACCGTAATATTGAGGTCTGCAGCTGTAAATAATTTTACGATAACCTTTTGAATAGAAAATTTCACAAACCAATTTAACAAGCTTCTCTTTCAAAAGAATTTGAAATCACAGAAATAAATTCTTGGCATATGATATATGAGAACAAGATTCACCGAGTAGTAGATAAAAATATAGCTGAATTTAATTACAATCTTTTAAACAATATATTGTGTAACAATTATTACTTAAGTAAATGGAAGAATGACGTCAGTATGTATTGTATGCAATGTTACAATGAAATTGAAAACAAAAAAACACCAAATTTAGGAATGTTCTAAAGTAACAAATATATAGAATATTGTTGGTCTTGCGTTAAATTTTGATATCAAATGGAAATATATACTATTGAGATTTTACTGTACTCAAAAGCGATTATATTGAGTTTCTACATTTAATTATATCTTCTATTACATGTAAAATTATAAATACAAAATGTATTGTAGACTTTCAAAACTACAAGAAAACATATGACATTAAATTACACGTAAAAGGTTCTCTTGATAATATTTTTAGGTATTTTTATATAAGAAGTATAAGTTTTCAAACGTCATTAAGAATATCTTAGGCAAACTGTAAACAATAATATGACCTTATATAGATTTTGTTTTTTATATCTTTGTTAGCAGATCATTCTGGCCGGGTGGATTTTATATGTAAACGGGTCGGTCAAGTATAATTAATAAATAAATTATTTATTTAAAAAAAATTCACTTTTTTATTTCATACAGTTTTGAGTCATTTTCTCTTTTTCAGCACTGAGATAAATTTAAAGTTTGATTTGTTATTTTTCTGGGGTTTTTTTATGGTACATGTACTTATAAGTAAAAAAATGATTGTACAGTTCAACTCCCACTCATTGTTGAACTCATTCAATTTTCAAGGTCTCTAAATGAAATTTGGGGCCATCTAGTTTACGAGTTGTATGTCTGTAGCAACAACTTAGATTAATCTTTCCTACATCTTTGAAACGTACAGCAGACCTAAAGTTTTCAGTCATACTCGAGTAGTGAAGCGATTCAAAATGTAAACAAATTCCATAACCTTGTGATTTTGACCATGACCTTTTTTCTAAGAATAGCTGCTTTGAACTTATGTAGTAGTAGTAGTAGTAGTACAAATAACTATACAGGGAATACATGTATTCCTTTAAACTCCCATTGAATCATATGACAAATTTAGAGAACATAAATAGGAATCACCCTGTCTGTCCGTCGATTAATCTTGTCCAGACCATTAATGTTTACTTCTTTGTCAGATCTGAATAATATTTCAAGCAATTGTCGTCCATGACATTATGCTCAGGGCCACAGTTCATATATAATCAAAATCCTTGTACATGCCACAATGCCCTACCGCCAAATTCGATGTCGATAATATTTCTAAAATTTGTTGTATATAGTCCAGCGGGTGTGTCATGACCTTCACTAAAGCTCACATCTGAAGTCAAGGTCACCATGCACATATTGCCACTATCCTTTTCTGTGACATCTTTTGAGACAGAACACTAGTGCTCCCAGTGCTGGAATCGAACCCGGGACAATTACGAGTCGAGCACCTCATGCGCTAGGCTACACCGGCTTATTAGAGATACGATAATAATATTTGTTTGTTGTCGAAGAAGTCATAGAATTCTGTTCTTTAGCAGCTTTCTGATTGATTTCAGCTCTTTAGAAAAAGTGTTTAATAATTCAATATTTTCTCTTATAGCCGTACGTCTCGCATACTCTTCAGGTGAGTGCATAATAATGTCAAATTTTGACGCCAGGTAAATGATTCAGACTCTTGATATTTTGGGTATTTACTTAAAAGTTCGTATGTTTCTTTTATCTACTGTCACAACATGGCTAGATGGATTATATTTAAACAACGACACAGAGCACAAAATAGTATAGATTACTGCAAGTCGTACAAATTTACACATTTTAAATTATTGTATGTACAGTACATGTAGTTATATATGTTGGAAGCAAATGTTAGTGTGTATTAATATGAAATATAGGGCGATTCCCTCATTTTAAGTATGGAGAATATTTAAATGTGTATCCTTTGATAATACTGCGTTTTAGGTGAGAGGGAATGTGGGCCCGTAAATGCACAAGGTAATTGACAACTGTCATATCAACTGACCGTCAAATGTCGGTATCGCAACTGCACTTTAATAGAAAGTTTCTGTGCTGTTCTTTGGAGTGTATGTGTTGGTTTGTGTCTTTTTTTATATGCGATAATTTGCAAATAATGTACACAGATACGAATCGATTTTCACGACAGAGAATTGTGTCGGAGAAAGAAAACTAATTATTAAAAAAAGAAAGAAAAACATTAAGCGCATGCGGGTCTATATAGCTCATCTAAACACAATTTGCTTATTCAACCGACAGTTTGAAAAATTTGCCCGTAAATATACATATTCCCTGATGTTTAGTGTGTTGCGACTACAGTTTGTACTAAAAATTTGAGTGTAAACTTTGAATCATCTCCAACATTAAGCAAATGTTAATATAGGCCAAATGAAAATTCTTGGCCCTTAAATTTGTAATAACTTACAGTAAATAAATTCTCAAAAACCTGTAGAGAGATCTGGATGAAAAACACTTGCAAGAGAGCGTGAGCACTTCATTCCTACCAGGTGCCATTTAACTCCTTACAATGGTTCTTCACAGAATGTTGTAATTCTCTAACAAAATAACCCCATTTCTTTTTGTCCATCTTAAAACAATTCTTTCACTGTTACATTCCTTACCATTTTTATGATTAAAAAGAAAAAAGAGGAGTTACTGGCTCATTTATGTGGCAGAAGTCACCATGGAGCTATACAATACATGAATATCAATAATATACTAGCACATATAATACATTACAAAAATATTTGATTGTAGTGCATTTACGATACCGTCTTAGGACGGTCATTTAATTTGACAAAAGCCAAACAAATGGTGTGGTTAACCGGTTTACGGGCCCACTCACCGTAACAGCAGAACAATCAAAGGACATACATTTAAAAATTAAATAATCCTCTTTTATTGTTTATAAATTTAAATTCATAAATAATAAAAGAAATCAAATCAAAGCAACATTGTCAATCAAAAAAGAAAATTTAACACTTTTACATCTAAATCACTAAGTCGAAGAAGGTGCTAGAAAACGTCAAGAATTCGATTTCTGAAAAGAACAATAGCACTTCTTTACACATCCCTCTTGCTTATTCCTTTGCATTCAGTTTCGAATTATTCAGCAAGTCTGAAGGAGAAATTTGCCATAGGGGACTGCCGTCTGTCAAATACTTTTGCCCGTGTTAGTGCCAAATGTAAACAGACCTGGATGAAAAACAATAACACTTGTTGAGGATCATAAATATTCCATCACTACGAAATATCATTAAAATCTTTACAGAGGTTCAGAGGAAGTGGAAAATGTGAAAGGATTAAGAACTAGCCCCCCACCCCCCACCCCCCCCCCCCTTTGTGACCTACAAAGTTTCAACAAAATCCTCTGGTGGTTCTGAAGAAGTAAAGAATGTAAAAAGTGCACAACGACGGACGGACGCTAGACTACGCGACAGTTACTCACTTCAACCTACGGCTCAGGTGAGTTAAAAGAGATCCGAATGTATTTATTGTTTATTGAAATCTCTACTTCAAGTAGTTGAAGAATTATAGACAAGACTTAAGCTTTTGGAAAGTAGGTCAAACGTCAAGATCAGGGTCGCAGGATAAAAAAAAAATATGCTGCCAATGACAAGCTCTGCTGAAAACGAATGTGCATGTGATTAAAGTGATGTGTTTAATAATTTTGAAGGTATCGCAGAGATTAAAGTTTTTGTCAACGCTGCGGACGCCGACCCCAACACTAAGCGATTCTTTGGGGAAAATTTATAACTGATACAAAATGCAATTTTATACTACCACATGATCATGCTTGATGACCATGTATATACATTTTACAAATGATAAAAGATAACATTTAGGAAAACCACTTACCTCAAGTTAGAATCCAGTGATTCTCCCAAAAAGCATGCACTATTTGTAACTTACAAGAGAATAC
The DNA here is from genome assembly GCA_035048485.1 of Pteria penguin. Classification (NCBI taxonomy): domain Eukaryota; kingdom Metazoa; phylum Mollusca; class Bivalvia; order Pterioida; family Pteriidae; genus Pteria; species Pteria penguin. The sequence continues at coordinate 23,615,460 of CM068584.1, forward strand.
AGTTCAGGTCATATTTTTGGCATGCATATGTGAAAGTGTATGTATGTGTGTGAACATCGTCTATTGGCCAAAATAGTATGATGGTGAAAACTTTAATAAATCAATATGTGAGTAGCGATTGCAAAGAGCATGAGAAAAAAAAAACCCGGCCCTTTGAGATTTTTTTTTATTATTTTTATTATTATAATTATTTTTATCATTATTATTACTATTATTTATTTATTTATTTATTTATTTATTTTTATTTATCTATTTTTATTTTGTTTTGTTTTGGTTTTTTTTTTTTTTTTTTTGTCTTAATTTTTGAAATGACATATCTGGACATCACGTGAGATTCTGTTTAAAATACAAATACACCATTGAAGTTTTGTTGGTCAGCCCGAGTTATCTTTTATATTTTTTATAGATCAAGAAAATGCGAACCGGTATATCTTTTTCATTTTTATTTAAATGGTAATTTGACAGATAAAGGCGCATATCTCAGTTACTACTTCACATTTAATACATACAATAAGATTGGTACCGTATCTAATCAGAAAAATTGTTGCAGCAAGGAATTAAAAGGAATTTGATAGTTCTTCCAAAATGTTTTATATGAAGTAACATTTTCCTTCGAATAAAACATCCAACCATTAAATACTGTATTTTATTTTGAAATTTCAAGAGCATTTCATAATTCTTTGAGGAACAAAACTTCAATACGTGACTCAAAACATCTACTCTACCCTTTGAACATTAAATTTTAAAAAGCAAGAAAACCATACATTTTTTAACCCTGACCGTTGAAATATTACCTTGAGTTGAAGTCAAATTACTTTTAGGTTTAAGATCATTATTGATACATAGCTTTATCTCAATCAAAATTATCAAGAATATGATATAGTAAACAAGGTGTGTTGGTGAAACATGGATGTAGTTTCCACTCACATTCAGTACACAGGTAAAAATGAGAAGTCCTAGTTCTTGACCTTTGACCCTCAACCCTATTCATCAAAAATGAATCTTTAAAGATGTTATAGTGGTGTTGATATGTAAAGTATTACACCTAAACATTTCATGCTTCAAAAATATGGGCATCATTCCAGCCCGGCCCCTACCTTTAAGAAAAAAAAAAATGATAACAATAAAAGATAAAGTCCTAGTTTTGTACCTCATTCCCTACTCTACCTTTTTTTCTAATATTTCTTACTTTTTAATTTTAAAATGTGAGTCTTTTGAATAACTCCAGTAGAAAATATCTCTACATTACGAGGTGATACGAAATCAGATGTTAAAAAACGACTTTTGGAAACCGAGCTATACTGGATTAAACAACTACAAACCCCATACCCTCTCGGTCTCAATCGACAAAGTAATATTTCTTCTCATCAGAATAAGATCAATATTTTTACATTAAGACATAATGCTATTAGAAAACGTAGGTCAAATGGTCGTCGCCGTATTCGTAATATCAGAAAACGTAATCGTTTAAATAGGTCATTAGACGATCGTCTATTTATCGCAAAAAATAATGGCCTTCATGAACTTTTGCATGCACTATCCTCTATTCCGGTAAATAAATTGAAACCTATCCTGGACGAAACTGATCTTCGAAGTTTACGCAATTCTGACTTATATAAACTCAAATTGATTATTTTATTTTCATATAATAAACTCTTTCCTCATATCCCGTCTCTTCCACGGAAGCAACAATTTCTCAAAATTAAATGTAGTAATAAAGGCTTCGATCTTCTTAACATTTCTAATGTTTTCCGTGATCATAGAGTCACATCTAAAATACCCCAATATTTTGAGAATTTAGAACCTCCACTTATTTGTTACCAGTACAAAAAGCCTATAAGAAATCTTATTTTAAAGTATAAATATATTATCTGATATTTCAGATTTTATTTCTTCGTCGTGTTCTTGTGAAAATTATAAATATGTTTATAAACCGGCAGGTCATATTACTACTGGTGACCTAAACTGTATTTCGGACAAGAAATTGCGCACACGTTTTGGAAAAGGACCTAAATATAGGTTACCGTCCAGGATAGATTTCAGTAAATGCCGTGACTTTATAGAGGATGCTTTATTTACATATTGTAAACGTTGGTGTTAAAAAGAACAGGTAAAGGTTCATGCTCTTAATGATTGGAAATACGAGATTTTAAGAACTGTGGACATCCGTATTAAGAACTTTAAACAAAATCCGCATTTATTCCAACAGCCTAATACATTGACGGCAAATTCTATTAAAAGAGAATAGCAGACTTACATGCTAAATATGTCTTTGTTCCTGATGATAAAGCAGGTAATAACATAATAGTTGTTTGAAAACTATATTGTATTGAAGTACTTAAAAACGAATTAAACTCCACTAATACATATGTGGAAAGCCCTACCCCAAAAGACAGCACTTTGCGCGATCACCACACGACAATGTCCGACTTCATAATTAAAACTGATAAATTTGATCTAACAACCATTAATTGGCTCCGAAAACTACATGAAAGTCCATAGAAATCACGTTTCATATCTAATACTAGCCTCTGCTCTACTACGGTACTATCGAAACATATTACGTCTGCTCTAACTGCTATAAAAGATCATATTATCAAATATTGTGATGTCGCATTTCATAAAAGTAACATCAATTACTTTTGGTCAATTAAAAATTCTCATGAAGTTAAAGACAAACTTCTTTCTCTAAATTTCAAAGCCACTCAAATTTCTACATTTGATTTTTCTACACTTTATACATCTCTTAGCATCATGATTTGATTAAAAGGAAGTTGCTGTCTCTTATACAATGGTGTTTTAAAAGAGAATCTAAAACTTACATATATAGTTACAGTAACTCCGGATTCTTTTCCAACAAACAATATACTTTATATAAATACTGGACTTGCAAGGAATTATGCAAAGCTCTTGATTTTCTCTTGAATAATATTTTTGTGCAATTTGATGGCAAGATATATCAAGAAATAGTTGGGCTTCCTATGGGTACTAACTGCGCACCTCTGATAGCAGATTTATTTCTTTATTGTTATGAGAAGGATTTTATGGTTTCTATTCAAAAATCAAAACGTTTCGATCTCACTGACACATTTAATAATACTTGCAGATATCTGGATGACATTTTGGTTATCGAAAACCCTGAATTCGAACAGTTTATGTCAGAAATATATCCACCAGAGCTCAAATTGAATAAAGCTAATACTTGAGATAAATCTACAACTTTCTTAGATTTGCACATCAAAATTATCAACCACCTAATATGTATTAATATTGATGATAAACGTGAGGATTTTGGATTTCCTATTGTAAATTTTCCTTACTTGAATGGCGATGCTCCTCGACTTCTATCAAATGGTATCTACATATCTCAATTAGTTCGATTTGTCAGAGGCTGCGCCGATGTTTTGGACTTTCATAAACGAAATTGACAACTTACTACTAAACTTTTAACTCGGGGTTACAGATATCACAAGCTTAGAAAAACATTCGGCAAATTCTTTAGATCTTATTCAGAAGTCTAAATTTGGAAATATTTCTTTACAACACTATATATCCAATGGAATTTCCCATCCTAATTTTTGCAGTGATCTCGTATATAAACCAAGGAAAGTAAAAGGCTCCGATAACGTTATTTGATCATGTAATAAAATAGTCAAACGTCTTCTAAATAGACAATATGACAATCAGATCATCAAAAAGACTATAGGTCTTGTATTTGGCCCCTCTACAGCCTTATGCAGACTTTTACTTGAAGGTTGCACGCTGACTAACAGGGCGGAGGGGACTATATGACGGGCCTTGTCCAAACCTCTTTCAGAGGAGACATGGTCCTGAAACTCGTCCCCTCTGACTGTTAGCCGGGACTCCTACAGATCTAGGGTCTTAGCTCGCTTTCAGACTGGCAGAGCACGGTTTATCATGTTGATGTCGCATATATTTTTATATCATTATGTGTTTTACAATACCTTACGTGTTTATATTTTTATGACCTCTCAATATGCGATACCTGTTAATCCTTGTCTTTACATGGAGGATTATTTATAAATTTTAAAACGTACGTCCTTTGATTGTTCTGCTTTACAGTGAGTGGGAAGGTGGGCCCGTAAACCGGTTGACCACACCATTTGTTTGGCTTTTGTCAAATTAAATGACCGTCCTAAGTCGGTATCGTAAATGCACTACAATCAAATATTTTTGTAATGTGTTATATGTGCTGGTATATTATTGATATTCATGTATTGTATAGCTCCATGGTGACTTCTGCCACATAACTGAGCCAGTAGCTCTTCTTTTTTATTTCAATTGACCGTCCTAAATCTGTATCGCATCTACAATATTTTTTAAATGTCATTTCATATACTTGTACACCTATTATCATGTTTATGATACATCTGATGTTTGCAGTAAAGCTGAGTCAGATAGCTTTCTCTTTCTCTTAAACATATTACATATGCCATCTGCTTACATTTAAAATACGTCCCTACATCTTGAGAATTGTCTGGATTGCAATCTCTCCTTACCCTATATAAAGAATGCTCATTTCTCCCGCTTTTGTTGATTTCGGAATTTATTTTCTGAAAATAGTTTAGTTGTTTTCATCTTTCCGCTGATATGTTACTACCAATTTTCACTTTCACTTTCACTTTTTTATGTCTGCCATTCAGTATCTAAATAGCACATAACATGATCACCTGACGTCTTGCAATGGTTTCCTTAAGTCGGTATTCAACATTTTTTTAATGCTTTCAGATTTTTCTATTTATACTTTTGCTGTATAGGGAGTTCATTTTTAAATAAACAAATGAGTATTTGGCTGATTATAGAAGGAATGTTGCCGACTTCAAACTGTTAAAAAAAAGAGGGCATATTAGAAACACACTGGCAAATAAAATAATATTACATAAAAAAAGCTATGCAATTTGTAGCACTGGATTACTCTTCATTTTCATCAAACTTCCTCTGAAGATTGATGACCAGTTTTTCTCTCACAGTTTGCCCTGCTAAAACAATGGTAGTCACATGTGCAAGCCTTAAATCTAATTCTGAAGCTTTTTTCTATTATGATACATTGCATCTCTCTGAAAATGATATGAAATTCATGATATTTCTGTAGCTTTTTTCCCAATTGGCAGATTTAGACGAATGTAGATATTGAACTTACTGTAATCTTCATAGGGAGATAATTGAACAATGTCAGTCCCGAGACAGTAAAGCATCACAAACCATCTCTCCTAGCAACGAAGAAGGAATAATAATGTACATCTCAAGAAATGCTTTTTAAAGGGATGGGTGTTAAATTGACGTTTAAAAGCTATTTGCCTCAAAACGCAGTTGAAGTTCATTCTAGAGAAATGGTGCTACTGGTTCGCACTTTCGGTACAATCAGCTGGATTGCGCTTAAAGTCCCCAGTAGTGTGTATCTATGAACAAGCTCAGAAAAGTAACCCGGTGTTATATAGTAATTTTCCCGCCTACAACCCCCTCCCCCCGGAAAATGGTTATATAATAGTTTTTCCCCCCAGAAAAAATGGCTTTATAGTAGTTTTTCCCCGGGGAAAAATTGGTTATATAGCCCCTTCCCCCCTCCCGCCTCCTAGAGCAAAAAAATAAACCCAAAGTACTATTTATTGAATTCTCCCCCCAATATGAAATTCCGGATTTTCTCTTCGCTCATAAGTAATTCTAATAATAAAAAGAGAGATTCCTATTTAAACTACAGATATCTCAACTTTTGATAGGGAGATATTTCCATTGAATTTTGAGATATCTCATTTTAATTAAATAGAAATGTCTTCAATTTTAATATCTTTACCAAATGCCAATGTATATATTTAGAACAGAGATACATCTACTAGAATATTATTTGAAATATATTTATTTAATCCGAGAAATCTATATATCTATACCAGTGGAAAAAAGACAGAAGTTCGTTTCTATGCCCCCGGAATGAAATTCAGGGGCATAAAGATTTTCACCTGTCTGTGATTTTGACTCGGTGGCAAAACATTGATTACATCGTTTGTACCGAAAGATGTAAGGCTTTGAAACTTCACGTATAGATTCCTTATGATAGCAGCTATCATTTGTGACCATGGCCTTGGACTTTGTAAACCCTACGTATCTTTCCAACCGTAGGAGCTTTGCATGATAAGGTAAAAGTTAATGACAGTGGACGAATGGCAGACTGCTATGACAATAGCCAACTTGTGCTTTTGATTTATTTATACCGCATATGCAAAAATCAGTCATTTTTTCACTTAGTTGGTCCACCACGAAACATCATGAGTGTGTGCATTTCTATTAAACATAAGCATATCTAAAAACCCTATCACATTTGGATAAATATAGTACATATATACCTTAGAACATTTAATTCAAATTCAAATAGCATGAAGTGAAACAAATCTATTCAATTGCATTAATTAAATTATGTTTTATTTCATAAATGTTTTTTTCAATGATGTCTGATCATGTGACACAAATGTTCCGTTGAAGCAGCTAAATGGTGATCTATCACGTCTCCAAATCCGAAAAGATTTGAGCGGAATTCTCCAATGAAATGGAAATAGAACGATCGAATGTAGATATCTCCTGCTATGAAGTTCGCAATGCGACCTTCTACCTACAAAGATATATCCATTAGTACATCGGCCAACTCGTGTTGATTGAGATGGTTGGATTTACACAAGAACTCCTCAATGTAGTTGTATACAATATCTTGAAAATGGAAATGTACTATAACAGAGTCGACACCTCCTTTTGTAAGAATCATGATGAGTAGTGGTCTACACAAGTTTTCTGTTGTGTTCATCTATACCATCAGATTTCAGAGCTTTTATGTAGTTTTGTATCAACAATCTCCTTCCGAAGCAGGTACCCTGGTATTGTCTCGTGTAAACGATCTTAGTATCCATCATTCATTTTGTTTTAACACTTCAAACAGAATATCATATCGAAAAAAATAAATAATAAATAAAAAGTTATATGCTAGGGGGGAAAGGTGCTATACAGCCACCCCCCTTGCCAAAAAAAAAAAAAAAAAAGAAAAGAAAAAAGAAAGAAAAACAAAAAGAAGAGGATGCGGGCAATAAATTACAATTTTAGACAAATCACTCTGAAGCTTAATCCCTGGCTTTGAAATCTAAAACACCATCCACTCTAGGCGAAATCTACAATGCTTAACTTTGATCCCTTTTCCCTTAAATATATCGGTAGAATCTAATTCGGGAAAATATAATTCGTCCCTGCTTTTCTGCTTTCGTTATTAAAGAAGGAAAGCGCACGTGTTTTGAAAATGGAAGAAGACTGTGAAGCTCTTTTTGATATCAGGTATATATCTTTCCAGTTATGAGGAAGACCAGAAGAGAAAATTAAGGTCCAAAGCTAAAAATGTCATAGTGAAGAATGACAAATTATATTGGATCAATCACAAAAAATCACGAGAAGTGGTCTTTGATTCTCAAAGAAAGTCAAGTATTGTCAGGTCACACCATGACCAATCTGGCCACAGGGGCGCTTATCAGAGTATATCATCCATGAAGTATGTACAATCAGGTTGTCAATGCAAAACACGTGTAAAATTTAAGAAAACTGTAGATGAACTCCATCCAATACCCATCGTAAGCCCTTGGCATCAAATATGATTTGGTAAAAATACCAATGTCTAAAGCTGGAAATAATTATATCCTTACAGTTAAGGTCTTCTTCTCAAAGTGGCCAGAAACCAGCCCCCTAAAATCAACGTCGGCCGGTGAGGTTGCAGATGCTTTGTTTACCATCTTCTTGCAAATGGGTTTTCCTAATATAATCAATAGTGACCAGGGCCGAGAGTTTGTCAACTCTGTGATGGACTTTGTATAAGAAAAATCCGGATTCTCACAGGGAATATCTACTGCATACCACCCCGAAACACAAGGGTTAGTAGAAAGGTTTAACCAAACACTGCAAAAAATGCTCATCAAAACGTGCTCACCAAATCAGGACGATTGGGGTGAACATCTTTTGAACATGCTGTTTGCGTACAAGACGCAAAAAGAAAAAAGTTCCATAATGACGCCTTTTGAAGTCATGTTTGAGAAAAACTATTGTAATATGGAAGGAGTTCCTAATTTAAGCCCAATAGACGCAAACGAAGAGGATATCATTCAGAAACTTAATGAAATACGAGAGAATCAGACGGAATGTGAAACTAATGGAAATAAGCGGAGATAGGACCTGCTTTTTCCGATGTCTGTGCCAAGCTGTGACTGGCTGTCAAAATTATAACGAGTCTAGGGATGCAGTTGTAAAATGGATGCAACTTCACCACGAGGATATTAAAAACAATTTGGAAAGTTGTATGTTGACCTCAAACATGGCAGATGACGGTATATGGGCAACTGTGGCCGAAATTCATTCGTCGGCCGCCCTTTTAGAAACTGACATTGTCATCTATTGTAAAATGGGAAACGCTTTAGGTGGAGCACATACAGCGTGAAAATTCTGAAGCCTGGCTAACGAGATGATAAAGACCGTGAAAGGAAAAAAAAAAAAAAAAAAAACATGTACTTGGTAAACGATACGGGCGTTCACTTTGACTATGTAGTTGATTTGTCATAATGGCATTGATACTAGAAATTTGTACAAACGTCACGCACACATTTTCTATCCCGAATTACCGCTCCTTACACTCACTTATTTAGGAAGGAGAACTCTATATAGAGAATGGCCACGCACATAAGACAGCGATATTATGCAAACGGCATAGCATGTCATATGAGCTTCCAAGACAGAGAACTCTAGTTTGAAAATTGGTACTTGCAAGGGGTCTATACCCTTTCTTTAAATATGTGAATGTACTTTTAAACGTCAAATATCAAGACATCTCGGTTCATAACAGAAAGTGAGTTTTATGTAATTTTGTTGAGTTTGTTTGCAAAATTGAGGAAAACCTAGTATTTTAAATGGCTTAACACTGTTGAATGTTGTAAGTTTAAAGTGTTTTGTATCCATTGGTTATAATTTTGACATATTTCGGCCATCCAAAGTCAGATAGATTCACTTGACTGGGAATTTTCTGGGGACTTGTTCCTAATGACACTTGCACTTGCAGTTTGGAAAGATTCACAGGCTTGGCAGATTTCACGGCAGCTGGGACTTCACATAATACATGTATTTAGTATCATATTGAACAATGTTACAACTGTATCCTGAAAGACACAGAAAGCATTTTGATTTAAGCAACGTTACACATGAAGGTGTTTCCTCATTGCTATTTAAATAAATGGAAAGTAGAATTGAGTTTTGTTTCACATATGAATTAATCACATTTAAATATTACCTGAAAACTAGAAGTATGTTACCTGGATTAGGCCTTTATTTTCTATGGTCTGCATATCATAAAATCTGTAGGGAATTTAATAATGATCTGCAAGAATTGTATATAAGGGGAATTCTATCGTCACAGTGTGCTATTTCAAAAGTATTTACTATTTGCCATGTCCTAATTTACCATTCACAACTGCCGCTAAAGGAAGGCAGAATACACACATATATCGCAAATTTTTATTTTGTTTATATAATATTTCTTTTCTTGACTATGCAGAAAAACATGTCAAAATGATGATGATAAATAAGGCTTCTAATCTTATAATAATAGTTCCTAGGAGAGCTTCTGTGATGAATTTACAAATGCATTTGAGGCAGTCTAAGCAAGTACACATAATCGAACTATGTATAGAATTGTCGTCCTTTTCGTATATCAAGTTTCAAAATTATCCTTGAAATATTCTTGACAATTTTGTAAGAGAGAAGACATCACATCAAGATTAATTGTCTTTATATTTTGTACTTAAAAATCGATTATAATAGAACTATGTTAAATAATCAGTATAGTAGGCACAATGTCTGTTGTTTTTAATGACTCCGACATTTCTGTGCTCCTTCTGTCCTCGTACTGAGAAAAATTTTCGAAAGAAATAAAATAACACAAATTGATAAATCGAACGTAATTGGTACTGATTTCGCCCTTCCGTAATAAAATGTCTTCGTCCTCGTGAGTTAAGGCCTCACCTGTATTTTCCATTCTCCTTTAGTATTAATTCTTTCAATCCTGCTCCTTTGCACTTAATGTCTTGCTTAATTTGTCAAAGACTGGGTATCTGATTTTTCAAAACCCTTCTCCGGCGGGTGTGTGTATATACTATTCTTCGGTGCCCCTAGCGATGTGGGTTTATTATTTGATCCATCTGACTTAAGTATGCTAATAAACATTTCTGCCAAATATTCCTCAAGATGGGTAGGTATCTAATTTTAAACTAATCGAGACTCTCGTTTCATGCCCGATAAGCGATGCTGTACGTTTTTCATATCTCTTTCGGTAGCCCTTTTCCGTATACACTTTCCTTTGAATTTCTATAAAACTATCAACGTTAATTTTTGCACATCATTACTTGCAGTATATATCATTTCGGCATTTAATTAATCTAAGATAAATTGAGTTTTTCAGCCATTAATTCTTCAATAACTTCAATAAGAGGCGACGCCATTTTTACATTAATGTAGTTCTGGTGTTATATAGTAGTTTCTCACCCTAGCCACCCCCTCCCGAAAAATGGCTTTAGAGCAGCCCCCCCCCCCGGAAAAATGGCTGTATTGTAGTCTTTCACCGGGGAAAATTGGCTATATAGCCATTTTTCCGCCCTCTTATAGCATAGCCATACCCCGCCCCTGGGAAAAACTACTATAAAGTGAATTACCCCCAATGTGAAATTCCGGATTTCCTCTTTACACATAATTAAATCCAGCATGTTACTTTTTAATAATGAAAAGAGAGATTTCTACTTTTAATAGTGTTATCTCAACTTTTGATAAGGAGATATCTCCATTTAATTTAGAGATATCTCATTTTCTTAAATAGAAATTTTTTTAATTGTAATCTCTTTTCCAAATACCGATGTATATATTTAGAATAGAAATATATCTACTATTACATTCGAGATATCTTTATTTAATTCGATAAATTTCTATATGTAGATTAGCGGAAAAAAGTAGCACAAGTCCGTGTAATGCCATCGGAATGAAATTGTTGTTTCTATTATGGTATGGATGGGGATATCTCACACCGTGAAAAAACCATTCGTGGTTATCCATGGCAATCTTACAGAAATAAATATCGGGATCAGGTCTTGGGACTACACGTTCTTCTTCTTATCCATTTATGTGACATAACTTTGCAGTAGGACAACGCGAGGCCCCATCATAATCAAATGGAGAATCGTCGTATATACGTTTTTGACGTCATAAAACAACATCTTGTTGCGTATAAATTATCATTATTTGACTGATAAATGTTATGTTCCATGAAAATGTTTCACGTATCATGATCAAGCGATTTTCCCCGATACGTGATGATGACTTAACATTTATAAGTAAAGGAATTTCTGGGCATTTCACTTGGATTTATTATATTTCTGAAGCGTGAGGCAACACTTATTCATATTCATATCGCACTATGGATATTATGACTTATCAATAGGATAATATCAATAGCATGGTGTTTCGATAGCAAGTGGGATCACGAGGCTGCATCGTGTTAGAATAATGGACTTCGCCGCCATTATCTGCGGTCCTAATGTTAATGGAAGAAATTATACGTATTCCCTCAAAAAGACGTAAAGAGCAATGAAGCGTTCTTATGACGTCATAAGGTTGCTAGCGTTCAACGTCGTCTCTAATTTACAGTACGCAAGCGCCGCCTAACGGATGATAACGGACGGCGAAGCACATTCTTATCTTATCATTTGAACATTTTAAATAAGAAATTCCTAATTTCCTTATAATATATTAAGATAAATTGCCTGGGATCAAATCTAGAGTCATAGAGCGATGTCATGAATGACAGCTATATGCAGATAAACGACATTTTTTACAATGAAATAATAGGAGAAAATACCACACTATGGTAAATATATATAGAATAAGTGTTTATTTTGTGTTTTCATGCCGGAATAAAGTACAATGGCTGATACTTTACATCTCATAAATGCATCAGACATTGTTCTTTATTCCTGCATGATAACACAAAATAAGACACTATTCTAAATATATTCCCTTTTATTTATAAACTGCATCATTAAATCATTCCGGAGGGAAGTTATAAATTGAAAGAAACAGCCGGTGTCCCATGACATCGTAACATTTATCCAGAATGACATACTTTCGTCGAATGTCAAGCACTTCAGCGCAAAACACTACTTTAATGACGTCACGCAGGGTTGGAAATGTCGAACATGTCATTATGACGTCATTAGCATAACAATCAAACGTCTGTCAAACATCGCTTTCTGTGCTGAACAGCGGATCAAATATGGGGCGTCATGACGTCACGGATGAATGTATTTTATACAGAAATAAAATATATAGGTCTTGAAAGCTTTATCTCAGGCAATAGGCCATTTTCGAGTTACCGTTACAGTTTGGGTTTTACGTAACTTTATCATTCCACCTTAGGCAGCCTTACTTCCGGTTCTCATTGTTGTTGAGTACAAAATCTTGTTTTAATCAATATTAACGTGACGCCACAATGGATTTTGACGGAATGACCGCGTCACAGTTGAAAAAAATATCTGCAAGAGAGGGGCGTGACTTGTCATCTTTACAAGAAAGATCAATTGCAGCTTGAAGTTATGCAGAAATCTGAGCAAGGTCCATGAATAATTTATTCGAAGGTTTAAAGTTCATATACTGCCTGGTTTCTTACATTATAACTAGAGGGACCGAGACTCGAACCCAGGACCTTCCGCTAAGAAGACGGATGTTCTACCAGCTGAGCTATCTGGGCTGTTATTCCAGTCTGCCACATACGTCCCCTGCCAATTTGAGGTTTCCCCGGAACCTCAAACCAAGTCCTCTCACAATGGCATACAACCTCTTTCAGCTGATGAGAGTTGGTAGAAACTCCAAACTGCTAGCAGGAAGGTTGAAAAATCATTGGCCAGACTGGGACTCGAACGAAGGACATTCCGCTAACAAGACGGATGCTCTACCACATGAGCTATCTGGGCCGATGTCCTAGTCTGCCACACACCTCCCCTGCCAATTTGAGGTTTCCCCGAAACCACACAGTGGCATACAATATCTGCCAACTGATGAGAGTTGGTGGAACCTCCAAACTGTGGCAGGAAGGTTGAAAAATCATTGCCAGACCGAGACTCGAACCCAGGACTTTCCGCTATCTGGGCCAATATCCCAGTCTGCCACAGCTCAGTCATATACTCCTAATCCCAATAGAAATACTGTCTACATCACAAACTGAATGTGACACTCGCACATGTCCCTTCTTGCTCCTAAATGTATGCTCTTGGCATGAGTGAGATGCAGCCTTATGGCAGTATGTGAAATTGAAGAAAAATATGGGATATATTGACTTGTAAATTGCGTTTAGTATGACCAATGCTGATTATGAAATGTAGCAACATTTATTGATTCAATATCAAGAAGACAATTTCATGTATTTCTTTTTTTAAAAAGGGCATCAGTATATGTACCAATACCATGAGCTGGCAATAATTTTTCAATGCATAAAACTTGACTGGAGTTACAAATGGGAGTCAATCCTTGTCTCTTATAAATCTAATTTGGTCGATACATCAGTACATCTATACAGAAGCCTTCACCATATACATGAAATAATCGTGGACTGACGTAAAACAATAATCAATCAAATACACTCAATGTAAACAGAAATATGCAGTCATGTACCTGTAATATGACTAGTCAGTGATTCCAACTCAATCTTGAAATGAAAAACTACTTGTGATAGTTGACTAATCTTTTTTATAACTATTTCATAGAGGTTACTGATGAATATGCCATTTCAAGTGAGAGGAGGAGAAGAGTATTCTTGTAGAGGATGTCTCCAAAGTTCAAGACTGGTCGAAGAACTTGGCATCCCTACCAGACCTGGAGTGTGCAGATATAATGGTTTATTTGTACAAGGAATGTGGATGGGGTGATAAGCGCTTGAAATGCTACAAAAAATGATAATGGTTACAAGCTCTCGGTGGTAAATCACATAAGAAATGTTGAGATCTGTAGGATTGAGGATACTCCTTATGTATATTTGAGAGCTTCCTGTATCCCAGAGACCAGGTAAATTGAGCAGCCATATCAAACGTGGGTACTGTTGCATTCATCTGACAGGATTTAATCCAGTGGCTGCACTTGTGTAGCGTAAGTTCATGTATATGTACAAATAATACTGTACATGTATAATGAGTATGGGTACTATAATCACCCTTTGATACTGATGCAACATGTACTATAAAGCAAAACATATGAACTATATTTTGTAATGCATACTCATAATTCTAATAATGATATCAGTTTGTGTTGCAGATCCCATTTTCACATTCAGTTCTTCATTGTACATACGATGGCTTGGAATATAGCAGGTCTTACTTGACACAATGGCTGCATTTTCATTTTATCACCATGCATACAGTTCAATCTAATGAATGTTGTGGTCACAGAAAAGATCCTGTATATAAATGGAGGTGATGCACAGCTAGTTATGGTAAACTGTATCTGTTACTTTTTAGTTTTCATCTCATCAACTTAAAGTTATGTACATTTTAAATTCTCAATTTAAATATGGTTGGATCATTCAGTGAAAAAACCCAAAGTATACTATGATAATTCAAACATTTAATTATAATTGGTAACAGGTACTAACTGATTGACTAGATATAATCAATGTAATTACATTAGTTCATATCTGACTCATTGAACATACATATATCATAAATTTACTTAATGAAATAGCATTATCACACTCATTATACTATTATAAATGCAATGTTTATATTATGCAATGATTATGTTTTGTATATTAATGTATTTGCAAATACAAAGATAAAGACATGGATTTAAAATATTTTTCATTAATTAAGACAAGCATAATTGAAGATTTAAGACTTTCTATTAATTTCAGAAATGATGGAACCTGTAAACACTGTGTGGCCCTTCTCTTCTCCGTGAGGAGTTTCCTAGAGCGACACAATGATGGACACAGTGAAGCTTGTACTGATGTCCAGTGTGTATGGGATAAACCTCGCAAGAAGTCAGTTCCCACAGAGATCACAGAAATTGGCATCAGAAAAGATCAATCCATTCCATTGGATCCATGCCATGAAGCTACCTCTCAGAAGTTTAATCCTAAAGTAAAGTCTGGGTTTGATACACGACAAGTAGAGAAAGAATTTTATAGGCTTTTCAAGGGGGGAATCTCTTTTATTGCAAACAATTGACCCCCCTTGTGATGAAAGTTCAGAGTCTGATGAAGAAATTGTATATATTCCAACAATGAGTCATGCAATGGGATCTTATCAGGGAGACAAAACAGTTGAAAACCATCTAAAATCTATTGTTACTCATGAATTAAAAATTAAGCTAGAGATTTCAACTAGGGAGCAATCAGAAAGTAATGAGTGGTTCACACAGACAAGGACGTTTAACAGCGTCACTTTTTCCTTCTATTATGCATTATAGATTTTCAGATAAGCCTGAGAATTACATTCTCAAAAAGGTAATGAGTTTTCACTTCAATTTGGGAAAGATCATGAGCCTATAGCTAGAAATCTTTACTTTCAAGAATTACATAAGGTACACAAGTCTTTCATTGTTCAAGAAAATGGTCTCTTTGTTGACAAGAAATACCCATATATTGGAGCTTTTCCAGATTGAGTAATCTCTTGTTCATGTTGTGGCAAAGGTCTTTTAGAAATAGAATGCAGTTTTACTTATCAAAATGAGAATCCATTACAAGCATGCAATGATAACAATTATCATGTTTATTGTGATGAAAACAACTGTGTTAGACTTAAGTGTTCTTCTTCTTAGTATGTTCAAGTTCAAGGGGAAATGGGAGTTTGTAACATGAAATGGTGTGATTTTGTTTGTATACAAAAAAAAAGGAATAGCAATTGATAGAATTGAATTTGATCCTGAAATTTACAAAGAAATTACTGAAAAATGCAAGAATTAAGAATTTTTTTTGAAAAATATGTCATGAGAAACCTTTTGTAGTGTTTTACATGTATGTTTACCTTAATGAGATCTCAATAGTTCACCTTATATAATTCCTGTACGTCAACATTTTCATGTTCTAGAAAGGGGAGATAAGTTCTATACGGACATTAACATTGTGCAGTCTCCTATTTTACAACATGTCCCAACATTAATACCACTATAGGCAACAAAGATATTAATATATCATCAAGGTAACTATGTTTATGTGTTACTTTGCCAAAGAATCTACAACATGTAATAGTTTAAAGTGCTATTAGAATGATAACAATTTTTCTATATTATGTGCCTATGTACATAAAAGAGTCGCTCATAAAACATTATGCTCATGCGTGACGCCGATCTCAAGATATATACAATAAGCAGTAAAAAGTTAAATAGCTGTTTTCAGTTGTTAAATCGCCATAATATGTGAAGTTGTACAGTTACTACCTTTCCCTGATTTTTCATTATTACGTTAATCTTTGAATTATGACGTCATACTAAATGACGTTCAAAGTTGTACAAAGGTTATGTAACAAGTTAAACCGGAAGTCTTTTATTTTGTTCGCGATACTAGGCAAATCGGTATTTTAAAACATCTCCCAGAGAAATACTGAAGCAGGAAAAGTTGTAATTTCTATCAATCAAGGAATAATTCAATTAGTATTACATGAAAATGCAAAATTCTCCAGCATTCTAATAGCACTTTAATACAGATAAAAGTAATAGTATCTTATAAAGACTATTGACCATTTCAATAAGGTGAGTTGTATACTCTTGATTTAAAATTTCTCACTTTCTTTTCATCATGGAGAGGTATATAAAGGTGATTTTGCTACTTGATTCATCACATTTCGCCATGGTCAATTGACCATACAAATAAGAAAAGTAAATTCAATTAGCAGTATTGCACATGGACTATCTGAGTAAACAAGGGCAGAGACTCACCTCATTGAATTGGTCAATAGTGTTGTACTACATGTATATAATCAATCTTTGCATCCTTAAAATATATTTCATGATATGAGTATGAAGACTGTGCATATTACTTTATGCGATAGGTAGTAAAATTTTATCAACAAACTTTTTCACATGTAATTCATGATACATACAATCTGTTTTTGTAGATAAATAAGAAAATAATCTTATACTGGAATGGATACATATAGTGTTAACTAAAATTTAAAGCAGTTACCTTTCACTGTTGTATGTCAAGTAAAAAATAAAATCTCGCACATTCTTGAATTAAAATGCAGTAAAATTCCTCCAAAAAATCTTTAAAAGTGTGAATTGCTTTCAGATCTATCAATATTTCTTTATATTTTGAAATTGTTAATTGTGGTGGTAACTCCTCTAAATATTGTCTCACAGAAAACTATGTATTATCTTGAAATTTAACAAATAAATGAGTAGACATTTCTTAAAATGCTATGAATTTAAATAAGTTTGCCTTTATCGCTCACCTCATTGTCCTGATACGTAGATAATATTGAATATAATGATGTTAAACAAAAATGCTTGTAGATGGCCAGAAGTCTTTAGTTTCTTTAAAACATCTACACTTGTAAGGGACCTATAGCACTTTATTCCTATTAAGTTTCATAAAAATCCATTGAGTTATTCTAGGGCAAAATTAGCAAAAGAAACCCCACCCCCTCCTCTACCATTTTGCAATCTTAAAAAAAAATCATAAAAATGAAAACAATTAAATTCTGTCAAATTTACTTTTAAACAAACATTTGAAAAACATTCCTTTATTATATTCTGGCTAAAATAAGCATTTCAGTGCATCAAATGTCAACCATAGGGAACATATTGATGAAAACTATGCTGCTTTGCAGGAAAATCATAAGATGTCAAAAAGTGTCAAAATTATTTATCTGTTTACAATGAAATACTTGAAACATAAAACATCCCTGTAGATCACTCGGATGCCATTAGTTCTTTTACCGATAGAGTGGTTCTGGAGAAGAAGAATTTTAAAGAGAGTAACCTCTGAGGCCTATTTTAAGCCATAGTGGTGCCAGCTGTCAACTGATTTCAACAAAATGAACAAACTTGTTAGAGGACCAATAGTATTTCAATACCAAGTTTCATCATAATCCTGAAAGTGGCTCTGAAGAAGAAGTTGAAAATGTTCAAAGTTTATAGACTGATAGACATGGACAGACAGACCGATAGACGATAACCACAGATGATCAGGTGACCTAAAATTACTTTCGAACAAGTGGGTGTTGCAAATTGCAAGGAAAGGCACCAATTTTCAGGATCTGATTTGCAAGTGGTTTCAACTTCAAAGGCATAGTATGCGATAAAAGTTTGTATGTCTCCAGTCTCCCAATAGCTCTTTCCACATGAATACGTAACTTAGCTATTTTCCTTGTTTTTTTTTTTAATATTAGCTTCTGTCAGGTGTTTTCCTTTTCCCCAGGGGCATTTTGTTTTTGTAAATGGGGGGATGTTGAGTGAAGCTCCTCTCTCAAGAAGGTCTCTAATGAAACCACGGTCAGCCACTACTTCATCTCCCTTTCTTATGTTATCAAGAAATCCACTATGTTCTGTTATGAACCTGTGAGACACAATCCCACCCCATAGGTTTGACACAAAGGAAAAGTCACCTGATGGTGTTATGGACACTAATTCTTTAAAGGTGTTCTTGTTTTTGTATGAGCTAAAAGTTTGTGCCTGAGCAGTAGGTGTCGCTGGCTTTTCTATGAAAAATTCTGTACAGTCTATTATAGCAGTTGTCTTTGGGAATGTTTGCTTGAAACTAGCAGGCATATGCTTCTCTACATTTTTGGAATGTGGCCATTTGAGTAGAGAGGAAAATACTGCAGACATAAAGTTTGTCCATGTACCAAATACTTGGGACACTCTGCTTACAGATGTTCCAAAAATGTCGGCTAGTACTGTTACTGGAACGGCTAGTTTTATTCTTAATAATGTGATGAGGAACTCATGAAAGGCAGTTAGCTTCCTCTTGGGGCTGGTCTTAGTACTACCACTTTGCTGGTAAGCTGTCTCAGAATGTGTACATCAAAACAGGAGAAATTTTCTCAAGAATGGCTGAAAGTAAATATGTAAATAATCAATATATAAATAAATAATTGTCCCATTTATAATGACAAGCATTATTCAGAAGGAAGAGGCTTGTATAATTTTGTAACAAACATTGTGAAAAACAGTGGCTGAAACAAGGAATCAAACCCAGAACCTACAGAGATGAGAGGGAATCGCTCACTTCTTCATTGCATGAAATTTATATTGTATTGACAAAACTAAAAAACTTATATCAATAAAATGAAAATCCAACCGATAAAATCATGCCATGTTGACGTCATTAATGTTACTGTTGAATACTATCGGTATATGCAGCAGTGCGTTGATATTATGAAATACCCACGATGAAGAGAGTTCTACAATTACATTTTCAGTGACAAAATCATTCCAATTAAATCATGGTAAATATCTATATGCATTTATGATTCTATTGACTCGTAAAAGTATAAACTGATGCATAAATTTAGTTAAATCTACTTCACATTTGTTTATACTTTCGTGAGTCATTAAAACGAAAATATAATACAGTTATTTCTTTAAGATATATGAAAGAATGTTTCTTACAGAATATTCCAAATAGGGCCATGATCGATGGAACTCGGACGTATGTTTTAAGTTT
The DNA here is from genome assembly GCA_035048485.1 of Pteria penguin. NCBI lineage: Eukaryota > Metazoa > Mollusca > Bivalvia > Pterioida > Pteriidae > Pteria > Pteria penguin. Next base: position 23,635,186 of record CM068584.1, read on the forward strand.
TTCATCAATCTCTGTTATCTTGTCAACAAACAGGTCTCGTAACAATTTATTTTGATTTCCGAAAAGCTCCTGTTGCTCATCATATTTTCTCATATCCTCAGAGGTGACATCTGTCTGTGTTTCCATATTCCTGGTATATGATACTTTGTCACTAGATTCCACATGCTAATAGGAATGGTCAACTCCAAAGGATACGGAATTAAGTAAAGGAAAAACAATAGATGTAAGTCAAAGTAATACTAATAATAAATTTAAATCAAAGCAAAGCGGCTTATGTATATAATGTTGTGACCAATGTAAATAATATAAATAAAATATGCCTCTTCTTGTTGTAGCTAGTATGCTAATACTTAAGCTCAGTTGGTAGAGCGTCTGCATTTAAATTCAAGGGTTGCGAATTTCTGTCCCAGTTGATCCCTACTGGATTACGAAATTTATAAATAATGGCTTCATTCTAAGAGTAATTGTTACTTTATCTTTCACAAAATATTTACTGTAGATTAATCCTAAATTAGAGAAGTGTGAAAGAGAACGCAGACATATCAATAAAAACAATTATTTTATTGGACCAGATTTGATATAGGATTTTTTTATCAGAATTATTGTAGCTAACCTTGTAATTGTCGCTCTTTCACCACTCTAACACTTGAAGTTTTCACAATTTCTTATTTAATAAATATAGAACATATATTTATCCCAGCATTTTCATCTGTGGTAATGTCAGCCTAAAGCAAATTTGAATTTTCATAAAAAAATTATACATATTTTGCAGGATAAATAATTTTACGAAGGAGGTTCAACCATATTTTTCTTTGACGAGGCGCTTGTATTTTGGTAGGGAAAGCTTCACATTTTGCATATTTCCCTCGCTTTCTTTGATCTGAGTGACAGCCCTCAGCGGCACAGTGGAACCCCATTACTCAAAAAGCTATTGTTAAATATTGATCGTTTGCTTTATTTCCTGGTTGCTATGAAAACCGGAAGTCTATATGCACAAGGTTACTACGTACGCTCATCATAACGATGACTAAATGACCGACTTATAACGGAGAAAACTTGTAACTCGAAAATGGCCTATTAGAGTGGTTGTGCATATATATAAAAAGAAAGACTTGTACACATTTAGTGTTTGATCCACAGGCTTTTGCGGTAGTGTTTTTGTATTTCAGATGTTTTCTGATTGATACAATAAGAACGAACCTGTATAATTTAAGGAGGGAAACCCACTATGGGGAAAAGACTACTATTTAGCAGTTTCTCTGCCACAGGGAAAAACCACTATATAACACTGGTACGTCTGGTGTAAAAGCGATCCGGGTCCGATATGACAGAATATTGACCGGTTTCACGTACATTTAATGCACGTCTTATGCGGGTTCTGCCGTGTACACATAAAAACCGAGATAATGCGTGAAAAATGTTTGAACACATTTACTCGAAACAGTGATACATTTAAAAGATAACAACATAGATTTTAAAGGAAGCAAAATACCATTGTATGTATTGAGATAAACAGGTCAGCGCGATTAGATAATGCCTGACTAGCTAGTTGTACAGACTGGTTTCTTATGAAAGCTACGCGTGCACGCCAGCAAATTTCACGAGACAAGCACATTTCACGTGACACAGTATTCTAGAGTTTACTTTTGACAAACGCTTACGTGTTACAGTAGAATAATGCCATGATGGTATCCTTACAGACTGAGGTAGCACTATGATAAATTAAAAGGTGAGTTCGCGTATGTGTGTACAACTTAACACATCATTTTTGTTTTTCTTACTGCTTATAAATAAACTGAGAGTTTGCTTCATATATGAATTTATAGATAACTAAATGTATGTTATCTAGATATGTAGAAGGATACTACATAATATACGTCTGCTTAGATATGGTCGTCCCATTATCAAATCTACTGATATGTAAATTATGATCTGTGTGAATTTTATAAAGGAAAAAATATAAATGGTTGTCATAGTTCGCTATTTCAAGGGTATTTGCTTAATCATAATGTGTATAGAGTTGTCATCTTTCTTGTTTTTACCTATATTTAGTTTCAAGACTGTTCTTTGTTATAACTTGACAGTTTCATAAGAAGCGAGCCATCACTTCATAATGCAATATTAAATGTCTTTACAGCAGATAGTGTATATTACTACATTATTTTGAAACAAAATTCCATAGTCAATTTTCCTAGACCACTTCTGTATATGCTAGAGTTCTCCTGCTTTCACAATTCCTCTGGAAAAGGTTATTTCCCTTCCTTTTGACAAAAAAATATTGGCATTTAAGTTATGCATTTTGTTTTGTCAAATATTGGAACTTGAATCATATTATTTCAATTATATCCTAAAGAAGGGTTTCGTATTTACAGCCAAGTGAGAAAAAATTAATCTCAGCAAAATGTTTTGTATTTTAAAAATTTAAAAATATCGTAATACCCATGGCAAACAAGTGGTGGATCAGAAGGGGAAGGGGGTAAGTACACCGTCTGAAAATCAAATAGAAAGGGAAAAAGGATAGAGTGAGAGTACATTATGTGGCAGAGGAATAAGTTTTGTACATTGACTCCGGTTCTCCAACTCACTTTGTCTAAATTTAGGGATTCCACAAAAATCTTCTCTTCTGACTCTTTGATTCATGAAATTGTAAGATTGGATGGGGGTTTTTTTTTATCTAAAATAAATGAAGATTATCTAAATTCTGTATACGCCTGCATCTAACAAGGTGGATTTCGTGGAATCATATTGAAGTGAGCAACGAAGTAGTGCCGAATGGTTAAGCATATAACGTATTCCATGGAATAAAAGAATGATATCGTGTTTAGTGTTATGTTACACAAGTGCGAACCCAATTAAATCGAGATGAGACAAGGTGCCAGGAGGAGAAAGCCTCCCCTGTTTGAATACAACACCCGTTAGAAAAGTCTTGCACAGGAAGTAAATACATAGATGTATACATATGAGCACACGTAGAAGACAAGAAAACAAAGTCAGATTATTCTGTTGAAATGAAATTCAGACTTCGGAAATCTGATTATCTGTACCTTGTATGCACCTGGAAATGCATCCTTACAAGTAAGCATGAATGAATAATTGTATTGAATGCAAAGGGCAATGTTCGTCTGTACTATTTCTAAATTTCGAAGACATTGTAAATAAAATGTATGTGTGAAGTTTGTTACTTTTATTAACCCTCCTAAGTCGATGTCATAAATGCAGCACAATCTAATATAAAAAATCGAATATATATATAAAAAAAAAAGATTTCGCAGGTATCATTTTATAAGTATCTCTTTTTAGGCCGCAACGACACAAAAAGGAACAGTCTGATTCCAGCAACAAGTAAACAGAAAAAGAGCATAGTCAAATGTTAGAATTTCTTATAGATAATATTTTTGTGATATTTGGTGAAACGTGTTCCAACAAATTGTTGGCATTCCCATGGGTACTAGTTGCGCGCCTCCTCTGGCCGAGATATTTTTGTACTCTTTCGAAGCAGAATTCATACAGTATCTACTCTCCAAATGCAATGAACAATTAGCATCTCGTTCATGCTAAATTCATGTATTTGTATATATATATATTGTATACTGATAAGCCGGATGGCTTAACGTTAATAAAGAATAGAACAGAACTTTACATACAGATACACCAGTGATGTGTTGTCGATTAACAACCCTGTATTTAAGGATCACCTCAACATCATATAAGCAAAGGAATTCGAGATAAAAGATACAACTGAGAGCACATCTTCTGCTTCATACCTCCATATAATCGAGCATGCTCTAAATACGGAAATGTTCGTACTGAGAGCGAGGCTTCTTCCCACGAAACTACTCTCACATCTCACAAGGATATATTGAGGAAGGTTCGAAATTGTCACTGAGGAAGTTCTGTGGTAAATATAGGGATCTAGTGCAATTTCAGATTCCTCTTTCAAGAATGTTAACTGATATTTTGGGATTTGACCTTACAAAGTAACCATCGTAACTTTTTGACTATAGTTGGTTCGGCATAATATTATATATACAGACATTTATCCATGTGCATTTCCGACACCAGAATTTCAGTTAAACAACATTTCCTGCCTTGAATAGGAAAATTTGACTTCGTTTTCTTGTCTCCTTCATGTCTTCATACGTGTATTATTATCTATTTACTTCCTCGATTGTAAAAGTTGTTGCCGACTTTTGCGACGGGTGTTGTATGTAAGCAGGGGACGCTTACTCCTCCCGGGCACCTGGCCTCACTTCGATTTTATCGGGGTTCACATTTGTCTGAATGTGATACTATAAACAATGTTGTCCTTTCATTCCATGGACTATCAGATAAGGTTTACCCTTCGGTACGTTTTTAATTTGTAAAGTCGGGTTTCCGTGTATATTTTACTATTATCATGTTTTGTGTGCATGTCATTGGTGATTTTTTGTCATATTGCTTTGTCAGATATCTTCTGTTTTCTCTTCAGTTGTGTGTACATAGGTTGCATACGGGAAACATGATGTCTTTCGGTTTATAGAATCATCATAAACAATAATAAACGACATGATCAATGATTCTTTGTTTAGCTATTGTGCCTTAATGAAGCATAAGTCGGGTCAGGTTATAGATTTATTGGGGAAAATAGCTTCAAAAAATGAAAAAAAAAATCTATTCAGATTCATTTATGACATCCCTTTAGAATAGTTTCCATGGTAACCAAATATTTTTCTTTTATTCTTAATGCTTTATTTTGGTTAGTAACTGCTTACTTAGTCTATATTCAAAGTCGTTTTTGATATTCTTGAGAGTTGATAAATCATGTCATGCATGATTCTTAGAAATACTTAAAACTAATATTCGCATGTACATAAAGAAGGATTTTGAAGAGGTTTTGAGAAATATATTGTATATATGGGTACAAAACACATATAAATGTTTAAATGAACTATTTAAATAAAATAAACCTTTGCTCTTTCTCTTTGTTAATAAGTTGGTTAAGTATTTTTCCCTTTTACAAAACTATCTGCCGAAGACAGAACAAAATAAGTGATGCAAGTAATGACAACTTCCACATATCTTGTTCTGTGTTTCTTTTTTTCGTGAAATAGTTGGCTAATGTTAATTTTAGAAAAAAAAGTCTTGGCATTTATTTGAGTTTTATTTTTCATTTTAATCTGCTTTTTATTCATGCTGTTTGAAGTGCAGCCTAGAATAAGATTTTGATTAATGCATCTTTATTCCTGAAGTGATAATGATTTGAATCTTGTCTAACTCTTGCTGCGGACTGATCCACGGTTTCTGACCTAATTGCATCATTTGACAAAATTTATAACCTGTTATTTTCGATTATCGTTCGCGTTGCGGCTATTTTAAATGGACCATATCTGTCTTCTGTATTTGTCAGTTGATTTGTTTGTTTGTTTGTTTGTTTGTTTTTTTTTTTTTTTTTGGGAGGGGGGGGGGGTTGTTTGATTGTTTGGTTTTTATTTTTATCTTTTGCTAACTTAATAAAATCTCCCCAAAACTTTACTCTTATTACGTTTAACTGGATATTCGCCCTTTAAACAGTAGTTAACTAATTGGTTTTTTCCTCTTGTTGTTGTTGTTGCTATCACTTATTTTAATTCATCGTTTTGTCTACATTTCGAAAACGTTTGTGCAGTGTGACACTGAATAACCTCCCTTACTCACGTTGGTTCAGATTATGGTAATCGGAAATGGGTACCGCATCGATATGATTTCTAATCACAGGAAGCGAAAAGTTGTATGAATACTCGGTTCTGCCGGCGAATAGATGCTATATATAAATGCTCTTCTTGTTGTCTTTTTACAGTTTATTCTATGTATCCTCGTCGTCAAATGTGAAAACGCCATAGGCTATTTCATCTTCTCGAGATAAACGTGCGTAAGATATTACGTACGCTTGTCTCAAGAAGATGCACATAACAGCATATATAATATACCTGATGGCTATACATAATGCAGTGTATGATGTCAACTGGTATTATATCGTATTCAGTTTCTAACCGTACCTTGCACTGTTGAGTTGCCTGAATCGCTACTGTTTGATTTAGATCTTTATCAACTTCCAAATTACTCTAAATAAAATACTGCTGTCATCCATGTAAGTAAATGCAGGTTTTGAGTCTATCTTCATACATAATTAAAGGGCAATGGCTAAAGATCATTTCTTATAAAATATTCAGTTTGGTGAATTTCACATATGAGTCCTTGTACATACTTCTGAATAAAAAATAGTATGTTATTGAAGTATCCTGTCCATTAGTATGTGTAACGATTGGGCCGCAATTTGTATTTTCCAATTCACAAGAGGAATTTAAATTTAAATTGTGTTCTCTTTACTGTTAGGATAATAAACAATTGTTAAATGAACACATGTGTTTGCACTACATTTAAGGATCAGGTCCGGATCGTATAAAAATACCGAAATGTAATCCGTTTAAGATTCATCTAAGTCTTTCTGTTTTTAGTGTTTCTGGTTGATAGACAAAACAAGTTGAACATGTTAAAATAAAATACGAAAGTAACTAGTGTCACATGACTATGGGACTAACAACAATGTACCACGGTGGACATTCATGGACCCCTGAAATTCAGAGTGAGCGTCTCCTCTTTGGCTAGAAATACCCGCCGTCAATGCCATTAATTTCAGATGAAACAAATAGAATTCAATAATGTATATATACATAAATATGAACAATAGTGTATAGAAATGTCACAGCCACACAATATCAGGAAAAGTTGTATAATAATATTTAAGTCAAACCCGCCGCGGGGAACAAAATATAACAACAAACAGAAGTACAGCATATTGGATCCTGTGATAGTAAGCCATTTGTAGGAAATATATTATTAATTTAAACCTCAAGACAGTTTAGACATGCTGACAAACATACATAATAAAAGACAGATATGCTTTAATTAATAAAAGAATAATATTTGAGTCTGAATTTTCTTTTCTACACAAGGGACAAAGACAGTACCCTTCTGGTGCTCTCTTCAACAACAAACTTAATTCTAAATGGAACTATGAACACAGCTTGCTACAGCAAGCCATTTGTCGTCCATCCTCATCTCCCTCACATACACAGTATATTTTGAAGTTACACTTGTCAATAAGTTTTTACAGAGGTAGTCGTTTTCTTGGACATAAGTACTGGAATCAGAAATGACATGTAATGTAAAGATGATGGATAAATTCAACCCACAAGTCCAAAAATCATCAAACCAGATGACATACAAAATCAGTGAAAATGAAAAACAAATGGAAAATAACAAAATATGTCTACTTGAAGAGCATATGTGAACCCCTGTGATGGAGTGAGATCAGGTGCCCGGGGAGAGTGAGCATCTCCTGCTTGCTAGCAACACCCGTCACATATACCCTGTAGAAAGAGTCAAATCGTGTAAATTCCATATGTATGTATATATAGAGAAGTCGAAGTAGGTAACCTTCTAGTATAGAAGGTGTCAAATCTGTGTAAAATGATCGGAATCGGTCTCAGTCCAGAATATCATTTAAAAGTCTGGATAACGAGATATCATATGGAGTAATAAGAGTCTTGTAACGACCGTAGAACTTCCTCAGTGACGTTGCTAGTCTAGCACATATATAACCCTGGTTGAGCAGCTTAACTGAAAGTCGCCTAGCCCTCTGAACAAAGTCATTGTAATTTGAACATGCTCTGGAAAACGTATTTACTGAGATATGAATACGCCGTATGCGGGCGATGATGGAATGTTGCTACTTATGAAAGGAAAGTTTGTGATAGCGAAATTGAAATCGTCACGTTTGTCATAGAGTGAGGTGTTCAGTTGACCATTAATGTCGAAAGACAACATAATATCTAAATACGAAGTAGAATTACTACTTTCTGTGGTTTCTTTGACCTCCAGTTTACTTGGATAGATGATGCTAAGGTAATCCGCGAATGAAGGATTACTAATTGAAAGCAAGTCATCTATATATCTGTGAGTAAAATTGAAGCCAAGAGCCATGTAAAGTGATCTTAGTTCAGTGTCTTTCTCCTAAAACCAGTCAATACTTTCCTTTTTTATTGACATCAAAGATTCACTAGGTCTCAATACAAGAAAAGCCGGTGTGGCTTAGTGGATAAGGTGCTCGTCTCGTGATCGAGAGGTCCCGGGTTCGACTCCCGCCCTGGGAACACCGGTGTTCTGTCCTTCAGTAAAAAACCGAGGACCCGTGTCACGGTCGGCGTGGCACGTAAACGGTCCCTCATTGTTTCGGATGGGTCTGTTGCGAAGGTCTAAATTTGAATGCAATGCATCAAGCAAATGCCGTTACCATAAACATGAAACACTTCCTTTTCCTTATTTGTTTGAATCTTCACATAGCTTCTCCAATGCTGAAACTGCTAACTTTTCTTTGCTGGTATGAAGAACACTGTACTTTAGATGCAGAAATCCTTCCAGATCTGTGCCCATGCAACACTATGTTGTCCGCTTGATTGCGTGTCACTGACTCCAAGTATACATCCTCTTCACTAGAAACTTTTTAATTCATCGAAAATAGATTTGGTCTCACGAGTTCCGGATGTGATTTGTTTGCATAGCTTTAAAAACCTTTAAAACATTCTTAATCCATAAAAATAGTGAATATGTTCTGTGATTTATTTGGATAGGAGCTGGAAGAAACTCATTGTATCATGAGGGGTAAATACGACACTATTGATACTGTTGCTGCAGGAAGATTTCTTGCTCTGCAGAAGTTGCTGAGCATTTCCTTTAATACATGTGGATCTTTTCTTAACGAAAAGATGAAAATTTATCCTAGACTTGAGTTTTCTTATGTCAATTACATTTGCCATTGCTATTGAGAGGAAAGAATGCTCAGTATATAGCACAAGATCGGTAGGGAGAAGATATGTTTTGTGAATGCAAATTACCGGAAGTGTATTACTACTAACAAGATGATTTTGCTCTTTGTTTGAAACAAGTATGGTTATTCACTGTATAGACCCTTCACATAAAGGTGCGCTTTGATTTACTGAATTTAACAATGAGAAAGTCAGAGTTTTCGAGAAACCGGCACCAAGAGTGAATGCTTATATATCACAAACTGAATATCTGTGTTAATAGCATTCTAGGATAAACGATAACTATAACAATTTCTAAATATCAAGAAAAATCTTGACTCTCGTTAATATTGAAAGAAATGTTAATGAATTTTCAATCATAAACCGAGGAATATTTTTATCACAATTTCACATCTCCTGATCTTTGGCATGTTCCATATATTGTGATGTGCATTATCAGATGACCATTTAGGCCTACTGATTCCCTTAACACATTTCTGCAAATACAATTACTTTTCTTTTCAGATTAAATATGATGGTATTCCTTGTCTTCGTCTTTGTCCTTTCTTTGGTATGTGCTACTCCCATTCGTGTGAAGGAATGTCCACGAAATAAAACAGCATGGAAAGTTAGGGAACAGGCATTTCTGCATGTATGCAAACCACCCGATGTTTATCACTGTATACAAGATAAAATTGATACTTTATATGAAACATGCATGACTGCTCTCCTTGTAGACCCGTCTTTTAAAGGTAGGCTAAGTGTGTATTGTGTGTGTGTCGGGGGGTTGTTTGTTTTTATTATTTTTTTTTATGTTTGTTTGCTTTTTCGTTTTTGTTATTGTTTGGGGGTGTTTTGGGGGGTTTATTTATTTTTTTTTTTTTGTTTTTGTTTTGTATTTTTCTTTCTTTTTTTTCTTTCTTTCTTTTTTTTTTTTTTTTTTTGTTGTTTTTGTTTTTGTTTTTGTTTTTTTTTTCTTGGGTGTGTGTGTGTGGTTTTTTTTTTTTTTTTTTTTTTTTTTTTTTTTTTTTTTTGGGGTTTTGGATTTATATATATATATGTTTCAGTTACATTCATGACATCTGTTATCGGCATTTAGGTCAGATTATATTTAATTATCGAAATTGAATTAACTGGAGATACTTCTGGCTGCTGTTTTAACACAGTTTGATTTAAAGGTGGCGTTAACCGGTAGTTACTTTTAGATCTGCTGAGCACACGGTTTTGTGTTACGGCAAATTTCCATGTAACTTGATTAAGAATTCATGTTAACTTCCTTGACTACTGTGGTAACAGGCTTGCCAACAACATTCGCTTGCCAGTAACATTCGCTTAATGATATTTTATAAATCGACACACACACACACACACACACACACACACACACACACACACACACACACACACACACACATATATATATATATATAAAGGGTTTTAAACACGACGGATGACAGGTGCAATACCAATGATAATAACAGAGACATAGACTACTTTCAAGTATCCATTGCCTCTGATAAAATGATGTTAAGGGAAAAAAACTAAATACTTTAATATCAAGGAGGGTTCTGACGTTTATTTTATGCAGTGTTCGATCATCGAATTCAATAAAATTTATCCACATAAAAATAGAATGATAATAAAAATGTCAAAAATAAGGATACATTTAAATAAAATGATATAATAAGTTTTAAAAAAGAAATATTATGACACAAATATTAATTACAGTATAATTTGAAAGAAAACGTTATTTATGAATACATTTTCACGTCTATCTGGCAGTTTAATATTATATGTTTCTCCTTCTGACATGACGGATGCAGTTTTATCATCAGTTGTAATTCACATATAAGTCTCGGTGATTTAATTATATACATTCCATTTAATGCATAGGAGGAAATGAGAATGCAGATAGAGAATTAGACTGAGCCAAGTTAATCCCGTTAGCATGGATTCCAAATAGCTCTAATACGACAAATACACTCGCTTATGGTTGAATATCCTGTCAGATGTGTGCTAAAACAACACTATTAACTGCTTTCACGTTAACATAAATGTTAAGAACTAAGAAGGAAGACATTTGTCTCATTTTTGCCATCGCATTTTTCAATATTTTAACTTCAATAATATTTCTTACGTCTCTTTCTATAATCAACCTTCTCATATGAGTTGGTCTTATGACTTCTCAGTATGGTCTGACTTTTATTTTTACTTTACTTAGAATTCAGTAACCTGAACTAAAGAACATGCTTTAACATATTATTATACATAGTAATGTTATGTTATTTCCATAATGTAGATGGTTGCCCATGGGCATTGCATACAGATGATGGAGATACTGTTATTGGCGGTGTGTTCAACCCCTGCAGTGGACCTGAATGCCCCAAAAAAGATGATCCTGATTATTGGACCAACCAACTCTACAAATGTATGTAGGAAATGTAGGAATTTCAGTTAGGCAGCATTTCTTGCCTTGAATGTTTGACTACGTTTTCTTGTCTTCTTTCTGTATTCGTGCGTGTATATTTATGTAATTAGCTCATCGACTTGAAAGGTTGTTGCAGGACTTTTGCGACGGGTATTGCATGCAACCAGGGGACGTTTATTCCTCCCGGTCTCCTGGTCTCGCCTCGATTTCATTGGGGTTCGCATTTGTCTGAATATGACACTATTCACGATATTGTCATTTTTATTCCATGCACTATGAGATATGGTTAACCCTTCGGTACCTCTTCGTTTTTTTTTTTTTTTATTTTTTAAGAAATAGAAATTTCCCAATATACAAAGATCTTTGGTGTTATCTGAACACAACAGCAAAATTAATGTAAAGACAGAGGGTATTCTGTAAGAATAAAGTTTCAAATATTTCACTCTCAAGTTATTGTATTCAGGGCATCTCAGTATAAATATAGAAAATATATACCTTTTAGTTTTCTGCACCGGATGTGCATATCGACAACTTATGTGTTTTAGTGATGCTGAAGTTCATCTTCTATATCAGTACTGCATGATGGAGAGATACCACTCTGTAAAGGGATGTTTCTAGATCTACCGGTCTTAACAAACAAAAGAATTTGAAGAGAGACATATCTTACTGATAAGTTTCTTATTTTTATCATGTAGAGGTTGTGTTAACTTTGACTATAGGATGACTTTATCTATTAGGTGCTTATATAAAAACATTTTTAAGAGGCATTAATTTCTGACACAAGTGATTGTTTATGGATATCAATTAATCTTTCTTTTACAACAAATAAAATGTAGTTGTCATCAAATGTTTCAAGGTTCATCCACATCAGATAAAATATCATGAACATTTGATATCCGTATATTTAAAAAGTTTTGATTACCAAAATAAAAATGTTCACAATAATAATTGTAACATAATTCCAAAATGCAGTTTTCCGAATGAATTGATTTCAAGCAATACTTAATAATAATGTAGAGTGTTTGTGTTCTTTTACTTTTAATGTACATGTAAATTAATAATCATCATATTTTCATATCAAGTAATGGTAAAACATTGCTATAATCGTTGAAAACAAGCATTATTATTTTATCTTTCGATATTTGGGATAATTTTAAAAAATATTTTTACTTTAACTGACCTAGAATTGTATATCTGCGTTTTTTTTTAAAAAATGTTTCAAGTCTTTCATTGTCCCCTCAATTTATTTTTTTAGAAATTTTATACAAGCCTTTGCGCATTATTTCTTACTATTTCCATACATTTTTATAGTAATTTAGTTCGGTCTCATAGCATGCTGTCCTGTGACTGGCCGAATACTGCAATAAGTTTTGGCGCTAATTAATTAGTTTAATTCGAGGTGTGATTATGTTTTTCTTTTATTTTATTTTAAATCTTCTCTGATTTTGTCAGGTTTGGACATTTATAAATGGTTACTTTGATTTTATTCTTGTATCTTTTTTCTGATTATTTGACATCATTAAAATTGTAAACTTTAGATTGACAGCATAGATCAGCAAATTGAATTATCATAGAAAGATGTCACGAGAAGTGTTTGTACAATAGTTTTATGCTTAAATCAATTTGATTTCTAAAGCTTAACACAAGAGGTAGTAACGGTCAGTTTTGTGTATGATACTTGCATTACGTTTTGACCACCTCATGTAGAACACATGGACGATTTTCATGAAAATTTACATTGAATGGAATTCTTCATGTCTAATACAAGTACTATTGATTGCTTTTTGGGTTGTTGTTGTTGCCCTGAATAGAGGAACGTGAGTGTAGAGCCTTCGGACGACACATTGTTGGCAAGTATTAATTGCCGATCGTTTGCTTAATGTTTATATATGTTTGGTATTTGCTCCATTTGACGCAAAAATGCATTGAATCTTGCCGGGCATTCCATTTATTAATATTTCAAGTTTACGCAACCTCAGAAATTGTTACCCTATCATCAAAATTGGGCCATCAAAATTAGGACACGTTTTACGGTTAGGGCAGGACGACATACAACTTGAATGGAACCCCGCTTATGCAAACAATTTCCTTCAAAAAACAAGCTGCATAGATCGATATACCGATTGCATTTGAGTGATATAAGAAATCATTGTATTCTATTGTATATTATTGTCATTGCTCTTGATGCAACATTTTATCTCCTGAGATCTCTGATGATAATGCAATGCTAAACATCCTTTTGGCATGTAGCATCAAATGTATTCAACGGATGGCCTTGAGGCAACAGTTTGGCCCATAGTTTAAAGAATTTATATCATTTTAATGTTAAATCGGTTAAATATTGACAACAGAAAGGAAGAAGGAGGTCTCCTAAACTCACAGGTCAACATATAGGTCCATTTGGACCTATTGTTCATAATTGACAATGGATTTAGTATTGATGATTTCTAGACTTCAGACGAGGCATATTGTATGGCGTTGTTTGTTCGCTATTGCTTTTCCGAGCCATATCGTTTTACCCCTTGCATAGATTTGAATAATGTTTCACAGAATTGTTGGCCATAGCCCAAAGGTGTGTTATGACCTGCAATCAAAGTAATATCTGCCAGGTCTAGGTCACAATGCATACCATGGTTAAATTTTTGTCCGGGCTATAACATACCCCTTGCATGTATTTGTATAATTTCACAGAGTTGTTGCCAAGAACCCAAGGGTGAGTCATGACCTTAATATTGGCAAGATGATTGTTATAATGTATATGATTTTAAAGTATTTGTCTAGGTCTTAACTATTTGCATCTTGGCCGTAAACCAAGGTCATATCTACAAGATCAAGGTCACAATGATTATGACTTTTACATCTTTGTCCGGACCATACTTTTTTCCCTTGGCACGGAAGTGAATATTTTACAGAATGATTACAAGGGCCTATGGCTGGATTAACGTCAAGGTCAGAATGCATATGATAGGTATATCTTTTTTCGAACGATAACTGTTTACCCATTCCATGTTTTGAAAATTTCATAGAATTGTTGTGTAGAGCGTAAGTGTATGTTTTGAACTAAGGATAAATCTGTGAGGTGAAGGTCACAGTGTACATGATTGGTAAATCTTTGTCCTAGTCATGTTCCTATCCCTTGCATTTGGTAGGTAAATTCTTCAATCGGCCATATCCTTTATCCCATGTATGGATTTGAATTTCACATAATTGTTGCACAGGTCCATAGGATATGCCATGACCTTGAACCAAGGTGATATCTGGAAGATCAATGTCACAGCGCTTAAACACTTTTCCGAAACTGAGCTTTTGATTGCCTACATGGATTTGAATGATACTTTACAGGAGTGTTGCCATGGGCACAAAGGAGTCATGACGATGAACCAAGGTCATATCTTTGTTGCAACTGGTTTGAAAAATATTTCAAGGAATCGTTGTCCAAGTCCCAAAGGTGTGTCATGACTTTGCACCGAGGTTCGATTCATGATTAGCAAGAACTTAGGTTGGTTTGGTTTGGTTCTTTAATAAAGTAGGAATTTAAGGGAGGGGGCAATCATGAATTCACTGAGCCCCTCTTGAAAGCAAATAACGAGCATAGAATGCAACGGTAGGGGTTGCTCTTTTTGAGAATTAAACAAAACAAACATAACCCCTTCAGATACACTTCCTAGCTTGATGAGATAACAATGGTTAATATTACACTGAAAGATAGGTGATATATCATGTATCGGTAGTTGTTGCAGTGAACATTGTACCTGGAACAATTTTGATACTGTCTGACTTTATCATGTGCTCACGATGTTCAGTTTAGTAATACACAGACCTGCCTTTTATTTTCATCTAATTATTCTGGGTTTTTTTTTTTCATTACCTCAAAATGCTGTTAGTAACTTATTGTTGTATAAGCAATAGACATTTAGATGGTATACATGTAGTTGTGGGGAAAATTGGCAGAACTTTAGTGGGTTGTAACTTTTTTTCTAGATCCAATATGTCTCCATCAGTATATACAGACAACTATACAGGCTACAGAGTCTTTGAATATAACTGAATCATCTCCTACAAATTCTGAGGCACTACAGGACAGGTATGAATAATGATGTACAGTTGGGTGCAGTCATTCAAGTGCACTTGATAAGTGCACTTCAAATTTATTTATTTTATTATTATTATTATTATTTTTTTTTTTTTTTAATTATTATTATTTTTTTTTTTTTTTTTGTCCTGAAAAACCAGTCAAATTCACTTCATGTCGAGTTAACTCAAAACTAATTCCGTCTTCAAGTTTACTGACACATGACACCATGTTTACTTTTTACGTTCAGTTATTAAAATCATCCATTTTCGTATAACACGATAGAAATATTTAATTTATGATGTAAAATAATTGCACATTTTATCCAAAGAAATATTTGAATAGAAATATACAGTCAATATTTAGAAACACTTTACAATTTTGCCTTACTGGTTTTATGTTGAACATGCTAACGGTATTTTATCGGTAGTTTCGATACTACTAGCCCGATGGATATTGCTGTGTTGTCTGGACGAAACTTCACACTCATCAGACACAGATTTCTCGATAAAAGCTAATTTTCCTGGGATAATGGTCTCTTCTTGTCTTGAGTGTGGATTGTTTTTCTTTCGTATGTCCATAATCGAAGCAGATACACCATACCGTTTTAAAGTACTTATCGCCTGTAGTGGGCCTTGTATATTTTCAGTTTCCATCTAATCTCAACGACTGATTGCATACAAATTATAGGTTAAAAAGAAGAGGGGTTAAACGTAAAGGCAGTTTTTATAGGTAGCAATAGGATTGAAATAGACAGCATTGTGATACTTAAAATGAATGACAAACGATTTCCTTTGTAGTTGATTTGTTATCAGTACTGGTGTATTAAATTCGCTTTTCTTATAAGATTGATAGGTACTAATCATATTCAAATATATATATGTCACTTTTAAAAAATGCTTCATTTTATGGGTTTCTTACTCCTTTTTTACTATTTATTTTTTATTTCTCCGTCACTATTTTAATATATAGTTTTGGAACATTTACCAGGAATATATACATACACATTTTCATTTTGAAAAGCTCCGAATATGAATGATTATATAAATCTCGGTACGAAAAGCCTTTGTAGTACAGGATTCCTCTGCTGGGTTGTTTTATTTGCGAGACTGCGACTGCACCGCCGGCGGGCACCGCCGTAGGTGTCAGTAATTTTGGGGGGTTTTTTCAGTGGCAGTTGATCAGAGTTTTTCAGTGTAGACTAAAGCGTTTTTCAGTGTTTATCGGGGCCATCAGGATTTTTCAGGTAGACCTCAGTGCTTTTTCAGAGTTAATCAGGGACAAACGGGCTTCTCATGGGTTTTCCGGCACAGTAGTGAAGGATTGTGATGAAATTGGTATATATCAATTGCTATAGGTTCTTTACCTAGTTTGTTCAATTCTTGTAGTTCCGTAAACGAGTCAACGAGTGGCGCCACCTGAACTAAACATGTGTCTCGGACGGACCCCCTCTTTGAAAATTTTCTTGACACCAACTCTATGGATAATAAAACTAATGACATCTGAGTGATCTAGAAGGATGTAATCGGATGAATAATCTTTGACACTTTGTAACATTTTGTTGGAGTTTAATATTTTCATGCAAAATGGCAATGTATTAATCAATAATTTTCCCATGGTTGACACTTGATGCACTGAAATGCTTATTTACCCAGAGTAAAGGAATGCTTTGAAGGATTTCATGATTTTTTTTTAAGATTGCAAAAAGAAAGATAAAGTGGAGGGGTGGAGGGATTTATTTTTCACATTTTCAGAATTTAATCTTGAACGTGTCAATGGATTTTAATAATACTTGGTAAACATAAAGTACTATAGATCTTTTGCCAATCTTATTTATTTCGTCCAGATCTGTTGACAAGTGGCGCCACAATGACTGAGGGCACCAATATTATGCTATTACGACATTATTCTCCATAATCACTTTATCGATAATAAAACTACATCACTAGTAATGGCATCTGAGTGGTCTAGAACGATATATGTTCAAGTTTATTCATTTCGTTGATGATGAGAGAGGAGGAAGGGTAATTCAATGTGCAATGTTGACTCAGGTGAGCAATATAGGCCCAATTTGACCACCTGTTCTTCTATATCCCGTTCTGCTTATATTTATTGGGCCATGTGACTTGTTTACGTTGTTGGGTTTGGCTATTTCTGTGAGAGTTCTAAGGTACTGCGGCAAACGTAAAGGTTAAGAACCGACATGACTTTGAAATGATCGGTAATCGCAGTCGTCAGAAACGTAATTTGAGAAGCATATTGCACTTTCTATTTTTTTCCCCTATTTCTTTTTCTTTCTATTCGGTATGAGAACTTTTATTCGGTCTAACAAATTCAGAGTTAGTCGGTCCAAATGTCTGACACAATGAAAAGGTTTTCACCATCTCTGATACACATAATACACCATTAAACATCTCAAGAACGAAACGCAATACCTCTAGAAATGCAATATCATATTTAATGATATAATGTCTTATGTCAAGGACTGGAACTTTTCGATCTTAAAACAATTGTTCTCAGGAACCACTGCCTACACATTATAATGTATTGTAAAATTGTCAATTCTCGCCAAACAAATTACATTACAGGGAGTTATTGTTTTCGCAAAATACGTCTTTGAAATATTCTTCTGTTTATCTTGCCGGGACGAATGTCCGCAGAGTTAATGTCATAATCGAAGGCTGCACAACCTATAAGGTAGTTCTGATGGGGTTATGATCCCAATGCAAACATCGGAATATACTCTGTATGTTTTAAAACATGCATATAGAGGAAATACAGTCTGTACAGTCAATATTTCTGTACAAGCAATCAGACTTCTGCCGTCAACATATACGTGAAACTATCGTGGAGTGACGTTAAACAATAATCAATCAATCAACCCAATCAATCATTTTCCTTTATCTTAAGTAAAAAACACATGTGAATGGAATATCTTCCATATATGTAAAAAATGCTTTAACACTTAAAAAAAAAAAGGAAAAATAATAATAATAATAAATAATAAAATAGAAATACCAGATTTCGATGTTTAAATTCTTAAAATTACAACTGAATATATCAATTTTCATCATCTTTACCTTTAGACAAAATCATTGTCAGGAAAATCATACATACTTGAAATGCATAATTGTTAATCAGTGCGATTCGCTTGTTTAACTCATGCATGATTGAGCACAACAGGTGTGATTTACTAACTTTTCCCGAATAAAGCCCTTGACCTTAAAATGATCCGAGTGTTCGAAAGAGGAGTCTCCATAATGTCAATATATGTAAATATGCTCTCTCTCTCTCTTTCTCTCTCTCTCTCTCTCTTAAACACACATGTACAATCAAAATAGACAATCAAAATATACAATAAGCTTTAAGTTAAATTTCCTTTCACTTATCATCAGATGATGATGGGGATGATGTCGAAGAAGATAAGGAGGTAGAATCAGCCTGCACAATTTTCTTCCTATTTTCAAATAGATATATCAATCGTTCTTCTTTTTTTCATTTTCTCTTACAAGTTCTTTTATTTTTGACTGTTTTCCTTCTTCCTCTTCTCCTTGATTTTCTCGTTTTTCTTTCTTTTTCTCCGTGTTGCTGGCACCGGTCATTTCTTGTCTGGTGTCTATCCGTTTTTATACTTCTGCCACATAACTGAGCCAGTAACTCCTCTTTTTTCTTTTATATGTTATCATAACAGAATAGGGCTAACGATTTCAGACCCATGGTATTTTGTCTAGTAAAGCATCACGTCGCATCAATGTTATCTCACTGTCGCGTTGTTCGATGACAGTTTGACTGATAAATGCAAATCGATGCATGGAAAATATACCACCGTTAGGAAGTTGTTATTTCTTATATAAATACCGTTCTATATTTTGTATCTCATGTCATTGAACTTTTATCTGTTGACAGTTGATATAAGATTCTCACATCTTAGAGAGAGAGAGAGCTTTACTGAGTGATTAATACGGCTTTTATACAATGTGTCATATGCAAATGAAAGGAGAATCCTATCTTTCTTAGTAATGCTCTACCCTGTTGAAACTTGATCTCTTTCGAACATTTTAAATACATGTGCCAAAGACCTCATCCTATATCTACTACTGATACTACTATACGAACACTCCAAAATAAATATATAGGACATGGCATTATCTCGGACAGGTAGCTAGCCTTCTTTGGTCAAATTTCATGTATTATTTAGTACCAGTCGATGAAAGATAATATTGTGTCTAAAAGGTTGCATCACAGGCGTTTGTATATTTCAAATAAATTGAATAATGATATACACCCACCAATAAACACAAACTATATCTGTAATATTTTTCTTTAATTATCACCGATATAAATAGTCGTTTTTGGGTCAACCTTTGGTTGCTTTATACGTGTTGGATACGCTTTTGTCGATGCATTACGCCTAACGGCCAGACCTCTATAAAGAGTCTTACATTTTTTATTAAAAAATCTTTTATACTGGCTTTGTCTGTGTCTGTGTCTGATGCTATCCTTAGATTCAACTTACTATTTAAAAAATATGCCTAGATAATTAGCACTTTTAATTATCTGGTTATTATATTTCAAATCACTTATGAAGGATTTTCCATTAGAATTGAAAATTAAAACTTAAGATTTTATGGGGTTAACCCCAAACTCCAAAAGGAACAGAAGTTATATCACTCAATAAGGTTATTTTGAAGACTAGATAGAATGAGTGATTTATCAATATGGAAACGGCAATTTACCTTACTAGCCCCTTACACAGACAGGGTATGAATTACACTTGTCCAATTGTTCAACTACATTGTTTTTCTTAAGAAAATGCATTGTATTAAATAAAAGCGGGCTTGACAAATCTCCATGTTGAACACCATGATGAAGGATTAGCTAATACCTTCATCAAACTTTGTTTGACTTCTAGTTTCAGAGTACAAGGAGTGTTTCAGATTATATAATTTAATCGGGAAGTCATATTTTAGCAATAAGTAAAACAGATCTTTCTTCCAGACTGTACCAACCATAAAACTTTTTTCTGTTTATAATGATCAGTGATAGATATGGTCTGATATGCGGCACTTTTCTGTGAAACTAATTTGGATTTTACTAATTAAATTATTGTCTGAAACAAAAAAAACCCCAGCATTTGTAGACTTATTGAAGGCTTTACCCAAAATTGTGCAAAAGGAAAACCTTTATAGTTATTTGGGTCAGTCTTGACTTCCTTTTTCGTGAAGAGGGACTAAACAACTTTCATTCATATACTGGCAAAAACTCCCTTATCAATAATAAAGTTGAAAGGTCTTTCCATAAGTTTTGAAAAAATAGGTCTACTACATTTTGACATTTCATTTTCTTCTTTTCAAAGATTTCATTACAGTGCACATTTCTATGTGATCTGTTCGCTCAATGAGTCAGTCTCACTGTTTTAATCTTTTCAAACAGTCGTAATGTCATTCTGATAAGTCACTGTCACTGATTCATTTTGACCTAAAATTCACTATTTGGCACAGAGTCTGATGATGTTATATCTGGTATTAATTTGTCAATACATTTCAAGAATGTTTTGGATCATTTGCAATTTTATTACTCAAATCATTGTATATGTTCTGCTAAAACATGTTTGTTCATGGACTTCTGAACTTTACCTACCCTTAACCTAAAAATAAAAAATTTTGCTGAATTATGATCAAATTCCGATGAAAGGTATAAGATATATCAGACCGGAGTGATGGACTGATACACAGACACGACAGCCAATATATGCTGATACCATCTGCCTGAAATGGATCCTCTTGAAGAAGTGAGGGATCTTTAATATGTTATGCTTACCCTGACATGACTTTGGTTTTCTCTGCCTCATTCTCAAATCAAAACACTTGTGTGTCCATTTGTAATGCTGAACCTCTGGATTACAAGCCGAGCATTTCATCCACAGATTTAATCGGCTTCATGTGACGTTTAACTAAAATGAACAGTATGCGATCTATTTAACAACTTAAGAACTAATTTTGCATTTGATGCATTTGACCTCATAACATTCTTACTTTTGTGTTTTCAGTTCCTTCCTCCTTCTTTTATGTATATTTTGTACAGCAAGTGTCTTTCTTTTCTTTTCCTCATCTCTTAAATGTGATAGCCGTTTAGTATGGAACTCTGTTGATCATTCTAATGCTTCATTCACCTAGAATTTAACATAAAATCCATATAGATCATGCTTCATACAAGCATAACACAATATATAACAAACCTGCACATGGTACACTAGAGTGACATGATATAGACCATTATATAAAACACTTTGGCATATCGCCGTATCATGTGTAAAATAGAAAACATCTGACAAAGCTGTATGACAGAAATCACCAAGGACTGCACACACACACACACACACACACACACACACACACACACACACAAAATTATAGAATAATATGTTGCTGTCAAAGATCTGTAAGGAGAATGATTTGCTGATATATTAGTACCATCCTGATTACATTTCTTCCCATTTCAAGAATGAGTTTGCAGTGCAGTTGAAATTACTCATTATTGTCTAAATCATTTTCTCATATGCAGGGCTTTGGGGCTTTATATGCAATTGACATCTTCTAGCTCTCATTTGCCTGAGTTGAACCAAGGTCTGCTACCCTTTAACAGCAACTTTTATATTCATCAAATATTTCCTCCAAAGATTGACTCAAGTGCCGAAGGGTAAACCATATCTCATAGTCCACGGAATAAAGGGGACAATATCGTGTTTAGTGTCATATTCAGACAAATGCGAACCCCATTAAAAGGTGAGACCAGGTGCCCGGGAGGAGTAAGCATCCCCTGGTTGCACGAACCATCCTTTCAGATCGAGGAGGTAAATACATAAATATACACGCATGAATATACAAAGGAGACAGGAATACGAACTCAATGATTTTTTTGTTGACAGAATGTTATATTTTTTTCTGTAAATTATACAATTATTTTCCAAGGTTTTTCTTGACATGATTTTTATCTTTCTTTGCTTATGCTATGCCACACCTTTGACATAAGGCAAAATTATAAGTTTTGGGGTTCGTCTAACCATTGGCTTTTGGTACCTCCAACATTAAATATAGGAGAAAAGAAGAATATGGAGGTTCTTGTAGCGTCTAGATATTTATTCTAGATGATGATTATGATATTGTATAAATCCGAGCGGCCAATCAACAAAATAACAAAGGATGGATGATTCGGATGATGTCGGGGGTAATTGAAAAATATTACTTATTTTTAATATTCATCCTTAAATGTAGCTCACATGTACTTAAGTTTAAAGACTAACTAATATTATCATCACTTTCATGCATAAGTCACAAATTCCACACTTAGAAAACACGTTTAGAAGTAGTTGGAGGTCGTTGGGGGTTTCACTTGGGGATAATGGAGCACTACAGAAATATCATATTTAGATAAATAATACTTTCTAAACACTGTTTATTCTCATCATTTTCTAAATCGGAGCAATGATCCAACACTATCTCCAATATTGCTTACTTCTCTAACCATTTCACAGTTCTTGGTTCTCCTCTTACACTTAGATCAATGTCTTCTCAGAGTCGAGAGTGAAACTCTGCTTTGAAATAGCCCGGGTACGATCTTTATACTCCACTCCGGCACTATCAATCAATCCAATCACGTTACGTAATTGAGTCGTCAGAATCCAAGATGGCGCACGGAGCGGTCGGTACAAAGTTGTCAAAATGCTAATGTCGATTTAGGAATTATGTTCGTGTTAATAAATGGACTTATGTGAATATTTCAACTACAAAATATTATGAGATAAACATGTGAACTTAAATACTGGAAATAATAAGGATTTACGGGAGAATCATCCATCCGACAACATATGAACATGACAGTTTGGCCGATAAAGTAAACAAGTAAGAGATAAACATTATGATACATCATTACATGCAAGTGATAATATACATATAGTCACAACACCATACGAGATTAAATAATAAATTAAATATACATATAATATCAAGGTATGACATATTCAGACAGTAGATTAGAAGTTGAGAAGTGACGATCCAAACCATGAAACGCAGAAAGAATGCGACCAAGAGCTCCGACAAAATCACGAAGCGTTAATTTATTCCTACTCGTGCCGTCAGCATTACACTTATTATTGTAAAATTTTTATGTCCTGTGATTGTTGATATATTAGTACCATCCTCATTACATTTGTTCCCATTTCAACTATTATATCTTATTCCATTGATTTAGAACTACCAAGAAATTGAAAAACAAAAAATTTTATTTTCATATGTTAAACAGGCAATAAGACATGCACTTGTATTACATAATTACACATGTATTTCTGCATGTGAGTTATATCAGGCATTATTATAGAAGTATGTCTATTTAATATCTGCATGTGTACATGTATGCAGTGTAAATTCAATTTACACCCAGTTTGTCTCAGCGGATGAAGTGCTTGACTCATTATTTAGAGACAATGTCTTACCATAAGTGTGTATATACTGGTAAAAGATCCCCCATTGCTTTAGGTGGGCCTGTTGCAAAGGTATATAATACTATGCAATGCATGAATGTTGGCAAAAATATAAGAACAAAACTGAAACAACTAAAATTTACATTAATGTTTCATTATTCACTAACTATCCGAATTTTTCCTACAGCCATGTGAATTTGCTTCCTTTTTATGTTTTGCAGCATTGGAACACATTTGCTTCTCACACTGTACACAAATACTTTGCCAGTTTTGGTACCATTTATAGGGGCGTCTTTATTTGAAAAGTTCTGTGTTAAGAATTTATTGAAATATCAAAACTATTAAAAACTAGCTGTGTTTTTGAAGCACGAATGCCCCCGCCAGCACCAAGAAGTTATTTTCAGCATGAAGGTCATTGTCAAGGTCAAAAGTTCATCGGCCTTAGTGTCATTTGAAAGGGATTTATTAGTTGAGTATATATTTCAAATAGGAAGTCTCCATTTCTCCCGCTTCAAAAGTAATATCCCCAAGGCCAAAAGATTTAAAAAAAAAAAGTTTTTTCGGAAGGGGGGGGGGATGGGGTTGAATGGTCATTGTCAAGGTCAATGTTCATCGACCTTGGTGACATTTGAGAGGATTTTGTTCATTAGTTGAGTACGCATGTCAAATATAAAGTCTCTATCCTTCAAGGTTCAAAAGTTATAGCTAAGGTTAAAGTTGACACAGACAGACAGGACAAAACAATATGCTCCCGATATATCGATCCAGTTGCGTAAAAAGACAGAAAAGAAAGAGCAGTCATAATGACTACATTATGAAGGTTATATATAGGGCATCAAGGTCATTTCAACAAATATAAAAAGAAATACTTGAAGAAACACAATAACCTCTCTCTCTGTCTCTCTCTCTCTTTAAGAAATTCAATCCAATAAATACTATTACTATTACTATTATATATCCATTGCAAGTAGATTTATTTTTGTTTTGTTTTTTGGGGTTTTTTTAAAGGCAAGTGAGATTTTTTGGCAACCTCCATCTTCACTGACCACCATACCTTCATGAGATCACCTACAAAAATGGGATATTTTCAGTTTTATGCAGATTTAAAAAAGCAAATATTTAGAGTGGATGGACATATTCTTCACAACCCCCTTCCCTAACACTTATATAAGTTATAACTAAGAATTACTTAAAATTATCGCCGCCACATAAATATATGTGAAAATTATAATACACCGTAATAAATATTCATAGATATCAAACGGTCTTGTGCCCGCAGCCTTGTGCCTACAGAAACTAATCCACATATGTAATTCTACCAGGTTTTCAAGGAAATATCGTTGCTGTTGTTACTTTTGTAAAAAAAAAGTTCCCCGCGGAGGGTTTGACATAAGTGTCATTATACCTTTTTCCTGATGTTATGTGGCTTTGACACTTTCTATACAGTGTTTGTTCACATTCATTTATATATACAGTGTTGAATTATTGTTGTTTCGTCTGTGTGTAAGAACATTCGCGGCGGGTGTGGCTAGCCAAACAGGGGACGCTCGCTCCTCTAGGGCACCTGGTCTCGCTTCTGAATTTCATGGGTCCGTGAATGTCCACTGTGGTACATTGTTGTTAGTGCCATACGAATGTAACACCGGTTACTTTCGTATTTTGCATTAAAGAGTTACTTAAATAAAAGCTTATCTGAGTTAATATATTCTCTTCAGAAAGTATTCCTTTACTGATTGGTGTGCAACACCTTTTACAGCTTGATCCATTTCAGACTGCCGCTTCAGTACCATTTTCTAATGCACCATCGGAATATTTATTTGACCGAACAAACGTTTGATCTGAGTCAATCCAATTTCAGAATAGGTCAGTGCTAAATTAAATGAATAGTGACATATTAACAAGAGGAACTATTTTTTTTTCAATTTAATGAAAAGCAATCAAAGGCAATTGTATTGAACCACACGAGTCCATGCTAACCATTCATAAAAAATCTTAGTATTAAAACATTAAGAAAAAAAAATATCGTTACGATACAAGGATAATTTTGGACTGCGAAATTTGAAGAATTTCTCATAATATTTAGAATTTTCTCAGAAATTCAAGATTTTTTTTTATGTTTTTTATTGAAATTTGTCCAAAACCTAGGTTTAAATATTCTCTCATCATAAATATTTAAAGAGCAGAATTTTCCCTTATTGACCTTGACTGACCTGTATAATTTATATACCGGTACAAGTAGAATGAAAATGATTGTTGCATAATTTTCTTGAGAACCACAATTGAAAAAAACAAAAAAAAAAAAAAAAATAAAAATAAAAAAAAAACCTATTGACATTGATTTTGACAGTCAGCAATCGAGAAGTGTCGAAAGTTGCTGATAAATATAGGATATGAAATAAAGTTTCATTTCATACTGCATTTATCGAAAGAGTTGTTTGTTTTATAATTCTGAGCCTTGGATCGGGGATGTACAACACACAACGAGTTTCATGAATACCGTATGAAATGAAAATTCATTTCAGATTCTTTTCATCACATGTTTGCACTCAGTTTAAATGTCTTTATTACATCAAGCACCTGCTTGACACAATATTTTCCACGCTATGACGTCACCTATGCCATAAATTAATTTCTGACATAGCAATATTTCAGTGCAAAAACAGCAAAACATGTGATGAAGCTGCTTCTCAGAATATGCACTCTACTATCAAAAATACAAAAATGTATAATTACAAATGTAAAAATCAAACAAACAAAATAATAATAATAATAATAAATAATAACCATCAAAATAAGAGAAGGGTTTTTCGATCGCTGGAATTATAAGGTTCTTAAGTAAACTAATTTTTCAACTTTGTGCATATCTAAATAAGAATTAGATAAAACCTCTGATCATAAATCATAAAACCGTTGGTAAGTTTGGAATTTGAGTCCCATATTCTAGAATGGTCACCATTCCTTTTCTCTGTTGGAGTATTATATATTACAGGTCATTCCTGTTATAACATTGTATCTTTAAAAGACGCAGAAAGAACAAATCAACAATGCAAGTAATTTTGTTGCATTAATCATAATTAATGAAGAGCAAAAATACAAACCTAGTAGACATTACATACAAAGCAACTATTGTGAGACATGAAGGGACATGGGTTCGAATCACAGAGATTACAATGTTCTTCTTCCATTAATTCTGAAATATTCTAAGTTGAGCATTATACTTTATGTAGCAGTTAAGGTCAAGGTCTCACAGGGCAATATGATATAGTTAAAATATTGTACAAGTCACTTAGAAATATTTGAACTTCAAAGCCACATGCATAGGTGTTTGACATATTCCCTCAATAGTCCAGTAGAGTATAAAAGAGAAAACTAACATCTGAGAAAACGTTCATAGACTAATATGCTGTCATCAAAAATATGTAAGGCCCGTCTGTAAGCTGAGCTCGGATTCTTGATCAATATGAATCATTAACAAACAGTCAGAGTGGACGTGGATCAGGACCTTGTCTCCTCTAAAAAGGTTTGGACAAGGCCCATCATATAGTCCTTACCACCCTGTTAGTCAAAGTGCAAACATTTTATACTGTTTTGGACTATTGAAGGAATGTGTCAAGATCTGTGTTCAAAGCATACCCTTCCGTATTCACCTTGGGGGAGGGTGAAAGTACCTCGAATCATATGGGATCAGTCTTATTCTTGAAAAAAAAACAGTGAAAAAGCACACACGGGACTTGAACAAGGAGCCTTTTCACTTGAAACAAGCAGCTTATCTATTATAATATTAAGATGTATAATGTAATGAGACGGGTTTTTATAACTATCATGTATTTTCTAATCTTGATATATATTTTATCCCAGAGCCGTCTGCCTTTGATATTATTTCAACAATATTGTTTCCTTACAGTATACTTACTTTCAAGATAACAGCAATCCCAGGGGTTTTATATCGATTGTGTTGTGCAGCTGAAGTGGAATTCCACAGTCTTTGCTTCCTTTAAGACCTCTGCAAGAGCACCTAGCTCTATAAATCGACGACCCTCTCTCCAAATCCTCTCCGAACCAACCAAATCGCCATGCTCATCAAGTGTAACGTCGGATTGGACATGTCCGATGTCTGGCTGGTCATGAGAACAATCCGTATTTATACTTTTGGAATATAAATGATCTGTAGAAATTATAGCTGCAATTCATCTCCTGTGGGCCTGGGCAACGATTTCCCTTCTTTTGTTTTAACGGACTGCGATCCTTACGAC
Organism: Pteria penguin; assembly: GCA_035048485.1. Lineage (NCBI taxonomy): Eukaryota > Metazoa > Mollusca > Bivalvia > Pterioida > Pteriidae > Pteria > Pteria penguin. The sequence goes on from CM068584.1 coordinate 23,663,240, forward strand.
CACGTATTAAAGTGTCGTCTGTTTGTAAATATTCAAACCGGAAATGAGTCGAACGGTTAACTGGTACCGTAATTTGTAAAGAACTGTATTTTATCGAATTAAAATGACTGATTTTAATGAGAAATAAATGTGTTCATAAATATAATATCAAAAGTTTTTCTTCTGACATTACAGTATGTTCCATATTCTATTGTCTTTGATTTACGACTAACAGATCCCTCTAAGGCAGTTTGCGTTGCGCGGTAAATTCAAATAAGAAAGGAGCCAACATCCTTAAGTATGGGGAGCATTAGTATTCATTATGTTATGAAATGAAAATGGAATCTTATTATTCTGTTTTGTATAGGAATGAAGACACATACCCCTTACCACGTATACTAGGAGCCGTGGCAGGAGCGGTAGGAGTGGTGATGTTTATTGGTATAGCCCTCCTGTGTTATAGGAAAAGAAGAACGTGTGAGTAATACAGTATTTAATTATCATATGCATGTTTTGATTACAGCCCTTACTGGTCAATCAACCAGCCTAGCTCATTGCAAAGTAAACCTAATTGTTTGTCATTCAGGTATTAAAGAACACTTCTCAAACAGTAGACTGAAAATCGAAAGGTCTACTGATCAGTAGAAGGAATTTGCCAGATGACAATCATTTTTATATCCACAGAATCTACGATTTGGAGGCATTTAATTTTTGGCCTGTGTGTTTGCCTGTCTGTGGCAAAGACTTAAAGTTAAATACAGTTTTTAAGTGTAAGAGATAGGGCTTTCATATTTCACAAGCATTTTCCTTGTGAGAAGACCTTCTTTCCTTTGTAAAATCCTCTCTGATTTGTCTTAGTGATCTTGATGAAGATTTAGTTTGAATCTCTATATCAAATGTAAGAAGTAGTAAGCCGGTGTGGTCTGGTGGATAAGGTGTTCGACTCGTGATTGAGAGGTCCCGAGTTCGATTTCCGCCCTGGGCACACCGGTGTTCTGTCTTTAGGATGAGACAGTAAGAACGAGGACCCGTGTCACGGTAGGCGTGGCAGGTAAAAGTTCCCTCACTGCTTTGGGTGGGTCTGTTGCAAAGGTCTTAAATTTGTATGTAATGCATCAGGCAGAAGCCGTCATCATATATGTGAAATAATCGTAAAGTGACGTAAAAATAATCAATCAATCACATTAAGGAGTACGTTTACTATGGCATATTTTCTCTGACTATATCCCTGCAATATTGGCATAAATACATCCAAGCACAGAAGCGAGCTCTTGCTCTATTGGCCATGTAAAGTCTTTTTACTTTTTCCTTTCTAATTTCAGTGAACTTGCAGGTTTTTTGTAGATTTTCAATTTAACAACATTCTGAAAGTGATCAAGGCATTTTCTCATCTAACTCGAATATGGAAATATGTTGTGTGAATCTACGCCTCATCATGGTTACCAAATTGAAAATCCAAGAAATATATTTACACTATAACGTGGTTGAGATATTGTTGAGATATTGTTGAAATGAATCATACTTCTTTTCCTAGTACTGAAGATATTAATGCACTTGCATTAAGCACACTTCATCTGCAGTACGGAAAAAGAAATATTATAATTATAATATAAAGGGTGTGAAGTCAACTTATTTTCACATCTGTTTTGAATATTTATGCAGATTGGTAATGTATAAATGAGTTTAATTTCAACTATAAATATCAGAACATTTATACGTGACATAGTTGCATTTCGACATCTTAAGTCTTAAGTGATGCTCAAGGGATAAACTAAAAATCAAAAATACAGATACTGGAAGAACAAACTCGTTACCAAATTGACATGAAATTAATGTAAGATACGAAAGAAAATGATGTCACTTGACTATGGCACTGAGAACACTGTACTGCAGTGGACATTCATGGAACCCTGAAATTCAGAGGTGAGACCATGTGTCCAGGAGGAATACCAACAAAAAAAAAACGATCAAAGTACAGAGCTATGCATGAGGGAGATACTTCTTATCTATTACCTTACATTTATTTGACAGTTGGAAGTACTCCAGAAGACGGCAACGTGAATAAAAATATTAATCTAGATACGCTTGACATAGAAATAGAACATGGCTTGTCACTAAGGGGTTATAATAGTGTTTTATCAAGTCTGGTCTTTATTAATCCGTTCAGTCTTCTAGTGCATAGCAACCTATCTGGATAAAGAAAAGATGAAGTAATTGTAATACATTTTCTATGATCATTTGACCATGTGTTCCCCTACAACTATTGTGACACTTCTTCAAACATTCAATCCTCTATGAGAAATTTTCCTAGTAGATTCCATCGACCTTTTCAGAATTCTTAAATGTATAGAAGTAGGACACATGTATTTACTACTTAATTAATGCCAACATATTCTTGACACTGAATTACTCAAGGTCCCCTATTATTTTCCTTATTTTACTCCAAGATCCACTAAGGGATGACTCCATGGCAGGGTAGCATAGTCCCATAAGGACATACTTTTCATTACAACAACTCCATAGATCAACAAACCAAATAAATCAGAATGATCTAGAAGTTTTTACAATTATTCTATAAATCATATAAGACAAAATCGGAAAAATTTTAACTCAGTCATTTTTATTCAATTTATATAACTTTCTTGATTAAATCAATGTAGAAAACCAAACGTGTATTTATTCGCTGGGTTTTAGAATTGTTGTGTAGGAGGCATTCTTTGAGTGGTAGGGGGAGGCAAAACAACATTTTATTTCTAAGTTATAATTGACATGCAAGGGAAAGACACCTGCCATAGCTGTAGGGTAGAAGTCACCAAGGAGATGTAAAATAACATTTGGTAACAAGTAATGAAACACATGAAATGACTTTACAAAAATATTGATTGTACAACAGATGCGATGCCTACTTAGAAAGGTGAACTGAGTAAAACACTGCACTAAATTTGTGTGGTTAACCGGTTTATGGGCCCACTTTCCCACTCAATCCAAATACAGTACAATCGAAAGACACATATTTAAAAAAAATATTAATAATCATCGATATAGAGAAAAAGGATCAACGAGTATCTCAGGTTGAAAGGTTATAAAAGTATATATAAACACAAATACTAATGTAGAGTACGATTATGATAAGCATATATAGAACGACATCAACATGATGTAACTGTGCTCTGCTGGTCTGGAAGCGAGCTCAGACACTTGATCTATAGGAGTCCCGATTAACAGTCAGAGGGGAAGAGAGTTGGGACCATGTCTCCTCTAGAAAAAATTAAACAAGGCCCTTCATGGAGTCCCAGCCACCCTGTTAGTCGGTGTGCAACACTGAAGAAAAAGTCTGCACAAGGCTGTATTCAGAGATTCTTTACCATAAAGTGAACATTTTTTTACCATGAATTGAACAGATGTATTAAATGTTTACTAGGGGAAATGAGAAGAACACAGTCTTCGTGAAAGTTTTGAAAACTCACCAGACATTTTGCTAATTTTGTTGAAATTTACAGGTAAATAATGGGAAAAAGTTGAAAAATTTTACCACACCAATGCTAATTATACCAGATTTTGTCTGGTGGTCTGGTGACTTTCGGATCGTCTGAGAACATCACCAATTATCAAAAATTTATGCAAAGTCATTTTAACTTAACATATTTTGGGTATGGGTCATCTGAAAATATGAACATTGAGAATACTTTTATACACTTATACCTAATAATTTCAGCATCATCCAAGGACTAGCTAACAAAATATTTAAGGAAGCCGTCTCGGGTTTATTTGCCAGAAAATGTCGGTCTGAAAATTTGAATAGTGCATACGAAAATTAAGCACATATATTCAGCTTCAAGATTAAAAGTTTAAGAACGAGATGTATTCATTATTGTAGTGAAATGAGGACCATATCAAAGATAACTTTGATATGGGAACGGGCACCTGATCTCACTCCATCACAGGGGTTCACATATGCTCTTCAAGCAGACATATTTTGTTATTTTGCATTTGTTTTTCATTTTCACTGATTTTGTATGTCCTCTGGTTTTATGATTTTTGGACTTGTGCTTTGGATTTATCCATCATCTTTACATTTGATTTTACATTGAAAGTAATGGGAAAGTAAAAGAAAATAACACGAATAGGTTGATTTTAAAAATTCTGTGATTGTGAATTTGATATGAATTTGAACGACTACATACCTTCAAAGGTTACTTCAAATTATGATTTAACAAGAGCATCATATGCACGTCTGGTTAATATGAAAAGGGGTTAAGTGAATGTATTGAGAAATCCCCCCCCCCCACCCCCAACCCTTTATTTAGGGCTTCGATATTGCGCCCCTAATTCCCTACTCAATTTCATTAGAGGCATATTAGGTAAAACCTGTATATGCCTAATGGGTTTTTCTTTTCGAATATTAAAGAAGACCAGATGATTTCATCTATGTCTAAGCATCTGTGAAAATACGCAGTAGACAGGCGACAATGCTTGTGCTGGAAGGGCATTGGTTTGGGCAATGGTAATATGTAACTTCAATCATCCACAAGCATCCGCATGGACACAGTACGATATACAAAAATCTCACAAGGCTCGAACCGACTCTAAATGGGTCTCTGTGTCTAGGTCAGGTCAGTGTGCCACATTAATTGTACATTCCTTGAACATTTGATGAATATCGACTGAGATCCTTGCGGTGTCCGATGGGTTGTCTTCCAGTGATCGGACAGTAATTGTAGAATTATGGTCCCTTGAAATTTCTATTAAATGACCTTCTGAGGTGAAAATTGTCTGGACTCCCCCACTGTTTTTGTTTGCCCGATGTCTTAGTGATTTGAAATTAAAAAGATGTGTTTCTTGTGTACAGCTCATCGGAAGAAAATAACTCCGCATTTATTTCTAAGTATGTTTCCTGTTTAATGTCACGCCAAGATAATTTTACTTATATGGTGACTGCATCTGTCTGATTCATTTACAAAGGAATCTTTTACGTAAAACATACGGGCTCTAGTTTTAAATTTCTCTCTAGAAAAACAGGATAGTGACAAGCTATTGGCGTGACTCGAACACAATGCCTCCTCGGCCTATGGCCAAGCACATTACCGCCTAATGTATGCCAGCTTACCCAGTTTACTATTTTTTAATTGAGTTCAATATAAATTTTGCATATTGATCGTGATGATATTGATGTTGCTTTCGCCATAGCAACATAAAAACCTTTCCATAGTTCGTAAAAGAACGTGCACATAGAAGATTTTCAACTGTAATACTTTTGACGTCGTAAACTGATTTATCATTAATATGAAAAATTATGTTTTGTGGAACAGTGAATTCGAATTACGTCAGACATAAGATTTTCAACTGTAATACTTTTTTGACGTCGTAAACTGATTTATCATTACTATGAAAAATTATGTTTTGTGGAACAGTGAATTCGAATTACGTCAGACCGAACTCACCATGGGTCAAGCATAATGTTGCGCAGATGTATTAGGCGTACGTTTTAGACATCGCCTCGTTAATTCAATTTTACATTTATTGATAATAATTAATGAACAAAAATCAAAACATTTTGGTTTAGATTTATCTTTATAATAATCAAAATGATTATCATATATTGCTTTTACTAAATAGGAATTAATTAAGTGGTTTATTTATTCATTTATACATTTATTTATCTATTATAGTTTTTTAACGGAACTGTATATAAAGCGGACATCAAATAATTCAAATACTCACAAAATTGTGCACTGTTTGTTATACAAATATATATATATCAATCAAAATCCATATGAAAATTACAGAAAAATAATTAGAAAAAAAAAAGAAAATTATCAACTAAACTGAAGATAGCAATGCCCAGCCAAATTTTCAGAGACAAAAATCTGCAATTTTCTTTATCTCACTGCAATCTGTATGACACACTGATCTCAGAACAGAAATCCGTTTCCAAATAAGATGACAATTAAGTATTTTATGCCCTTATGAAAGTCCTTGAAATTTAACCCAGATTTCGCTATATTTAGAAACCAATAAAAAAACGTACATTGGATGCCACACACTCACTTTTAATTTTTTTTATCTATATCTCCTTTGTAGAATGTGTCTATGATATCAGCTTATTACATGAAACTGATATGTCCTTTCATTTCTGTGAAAAGGCCAAAATAATGTGAAATTTCCATTTTTAATAGAAAAAAAAATGCGAGAGTTATTTCTCTTACTTAAATCAAGTTTATTGAATAAATTAACTTCAGTCTACAGCTTCAATAGCCAGTTTCTCAGCGCCTGAAATTAAAAGAGAATAATGTTAGCCATTTCACATCAATGTAAATATCAAAGATTCTGAAATAAAACACAAAATTATTAATTAATTAAGTAGTTTTTATGCCCCCGGAATGGAATGTCCTGTCTCTCTGTCTGTCTGTGGCAAAAAAACCCTCTTTTACCTAGGCTATTACATTTGAACCGTATGAGATAGAGACTTCATAATTGGCATGCATACTCCACTGGTTACTGGTATCAAGGTCAATGACTTTGTGACCTTCATCGTGACCTTTGACCTACATGTCTAAAACTTTAACCTTTGCCATAACTTTAACAATTAGAGGTACAGGTCTCATATAAGGCATGTATAGTCAACTAATGAATCTCTTTAAAATGATATTAAGGTCATTGGCCTTGTGACCTTGAACTTTATTCTAAAAATAGCTATTTTTTACTTGCTTCCACCGAAGGCACATCTTGTTCAATAAAAATTTATAAAAATCCTATGGGCACCTTGTATGTTAGTAAATTAAATATCAAACTTCTGAGAGAAAACTCAGCATGCAAATTAGTAAGTGAAACTGTATTTTGAGTGTTAATACCATCATATGCAATATCAGTATTCATTTCAAATAGAAAACAAAGCAAAACAACAAAATACTAAATATCAGTTAGTAAATTCATACACTTTATTAACAAATCATGATAACAATAACATGAAATGAATGATATGCATCAACTGAAATACTTGGTTAATTGACAGTAAGTTCAGTAACTAATCTCTACTGAAACAGGCAATTGAACCAAATCATGATAACAATAACATGAAATGAATGATATGCATCAACTGAAATACTTGGTCAATTGACAGTAAGTTCAGTAACTAATCTCTACTGAAACAGGCAATTGAACTGAAACTGAACTGAAGCATAATGGTTAACCTCTCAGCTGATTTTGGTATTATCAAAAGATGTCCCTCCTCATAGTCCTCCTGTAGTTTGTACACATAGATGGCGGGGTCATTGTCGTATTTTACGTTGTACCAGTCTGTGAAGCCAGGGACAACAGACAAAACATCGCCGAAGTACCAGTCATCCTCGAATTTGTGTTTGATATGTTTCATCACAAGGAGAGGCATTTTCTTTGTCTTTGTCTCTGTTGTTGGTCCTTTTCTGGCTTCATTTATCAATATTGTCAGATTGGCCTTTAGTTGATCTAGCGTTTTGCCTTCTTGCCGAAAGAAAACTGGAACAATGACTTGTCAGATGTAATCTGGTGCAACACATTTTTGCGAAATGTTAATTGCGCTTTAACAGCCTTGACCTTCTCGGTTTTCTGTTTTATTTCTTCGAGTTGATGTGTCATCTCTTCTGAAGATTGCCATAATCCAAAGAAAAGGATATCGTTTGTCATCTTTTCTTTTCGTTTATATAGCCTCTCTTGCTTTTCGTGTTCTTTCTCCTTCAATTTTTGAGCAGACAATCGCTTCGATTCAATCTCCTTCATCCTTTGCTGAAATTTATGTCTAATTTTCGGTCCTTCCGTTTTTGCCTCTTGCACTAAAACACTCCTTTCATCATCATTCAATTCGTTCAACCATTTGTTCGTTTTATTATGCGAAAACACTAGGAAAGCTTCATTGCATAACGTAGTTGCATTGGGCTTGTAGCGCAGTAGGAAGTCAAACTGACCGAAAAAAAAATTCAGGGATTTTGTTGTGCTTAATAGTGCTTCGGCTTTCTTCCCATGTTGCTGCTGAAGAAGTGTAGAATTTCCCTCCAAGTAAATGGTCTGAAGCCTGTCTTTCCAAAAGATGCAACATTGCTTCGAAAAGCCATTGCAGGATCTGCACTGTAATTGTATCTGTTTCGGGATCCTCCTTCAGTAGGTCATCCTCAACATTTACATCATCAAATGGAAGACATTTACCACTTATGACACCAGAACTATCTTCTGTGGCCTTTTTCAGAAAATCTACCAAGTTCGTGTAAACTTCTGCCATTTCTAATATGTGAGAGGTATCTTCTATCACTCGCCACAGAGGACTTGTAAGACAGTGAGAAATGATACCTAGGGCTCGACAACCGGCTTTCAGAGTATTATCTTTGATGTCTTTTAGTACTGACATAAGGAGTCTATTTGTCGCCCCGTGTACATTTTCTAAGAAGTCCTCAATATATCTTCTATGATGATAGGTTATCTTTCTCATAAGAAAGAAAATGTTAAAACGATTGTGCTTGAATTTCACAAACTCTACTTTCTGATTTCGGCTTGACATATATGTTTTGAATTGACCGTGGACACCACTTTTTTCATCAACACCTCGAGAAAAGGCTTTGCTTGAGGTTCGTATCAGGCGAGGTGTTCCACTTTCATTTTGTTTTTTCTTCTGTTCCTCTTCTGTGACAGTATGATCTCTGCCTTCATCTTCTTGTAATGAATTTTCATATTTCGGTAATGCCTCGGCACACACATCAGCAAAATTAACCAGTAGATGACGCCCACAGAAGTAATTGTTCATAGACCCGCAAGCTGCCCTCTCATCATCATTCATTTCCTCCCAACCCTTCTTTATTTCAGGCAGAATTTCTTTTCTGTAATCCTCCAACAAATGTTAAAATTTCTTCTCTGTTGCAGCTCGGTCCGACATGGTGTTCTTTATGTTAGCTAAGATTTTCTTTCCGGTATTTGTCCCCTCCGTAATGCCATCGATGTCACTTAAAATCTCTTTCAGTCTATCCAATACTGTAGACGCACTTTTACTGTGCATTTCTCGCAGTCCCAGTAAATAACTGTTTTTCTCTGAGTCTGTAACAGCAAACACTTCGAAAGATCGACAAAATTTTGAGGTTTCATCTGAGTACATAGTTAAATTTTCTTTTTCAGAAATTTCCTTCATCTGTTTTGAAGCAACATATAGTTTCTGATCATTGATTCTATCCACAGTTTGCCTAGATGGGAGTTGGTTGGGAACACTGCCACACATCTGTGATACAATATTGATCACTTGAGGTACATTTTGTGATGAAACATTACAATCAAGAAGGTTCATTACACAGTGAGACAGGTCTGAGGTGTATGAATTAGTAGTGTCATCATAGATGATCAAAGGAGCATTATCCTCTAATAATGTCTTAAGGTACTCATTCTCTTCCAGTAAATCTTTATTCTGTTGAAGAACATTGTCAGCCTCTTCCTTGGTTTCTTTCAAAACAGGTGCAGCTTCATCTAACACCATCTCCATTTCAGCATTTTGCTGTGATAGTCCCGAGATGATTTGTTCTTTTTCATTTACATCTTGCCTTAAGTCTCTAATTTCCCTTTCCAGAATCCTCCTTTTATTCTCAGGTTCTAATATTTCTAATGGTATATTACTTTGGGATTTCTTCAGATCTTTTATGTGCACATCTTTGCCTTTGATGATTTCATCTTTGCTTTCTTTAATTCGGTCTATTTTGCTGTGAGCTCTTTTCAGTTTCCTCTTTAATAATATCTTTTCATATTTCACTGCTGACAATTGCTCTAATTTATCAAGATCCTTTGCAGGTTCATTGGTAACTTATTCACTATGTCTTGAAGTATCTGTTGTTGTGGTTAGGGTTGATATTGGAATTGTGAAGATTTCATTTAGCAATGCCTTTGCCCCTTTGCCCCCCATTTTCTTTTTATTAGCATGAATTTGATACAGTTTAGTTTTAAAAGTACTTTCAGAAATGCTGTTGTTTTCCTCATTGGTTATTTGGCCAAGCCACTTCACACATTTTGAGATAGGATCTGGAAAATTGGTTTTCGCAAACAGAGAGATTTCTAAAGCTATTCCTTTTGTCAATTTCGAAGGATGAATTTTCACATGGTCGGGAATCTCATCTAATTTTAAATGTTCCTCTTTCAAGTTAATTTCGTCGCAGTGCTTTCTTAACATCGTTCAAATCACTACACTAGTCTAGATTAATTACTGAATTTACTGTTGTTTCCCTTTTAACTCCTCCTCTAAAGTATGGATTTTTTTCTTCATTGCATCATTTTTTCTTTTTTGTTCCAAAAGTTGCATTTCTAGGCCACTGTTTTTTATTTTTAAGGTCAACACTTGTTGCCTTAAAAATGCATTTTTCCTCTGGCGAGGGCAAAAGAGAGAGGTTAACTATGTGTATATACTATATGAAAGGAAATGCTTGTGAAACACTATGTCCACAAATGGCAATTTTGCAACGACTGACAAAAAGAAATTTACTGACTAACTGAGGTCACACTTTACACAGCTGTTAAAACAAGCAAGACAGAAACAATGCTCACTAACAACTTTAGATATAAGGGCTCAAAAAATTCTTACAAAATTGCATACTAGTAACAAGATAAACAACTATGGATTTGGTTGGTATATGCAACTGTAGCAATCATCTTAACTTAACAGCAAGTTCAATATGGTTCATTCAAGCAGGTAAAGTAGGTCAAATCCAAAATACAATATCAACAAGCAGATGAAGTTTAGATGGGTTTTGACTATGGTACATTTTGTATGTTGCACTTTATGAACAGGTTATGTTAGGTATAAAAGACAGTTTAAGTCGTAGTCATTCAGCTGTGAAAAATAAGTGATACATGTATATGATGAGAGTATATTATAAGTATATTAATGTGTGTTCAGGTATTTCTTTGTGCACAACTGATATCACATGAGGAGTATATGGTTAAAATTTTGGTTGCTGTTTTGTTCTATGTGAAGGTAATGTAAATAAAAGAGCAACACACCCTTTAACTTACCTTGGGGTACTACCTGAATATATATTACATGTATTTACTATTTACATGTTTGTTCAAAGAAGATGTGCCACCTGGTGACCTTTGACATGATTAACCAAGCCCCTAATTATGTTGCAGCTTTTCTGCAAATGCATGTATCTGAGAATGTTAATGTGAACTATTTTGATTATTGTGATTTAACACTACGTTCAGCTACAGACTTCTAGGACTTAGTAATATAATTAAAGTAATTGGAAGGAATCATATTTACCTTTTTCTGGGCTGGTCTGTTCGTCGCTTATTACTATACACTCTGTAAATAATTAAAGTTGCAAATACGTAAATATTAGTATGATATAAAAGTTGTAATTAACACCAAATAATGATGCTGGACATATTCACCTCTTAATAACAACTTAGCTTTAACAGTTTTCTAGAAAGACCATGAAACTGCAAAAACTGATTGTTACATATACATTGATACTGCATCACTGTATCGTTTGACCAGAAAACGTATCAAGATATATATCGTGATGCAGCATTTCGGATACGACTACAGACGATATATCGTTAAATGTGTGATTTATTTCAGTTGCTGTTCATTTCCTTACTATTACTTTAGAATTTTCACAGAAATAAATATTAGGATGGCTTACATGTATACCATCATGTTAAATATACAAATGTAACAATGTTACTCACCAGCTTGGGGCTCAGGTTGAGCCTTCATCCAAGGAAACCTTGGAGAAGACGGTGGCAGAGTAATGTCACAGTCTGTGTCAGATTCTGAAATATAAGTACACGTAATTTACAAATCTTGAAGTGAAGCAAAATACATAAACACTATTACATTATAGAAAGTGTAGACTGTAGCTGTAACTTTTCAACATTTGCAAGTAGTTTGTTTGATACTTTATAATTCTTACTTTATATTACAGAAGAAAATCATTCCACTTTCAGTCATACATGCGACCGCACATATCATGTGTGGTGGGCTTCTGTCGTGTAATGGGGTTCGAACTTACAAATACATACCCATGTCTTTTTTCTTTAGTTTTAAAGTTACACAGACAGACGTCCTATTTCAGTCTTTCACTATATCATTATGAGTATATTCTTTATTGTGGAAAAAATTCAAATAATGAAAATAGTATTTAATATCAGGGTAGTTTTTGTAAATAAACACACAGTCATATTATATGATATAGTCCCATTTAGTATTTACCTTCTAATTGAGATGCTGGCAGGGCCGCCAAAGGACTTGGTGGCACGATGTCGATGGTGTCAATTTCCTCGGAGCTGGAGTTCCAGTCAGAAAAAAGATCTGGACTAGGTTCTATAGATAGTTAAATCAAAAGAATGACAGCACACCCATACTCCATCATCGCATGGGTTGAATCACTACATATGAGGGGCGGACAGGGGGGGGGGGGTTACCCCTCTCCCCCCCCCCCCCCCCATCATATCTCTTTCCCCCTCCTCCCACCCCTCCCTTGTGCCCTGTCTGCCCCTCACATATGTATGATAAAAGTAGCCAGTACTTTTTTATTTGTCATTTTAACCCCCCCCCTAACTTTGCCATTGAATGCCTTTCACGCTTGTTTAGAATAAGTTGTAATTGAAAGGTTAAAATAATATCAGTATTATTCATTTATTTCATGTTAAACACGATCTGTAGTTGTGACACTGCCAGAAAAGACCGTTAGAGCGAAAATAGCCAACGAATTACGAGTTTGTTTACATTTTCGTGAACCAAATTGGCCGCCATCTTGGATTTTGACAGATTGATGACAGAGCTTAGGACAATGCGTTTTTCGACCAAAGAACGGTTGAATGCTTCCAAATATGTCACATGAATATCAAGATTAATGTTAAAGGCACCCATTTCGACCAATTTTATCAAATTACTACTCTGCATAAGAAAATCTCACACATTTCAATTATTTGACCCATTTTTTTTCTGTACCTGCATGCCTTAATAAACTTGTAGAGTGGGGTAAAGTAAGGGGGCATCTCAAAGTTAACATCCAAGTCAATAAAACGTTTGAAGAAACGGCAATAAATTGGCATTTCCCCGTACTTTGCAAGGTTCTTCTTGAGACGGATTCAAAACGAGACTGTGGAAATATTTTGAGTTATCTACCCCTTGGCTGGGCAATGCTACTGAAGAATGAATAAGCAACCCCAATCTTTGACTACTCATTGTTTCGTCTTCTGGTAATTGTTATGAATTTAACTAAAATAAAGATCGACTATTAAGGTAGTGAAATAAAATATAAAACATGAATATAAATAATTAATAACACAAATGGCGCTCCATACACCAATTTGTCTGCTTATCAAATTACACCATTTAAATATATGTACGGTTTGTTCAATGAAAGTTTTGAGTTAAACAATGGAATGGTATATTTCTTTCATGAATACGTGATGAAAAAGTGGATTTTCATACACATTTTATTTCATGTTTTGCGTACTGTATGTGTTCGTACCATGAGTGAATGTCTGTGTTCTTTACAGGATGAATCTGATGATTTAATAATCACTGGTAGTACTTTGTAATGTGAAGTATACATTTCTAACTAATTTACATGAATATAACAAGTAGATGATTCATATTCATTTGTATTCAAGATCGGTTTGTGCTATGTTTACATCGTAAGTGTCCACCGGAAGTTTCTAAAATGATCACTATGGTGCGCTGTTGATGTTATACAAATATTACAATAGAATTGCAATTTTCATTGGGTAATCTAACAACTTTCCCCTCAATATATTTTTCTTAACTTTTGATATATTAAATATATGGTATTATTCTAGATAACTACGTTGAAAAACAAACTGTTGCAATTTGTTCCCGTAAATTCATAGAATGACTGACCTATGTGGATGAAAATGTCAGAAGGGTTTCCTGTTGCCTCTCTTATTTTTAGAGCAACACTCTCTGGACTTTTTTCATGAACACCAGTTTGTTGCATGGGGGCTGCTGGATAATGTATCCATCTTGGTACGAAGTATTTCCAATTATGATCGGAATAGACCAAGATATAATGGATTACGATATGTTACATTGTAAACAGTGAATTATACAATTCCAAATGATTTATGATGGGAAGTTTTTAACTTTAACTTGCTCTATAACGTTTCAACCAAGAAGGACAGAGCCTAGAAACTTTACACATTGATACATTTTGGAAGAAGTTTTCATTTGGGACTCCAACCTTTCACCTTATGATTTTGTCCTTGGAGTTAAACCTACATTTCAAAATCTTTAACCTTGACTTTAACTTTTGAACCAAAAGGGGTAGGACCTTGAAACTTCCCAGATGCATACTTTGTTAAATACCTTTGCATTTGGGGCCATGACCTTTGACTTCAATACCTTGACCGTAAAATTCGAACTTTTCACAAATTTAACCTTGGCTATAACATTTGAGTCAAGAGGGGTAGGGCTTTGAAACTTGTTGGTGCTAAATAGTAATCACTCTGTCTGTCCATCTGTCTGTCTGTGCAGGTAAATTTATCCTTGGACATAACTTATGAACCAGAGGAGATGGGGCTTTCATATTACACATGTGTATTCCCCGTGGCAAGACCTTTCTGTCGGTATCGACATTTTTCACCCCATGATCTTGACCTCCACGTTCGACCTACTGTTGGAAAATGTTAATCTTGGTTATAACTTTGAACTAAAAGAGATGGAGATTTCATATTACACAAATCTATTCTTCGTAGCAAGAATTTTCTGTAGGCATTGTTATTTTTGTCACCCCGTGGCCTTGACCTCCACCTTTGACTATAAATTTGGGCAGGCGGTATAAGTCCTGCTATGCAGTCAGCTCTAATTTTTATGTCCCTGTTTGTCTGTATGTTATTAACTTTCATTTTGGCCATAACCTTTGAACCGTGAGAGATATATACTTCATATTTCACATGCGTATTTAACTAAGAAAGCCCTTTCAAAAAACACCAGGGTCGATGACCTTTTGATATTGATAATGCCCACCTTCACGCTAAATATAACTTTCTGTCTATCTGTTGTCAAGTTTAAACTTGGCCAAAACTTTTGAAACATGAGGGAGAGAGACTTCATAATTCATATGTGTACTCAACTAATGAACCCTTTAAAATGGCTCCAAGGGCGATGAACTTTTGACCTTAAAAATGGCTACGCTTAAAATGACTTTTTGAACTTTGTTGTATAGTGTTTCATAAACATGGTTTGTTTTAAAAATTGATTGACTTTTTGAAAACATTAGCTTTTTAATCAAGCTATATTATGGCGAAAGACACCATGCACCAGCCTGCTCTATTGTCTTCTGACAACTCTTGTTTAAATATCACCCAGTCCTCCCTACCAAACAATTTTGTGCATATGAAAAGACATGTAGGAGGGGTACAGGTAGGCCCATAAACTGTGACAAAAAGATTATTATTACCTATTCGCCTGTGGTGACTAGCATTTAACACATTCCCCACTTTCTCTAGCTGCAACTAGTTGAACTGAATTTCTTTTATAATTTGTGTAGCCTTTTAGTTGAGTACTGAACAGTTAAATAACTTATAATTTTAAGGAAAACATGTCCAATATACATGTTTCAAAAATACGACTCGTACAAATGGATATACAGAAAGAAAAAGGAACAGTCACACATTCACTATTTATTATATATTTCAGGTATGGCAAATTCGAATAGGAAATCTGAAACAGATACACCAGGAGAAACAGAGAATTTACTATTTAATGGTATATATCTGTCAGATTACTTTAAAATTCTTCAACGAAAGATCTGATGAAATGTATTCCAATCAAGGAATTAAATATTGACGAGCTGCTAATACTGAACTTACATTATCTCTTTGAAAGGCAGATTGAAAATACATTTCTGTCAATGACCATTGAGACCTCTCTTCATCTCTCAAATAGTAGTCTAATCAAGATTGAAACTCATATCGTTTTTCATTCAAAAGTACTTCATCATTAGATTCTGTTTATGCTTTTTGTAACCAGTTATCATATAAAAAGGTTAATGCTGTGTGATTATTATTATTATTATTATTATTATTATTATTATTATTTTATGTTTGATCTTCTACTTTTGCTGAGTTTTGTTTTCTTTTATTATTACAATTATTATTATTATTTTATGTTTGATCTTCTACTTTAACTGAGTTTGTATGCCTTTTGGTTTGATGGTTTTTGGATTTCTTATTTGTTTTTTCTGTCATCTTTGCACATCATATATAAATAACTGGAAACAATAAGAAAGTCATTTTACTGCGTATGTCCCATAGCCAAAGCTTCTTTTCATTGTTTTCTACATGAAACATTAGCTGGCAGTTTAAGCATGGGGTTACTGGTTGGCCAGACTGTACCGCAATTTCGGATAGGTGATGTCTGTTGGTCAATCCATCAATATTATGGTAAAGTTTCTGGTTGAAGCAAAATCTCATCATCTAAGAGGAGTATATACATAATACTTGACACATAGGTTATGACAAAAGCTTTCAAAATATGGCATGACTTTTGATCTATTGACATTCACCTATCTACCTTGACATTGGACTTTCACCTACTTTTACAAAACTTGAACTTTGGTCATATCTTTTGAATACGTAAAATAAGGGCTATGATAATCCACAGAAAGGTTTTTAACCATACTGAATAATCAATGGACAACATCAAGTCATAGTCAATGTTCACTAAACTTGGTTTTGAAAAGTGTTTTCTTCTGCAATTTCACATTGTAATGAAAACAATATGATACATTTCATGATGGAGTCATCTATTTAAGTGACGATAACGTCATGGCATATTATCAATACTATTATGAAATGAATACTACTAACATGCCCATTTGAAATGAGGGCATATCAGAGTGAAAGTTGTATTTCATAGACCCTAATTGTATAGGGAAATTCATAAGTTAATTGTGCAGTGGTTATTCTGTATTGAAAATGTTTATGAACAAATCATAACATTGTATACATTTATACATGGTACTGACACTATCTTTTGTAGATGAATCTATCTATGGTTGAATCTTATCTAACAGTAATGTCAAAGGTTAAGGGTCGCAGTTAAATGTTGTAGAATTATTTCATGTGCCAAATATTAGAAGTTAAAATAACTGAAAATATTGATACAGTGTACTTTGATTCTACCGGCCACTGTTTTAAGGCAAAATGCTATTTGATTGGTTTGAACATTAAGTATAAACAGACAATTTACGTTAAACCAGACTTGTTTCATCCTGATATGCCGCGGTAACCGTACTGAATCATAAGTTGACATAATTTAGGCTTATTCATTATACACTGAGTTAAATACTATTTTCACATTGTAATAAAATGATATGGTCTTTTACATGGTAAAATCCATTTACTTAAGTTTTGATGACAGTTGTATAGCATAGGTAAAATGCTGTACATCAGAGAGAATCAAATTACCATGCCTAAGTTAAATAAGTACATATCATGCCATACATAAATAATACAAAGTATCTTTGAATAAAGTATTGCCTTTTATTACAATCAAACAAATATTTTTTTTCAGATTCCAATAAATCAGAAGGTATGATATGCAGTGACGATATCTCTTCTACTCTTTTGCATCATTGGTGCCAAAATGGAGATATCAATATGGTGAAACATCTGATCCGGAAAGATAGAAAAGGATTAAACATAAAAAACGAAAAGGGATTGACACCTTTTCATTGTGCTGGATTATCAGGATCAGTAGAACTAGTACAGTATTTGATTCACAACGGCTGTGATATGTATACTGAAGATAATTCCGGCCAGACCATTGTGCATGTTGCATGTCAGAAAGGGCACGTCAATCTTGTGAAACATCTGGTAAACAAAGATAAAAGTGTATTAGATATAAAAGACAACAATGGATTGACACCATTTCATTGTGCTGGATTATCAGGATCAGTAGAACTAGTACAGTATCTGATTGATAATGGCTGTGATGTGTATAGTAAGACTCATGTTGGTCGGACCATTGTACATAATGCATGTCAGAAAGGGCATGTCAATCTGGTGAAACATATGTCTAACATACATAAAGATGCGTTAAAGATAAAAGACAACAATGGACAGACACCGTTTCATTGTGCTGGATTATCAGGATCAGTAGAACTAGTACAGTATCTGATTGATAATGGCTGTGATGTGTATCGCAAGGATTATGTTGGTCGGACCATTGTACATATTGCATGTCAGAAAGGACATGTCAGACTGGTGAAACACCTGGTAAACAATGATAAAAGAGTATTAAAGATAAAAGACAACAAAGGATTGACACCGTTTCATTGTGCTGGATTATCAGGATCAGAAGAACTAGTTCAGTATCTGATTGATAATGCATGTGATGTGTATAGTAAAGATAGCATGGGTAACACTATTGTACATATTGCATGTCAGAAAGGACATGTCAGCCTGGTGAAACATCTGAGTAAGATAGATAAAGATGTATTAAAGATACAAGACAAGAATGGATTAACACCCTTTCATTGTGCTGGATTTTCAGGATCAGTAGAACTAGTACAGTATCTGATTGATAATGGCTGTGATGTGTACAGCAAGACTCATATTGGTCGGACCATTGTACATACTACGTGTCAGAAAGGGAATGTCAGTCTGGTGAAACATCTGATTAACAAGGATAAAGATGTATTACAGATAAAAGACAACAGTGGATTGACACCTTTTCATTGTGCTGGATTTTCAGGATCAGTAGAACTAGTACAGTATCTGATTGATAATGGCTGTGATGTGTATAATAAGGGTAATATTGGTCAGACTATTGTATATTATGCATGTCAGAAAGGACATGTCAATCTAGTGAAACATCTGACTAACACAGATAAAGATGTATTAAAGATAAAAGACAACAATGGAAGGATACCATTTCATTGTGCTGGGGTATCAAGCTCAGTAGAACTAGTACAGTATCTGATTGATAATGGTTGTGATGTGTACAGTAAGACTCATATTGGTCGGACCATTGTACATACTACGTGTCAGAAAGGGAATGTCAGTCTGTTGAAACATCTGATTAACAAGGATAAAGATGTCTTACAGATAAAAGACAACAGTGGATTGACACCTTTTCATTGTGCTGGATTTTCAGGATCAGTAGATTTAGTACAGTATCTGATTGATAATGGCTGTGATGTGTATAATAAGGGTAATATTGGTCAGACTATTGTATATTATGCATGTCAGAAAGGACATGTCAATCTAGTGAAACATCTGACTAACACAGATAAAGATGTATTAAAGATAAAAGACAACAATGGAAGGATACCATTTCATTGTGCTGGGGTATCAAGCTCAGTAGAACTAGTACAATATCTGATTGATAGTGGCTGTGATGTGTTTAGTAAGGATAATGATGGCTGGACTATTGTACATTTTGCATGTCAGAATAGGCATGTCTGTCTTGTAAAACATTTGACTGACCTAGATAATGATGTATTACAGATAAAAGAAAACAGTGGATTGACACCTGTTCATTGTGCTGGGTTTTCAGGATCAGTAGAACTAGTTCAGTATTTGATTTATACTGGCTGTGATATGCATAGTCAGGATGATGATGGTCGGACCATTGTACATAATGCATGTCAGAAAGGGCATGTCAATCTGGTGAAACATCTGGTCAACATGGATAAGTATTTGTTAATAATAAAAGACAACAATGGAATGACACCATTTCATTGTGCTGGCTTTTCGGGATCAGTAGAATTAGTACAGTATCTGATAGATAATGGCTGTGATGTGCATAGTAAGAGTCATACTGGTCAGACCATTGTACACCATGCATGTAGTAAAGGACATGTCAGTTTGGTGAAACATCTAGTTTACATAGATAAAGATGTATTAAAGATAAAAGACAATAATGGATTGAGACCGTTTCATTGTGCTGGATTATCAGGATCAGGAGAACTAATACAGTATCTGATTGATAACGGCTGTGATGTGTTTGGTAGGTATAATGAGGGTCGGACCATTCTACATTAAACAAGTAAGAAAGGGTATGTCAATGTGAAGAAACATTTGATAGAGATAGATACGGATTTATTAAAGATAAATTATAATGCATTATGTTTATAACACGCGATCTCATTGGCTATCCGATTTTAAAAAGTTGAAAGGGTATTCACGATACCATGCAGTTTTTGATATGACGTCATGATACCGTGCAGTTTTTGATTTGTGTAGTCACAATACCCTACAGTTGTTTGATATGACGTCACTGTGATTAGCCACTTGCTTTAGAAAACCATAACTGTGCTTATTGTCTCTAGTTGCAATTATTTGTATCAAATGCATTAGAATGGGGTTACCATGCTTATACTTTACGAAAACTGACAGGGTGTCGTCGAATTTGGTAAAACACTCGCATGGTAACCTCAAAAGACAATAATATTCAGGATCAATAGATCTAATAGATTATCTTCATAACATTGCAAGTGAAGGATAAACGTTAAATCAATGAATCTTCAAATTGTTGAATAGAATGCACAACTATGTGCAGCAGGCTGATAAACAAGGATACGTGTATAAAGTTTGGGGTTATTTTTCTGAATTTCTATCTCGGTTGAGCCAAGTTCTCACTTGTGTTATATGCATTGCAATGCCGCTATCTTACCTGTTAAGTTTTCACATTTTCAACGACTTTAGGACTGCAAAAGAGTTTTAAATGAAACTTGACGCAGAATAGTTACTCAAAGTCCTCTGCATGTTGCTGTTTTTCGGCCAGATCCGTCGGTGGTTTAAGAGTGGGACGATATAAGGACCCAAGGGGGTTCTTGTCTGATTGGCTGTACAGATTAATAAACGGAACAGAACGATCTAAAGTTGCGTTGCGTCTTAGGAATTGACGTTGTATGATGATTGATTACTTCCGAAATATAACTTTTGCACTCATTATAAGCTCACCAGTGCCAAGGTTGTAAGTGATCTATTATCAGAATTTCTTGGACATTGATGAAACTTTGGTGAAATATTGATGCTCCCCAAGCAGTTGTTCAACCAGATCTCTCAAGGATGAAGCAAGAACGGGCGACACAAACCCGAGCTTCTTCGAAACTTGTATTCAGATTTTAATGAAACTTGAAAGGTTTGAAGTAGTTATAGTCTTTGTTGCTCTTCTGGATGGATGTGCTCCGAGTTTTTTTTTTTTTTTTTTCATAGTGTGTCAGAGTAGGTCCAGGAAGGTTCTTTTGTGGTGAAGCTTTGGATGGCTTACTTAAAATAGATTAGAGGAGCCAAAAGCTTAAGTGAGTTATTGTCATTGCGTGTCACCTGGCGACCGTCAGACGTTGTAAACTTGGTAGGCATGGTGTACTCATGCTCCTCATGTACATATATTTTTTTCTCTACCCCGGTTACAAAAGTACGGCATCAGCTCAAAAAACACTTTTCTCTGTAGTGTTTTCGGGGAGTCAGTGCTGAAACCACCACTGTCATAAAATTTCTTAACATAACCACCAAGTTAAATGCATCCTTCTGTTGAACATGTTTTCACAAGACACGCCGAGAAAACTTCATTTGCACCCTTGAAATCTGTGTCATTAATAATATCTATCCTTTTAGATACGTGAAACGATTTTTGCAGTCCATATCTTATGGAAATCATACTCGATTTTGTATGCAATAAACCGTCCTGTCTTAGAAATATTTATGTAGCAGATCGCATATTTTATTGCTTGGCTTGGATTGAACTTCTAAACTTGTTGCAAGTGTTGATTCAAGAAATTAATTAAATGCTTTCGATGTTTTATAACGGTTTTGTTTTTTGGGGGGTTTTTTTGTATTTTTACTGTCCTTTGAATTAAGTAATTCTTCTATCTCATTTTCACTGACCTCTTGAAATCTGGCAGACGTAGACACCATCTTTGTTTTGACAGATTTGAAATCGAGATAACAAATAATGTCGTCAGTCGAATAATTTTTACTGTTGGTCAACAGTTAAAAATATTGGACTGGTAATCACTATGAATTATATATAATTATCATTAATCGGGTGTCGGACGAATTATTCTTCGGTCATTTTCTGATTGTCATTTCAGGTCGCACTTGAGCAAACCACATACCCAGGAAGGTACACATTTTCGATTTTGAGGAAATGTGTCAAATGTACAACGACTTAGCTAACTGAAGTCTGAACCACTTTATACCAATGCAATACGGAACTTCTGAGATATGTGTCCGTTTCGAATTTTACATACTCTTTCTTACCTAAAATGTATTGAAAATACCCTTCTCAAAAAAAGGGGGGGGTGTTAAATCAAACAGTCGAATTTTTAGGGATCAGTCCCTTACTTAGTCAAAAATATTAATCTGAACGACACGCTTTTGGTGGAAAAACAGATGTTTGAATATTCAAGTTACAATATGAACTAGTACATTTAAATGTATCTGATCTTGTGGGGGATTTTGCAATATAAAGTACGTTTTTGTCATAAGTAGAATTGTAACATGGTTTTCTATTCAAAGATTTTTAAATTGCCAATCGAATCCTCGTGTGGGGTAAATCCTTAAATCTTCTATATTGAAGTTAAATCCTGAAATTTTCAAGGCAGGAAAACTCCTCAATTTCTCGGGAAGATTGATGAGAATAACCCTGTACAGCCATTTGACATTTATGGAAGTGGTCACCGACAATAAGATGCACCCCATTCTAGAAGACACTTACGTTTTCTGTGGGCAGGTATGAAGTCCATGCATTTGGTGTATTTGTAAGACCCAAACATTAAACTAGGGTAAAAATTCTTCATATAGAGATAATTGAAGAAAATCGATTTTTTTTGTTTTCACAATTCGTCGCCGTTCACTTGATTACAATTTTATTTAATTAGGAGGAAATTAGGTGAATGAGTGTTTAATTTTTTTTAATTTAACACGCCTTTTGATCGTTTTATAAATTAGTGGTATAGCTTATCCAAGAACATTTTTCTCTGACGACTTAATTTCCAGCATTTTCGTAATTATGACGTCAATATTCAGACCACCGCGGCGGAAATATAGATTTTTTGAGTAATAGAGCATACATAACGTGCCAATTTCTGAAAATATAAAACATGGGTGAAAGGAATTAAATGATAAGGAATGAATCTGATTTGTTTTTCGTTGGATGGAGGTATACCATCAATAAAAAAATCATTGCTATGCACAAGATACAGTTTTCCGTTCTATTCTCTGCCCTTCTCGCACTTTTGATATTGGCGGTTCGTGGATGTAAGCGATTTATAACGTCACTGTTGCATTGTGTGTTAACGTTTTGTTTCCTGAATTAGAATGAATCACAAAGTTGAAGTGTTTATTAGCAAATCAACGATGGAGTATACGAAATTAAATTCTTACAACTTTGTACCCGAACAGTGGACGAGAGTCGGTGTTCATCAAAAGCTGGAATTTCAGCGATACCAGGTGGTATTGGGACGTACAAGCCTCCGGCGATAAAGAAACGTTTGTACAAGGAACTTGCAACCTATAATCCAAATAAAATAATTCTATTACTCGACATCTTATCCACAATAAGAGCTATAATTCATGCCAGATGCCGTTGCATCTGAAAAAAACCCAAGATTCTCCACTCTCCCATTTGTGTGTACAATATGACGTCAGATCTCGCAGAACGTGATTTTGCTTTCGTGACACATCAGCAGTTGAGACGTATTTATAAACACAAAAACGAGGATACCTTGAAATTGGCTTCTCTGCCATTCATCACGGAATTTCTCTCCAGAGACTTGTACATCCAGATACCGACTGACACGGCTGAAAATTCCAACTTTTGATAAAAAAAAGTCTCTCTGACCCTCTCCCACAAACCGTCAGTATCACAAATGGGAGAAGGACAGAAAATCTCGGACTACCATCCAACGATAGAATAAGATTCATTCCTTCAGTAACTTACAACAACCTATCGGCATATTATAATTCATTCACACTGGCTGTCTTAAGGCTAGTTTCCAGGCGGATTTATATTTTGCTTCTTAAAATGCCTTACGGATTATAAAGTGTAAACCAAAGGTCCCGTGACGTGATATATGTGACACGTAAAAACCCCTCTTCTAGTCGATAAATAAATAAATATTTTGTATTACAATAGAATTGCTTTAGTTGTTTGCTTGCGTTTTGTTTTGTTTTGTTTTGTTTTGTTTTGTTTTTTTTTTTTTGTTTTTTTTTTTTTTTGTTCAAACATAATTGTTGATCATATTTTATTATTATTGTTACTTACAGTAGATAGTTAAACTGTAGATAAAGTGTAAATAGTAAAATGTAATTCGATTGCTTTGTCTAGATCATTAAACGATGGACGGATAGACTACGATTGACGTGGACATTAAACATAGTGGACGGATAATCTGTACACGGATCGTCTGGAGACGCCGGAACTTGTCAGATGGTTTAGAAATTTGCAAATGCTCGACCCCCATTATGACAATTCTTTTTAATACCCGTCCGTGTAACAACTCTAGATAACGCTATTATGACATGCATTACACGAGGTCCAATATACTAAGCAAAAGAAACTTCACGTGGAGCAACTTTTTTTTTCTACATTTGCACATTTTCTGAGAGTCACGACGCTTTGGGATTTTTTAAAGTCTTTTTCTTCCTTTTTCTTTTAATTTAACTTTTCTAAACGCGCCTCAGTGAGTTTTTCGATTTCAGTTGTGTCCACCTTCACCCCTTCCCCGCAATGACTATTCTGAATCCGCCCCCTCCCCCCTTTTTAAATACAGTAAAACTTATGTACACTACGTATATATATGCAGTTACAGAAATGGAGAGGAGTTTTTAGGGTCGAGTCGAGCTGCTAACTTATCTATATCCTCTCATATAAGCAAGTGAAAACGGAGACCCCATATCAAGGCAGAAATGGCACGTGAGAAATTCCTCACTACTTCGGTGGCCCGTTGCATAGGTATACATTTCTGTCCACTGCATTGTGCAGACGCCAATATGATGACATAGGAGCAATAACGTGGTGTGACGTAAAACAAGGATAAAACAAACATTACAATCATGCGTGTTGTCCCTGACGTCGATGAAATATTGGCTATATGCCTCATCCATTTGTTTAACACTAATTTGTTCTATGGGTCTGATGGATATGAGGATTATTTCTCTAAATATGATCTATATATGGTACTGTATTTTCCCCTGAATTTTCATTCGTGCTGTCTGCCATACATGAATTGTATGATTATAATACTCTAAGTATTTTAAATATCAGGAAACACAACTGTATTTGCATTTCCCTTGCCATTTTTCACAAACCAAACTCGTTTCCTTAAACAGCACCTCACCATAAACGATAACTTAAAAATATTTATTTCATATTGTTACTGATTCACATAACGAGCGCAAAAGATTGATTTAACTATCTATAATACAACATATAATGATTCAAATTCATTTATAACTGCTTATTGATAATAAAGAAAAGAAACAAAACCCCCAAAAACATTCAACAGAAAGATGTTATGTCGTCTCATTTATCTATAATGTTATTCATTTAACACCGACCGATTTATTTGAATAAACTGTTTATATTTCTCGGTGAAAAAAAAAAACCCCGCAAAAACAGCCACAGAATATTTTTCAATTATTGGTTTGCTTGTGAGTATAACAATATAATTATTATTTATTATTGCCCTGTACAGCAGTTTGTATAAAGAATATAATCGAACATTATATATAATTCTTACTTTCCTATCCTTTATTTCTCTTTAATTATTTGTCAGTAGCACTTACGTCATCGTTTGTTTATTCTATTACATTGCGTCCTCATTGGTCAGTTTTACAAACTGACGAAATTAGTGTTTTTCCCTCTTAGAGTTACTTGTTTCAATTCTGAAGTGGACATGTTTTTTATCTCCAGCACTGGACATGTAACAAGAATTTTAAACATGTTACACCACCCATTACGATTTATAGTGAGTTACAATTCGTTCTGGATTCGAAATGATGCCTCGATGTAATAGGGACACCGTTTACAGTCGGTCACAGTTTTTTCCTCAAATCCAGTACTCGTTAGACCGAGACGAGAACGATAGAAATCTTGTGCTAGTCTTCCTCAAATTACGAAATAGTATGAAAATAAATAGTAAAATAAAAATCGTTCGAAAATACTCAAGACATCTCAAATTGCAATTTATATGTAAACTTTAATCAAAGCTCGCCTCCAACGGCAATACATATACAATATTTGTTATTCAAGGCATCATTCGTCAACATATTCCGCCATGCATCCTGTTCGTGGTCATCTACGTCAAAAATAAAGAGATAAGTGATTGTCCGATGTAATGAATATGAACGTCCATCTTTGCGTCGAACGTAGTGGACTAATCAAGGACGAACACAATTCAATTCTTTTTCGATGTCAAACAACTACCCCGACGAAGCTCCATATTTTCCAGATGATAAACTTTCGTTTTGTGTAGAATGCAGCAGCAGCATATAACAGGGGGTTTTACTTTCACTAACCGCGTCTATATAAATTATAAAACTATGTCTACTTGAAGCCATAGACGATTCATTTAACAACACCAGCAATCCTCCTTTTCCGCCTCTGAAACATGTTCAAAAACTATTGACATGCGTCCGTTTTATGTATAATTTATCATTACGTCGATTTTTACTATGTATGCTATCTCGTCTCCTACGGGAATTGATTTATGACAAAGGTGACGTCATAGTGTGGAAAATAATTGTGTGTGGTGTTTGATGAAAAAGAGTGTAAACATGTGAAAAAAATAAATCTGAAATAAACTTTCATTTCATACAGTATTTATGAAACTCGTTGTATATTGCATATCCTCGAGCTTTCATAAATATCGTATGAAATGAAAATGCATTTCAGATCCTAAAGATATTATATTGTATTATATCATATTATATAACTTCTATTTTCTTATTTAAGCATTCTGCATGAGTTTCATTAAAAACAGCTGACTTTTTTTAATAGCGGACGGAGGGACAGACGGACATAACCTTACCATAATAAGGCTCTTCTTTGGACGGGTGTATAAAACGCTTCACTTTTATTAGGAGCCATGTTGACAAAGTTTTGGTTGATTTACACTCAAACTGTACTTCATAGCTATATAACACATCCGTTTTAACGTTTAAACTAACAATCAGCCTATCCAACCACATAGAATACCTGTGCCCTCATCTACTTTTAAACAAGGAAGTGTTCACTCAGATATTATCTCTGGTCCTGTGACATTTTGCATAGTTTTAACCCATGCTAATCGTGTATAATATGACGTTGATTTTGTAAATGTGTACATTTGTCGAGTCCTGCGTGATGTATAATCGTCACACGTGTTCATAAATCATAAAACCATATGGTGTCTATTTGAAAATATCTTTAATGTCATGAAGTGTATTATAACTTGTTATAATAGATTGTAGCAGCAAGACATGACCCTATCCGCAGATTATGATGTGGGTAAAGAAGGCTACTTTACATTACATATATGGTAAATATTGATTATTAAAGTTTCGGTCAATAGGATGCAATAAATGATTCAGACTCTAACAAACTAGCTAATTTCAAGAGAGGTATACAAAGGTGTGTATGTTCAAATGGCCGACATATTTTTATTTCCGTATTTTGCACCCTAATTACAGATTAGTACGAGGAAGTGTTGTTGATTGATTGTTTAATGTTTACATATGCAGGAGATCTGTTGCTGTGTATGTTTGCACTGAATCATGACCGCTGATCTCTTTACTAAACGTGCAATATTAGATAATATGAATTTTTGATTGTTTATCTACGTGGTAAATAAAGTGCTAAGATATCGAGCGGTAAACAACCATTAGAACGAACATAATAGAGATAGAGGCTATTAAGGACCCCTTGGTAGAACTAGAAGTGAAATTAAATGACGTGGAGGAGTAATCATTTTTAAACATAATTAATTGCTGATTATTTTAAACACGTCACATTTATAAAATTTTGAGAGTACATTAAATTTAAAGCATTAAGTCAAGTCAAGGAGAACACTATCTTTTAAAACTCTTTAAAAAGAAAAAAAAAAGAATTCTGTATACCGTTAGTCACTCACAAATTTTACCTTATTCAGTTGGTAGCAAGTTTCAAAATTTTTATAAACCAACATTGAACAAAATATCCATATTCTTGATGTTTGGGTTTAAATTTCAGTAAACTGCCTTGGACACACTCAACACCTACATAACATTTATGAATAAATTATGAAACCTTGTCATTTCTTGGCAGTGGAATCGTCTATAAATCTAAAGGGAGATTCTGTGTGGAAAAAAAGATATCTGACTGGCCTTTCCATTAATGATCGAAAAGTGTTAAACTTGATGATCACAATAAATAGTTTTCACTGAGTCATATTTGTGGTCAATTAAGAGCTATTTATTTGATCACAATAAATAGTTTTCACTGAGTCATATTTGTGGTCAATTAAGAGCTATTTATTCATAATATTACCTTCGTTGTTTGGAGAAGGTTTTATAAATCTGTACCAAAATTAACAGATACTAATTAAATTATATCTTAATATCTATTGGTTTGTAAGGAATTTACATTTCTAAGATAACTCAGTCTGTATATTTGTTGATTAAAGCACCAAAACTTCACAATTTGATCCACAAAATGAATGACAACTGTGAATTTACACTTAGTAAAAACTTTCTACACCTAATTACTCGTTCATACCTCTGACAAACATTAAACGTGTATTGGGACATGAAAATTTCAACAAATACTCCACAAGGGCGTTTGGAGAATTGCATTGTCATTCCGCCATTATTTACACAGTTCCTACGAATAATACAAAGTAAAATGCTAAGATATGCAGCGGTATACAATAAGGAAAATCTTTAAAACTCTTCAAAATAGAACATATAGGTTATCAAATCCATGGCAGAATCAGAGGTGGGGTTAATTGCTATGGAGGAGTTAGCATCTACTGCTGACCTGCGGTGATACCATGTCATTATTTGAACTAGTATAACTCGTAGTGATATGAGGTGGTAACACTGACATTGTAATGATGCAATGTAATGATGGATTTTACATAAGGGTTGAATAAATTTCCATTGTCCACTTGATAAAGACCAGGAGGCCGAAAATTTGTGAAAAAGAGTTTTTTTTTTTTTCTTTTTTATGTTTTAATTAATGTTATTGAAGTATTGCATATCGTATGTATAACAAATCAAACTAATATGAATCTATATAGTATTTCATTTGTAACATAAGACCAAGTAGACTGAATAATTGCACTGAGACATGTCTAAGCAGCTAATGTCATCTTTAAGCTACTACTCGTAATTAAACTTGATGGGAAGGCGTTTGGTAGGAGATATCAATATGATATGAAACTAATTTCCAACACCAGCATATATAGATGTGATTCAACGACCTGGCACAATATTTGCTTGTATTGATCACAGTAAACTTTTTCCAATTTTATATGATGTAAGGAGCGATACCGGACACATGCAAAATTGCCGCTTAGATTTGCTTCAAATTACTGTGGCGTCACATGAAAAGCGTTAATGTCATAGTGAAAATTCCGGTAAAAAGGGGTTTGTCCGGTATAGGACCCCTTATATCATTTAAAATTGGAAAAAAAGGTCTATTCACACGATGGAATTTTTTATTACATTGTTCTATTATTAGCTATTACCAAGGAGAAAAAAGAAGACATCTGACATAGCTACATGGCCCAAATCACCAAGGACATGCCCACAAAAAGTATCATTAAACATAAGAACCCACATACATGTGCTAATTTTTGTGACCGTTTGCGCAATTTACGTCGCTGATTTTATACTCAAGACCGACACTGTGGAAATCCAAGGGATCAATATGCATGTAGCACAAGTCGCAATACGAGAATATCTAAGACAAAAAGATATGTAACTAGTTGGCAACATTGTCATCGAAGTTTTTTTTACATATACGCATTCCAACAGATAAAAGTACTATGCTTGAAATGTGAAAAACTTTCTTGAAATGATGAATGTGAGTATATGGTCACTATGTACCGCCTTTATACTTTCCACTATTCACGAAGTTGTCTAACAGTAGATATATGTTGCATTGCTCAAATGCGGCTCCATCTTTACGGCACTGACAACAATATTCCTCCATAACACGATACGCTTGTAAAATTGATGAGATTGACATAAATTCTATATGATTCCTCTTACCAATAACCCCAAGGCCAATTATAATCAAAGCATAGATGCAATGTTCAATAATGATGTCATTCATATATCTGTAAATTTATCCAGAATATTGATACAGAGAAACAAATTTATACATGGCAATCGATTTTATTGATAAATGGTATAAACACTGAACACATGACACCATGCAATGTTTGATATTACTACTCGACCTCATCCAGTTTTGGGGTGATGGCGTCATTATATACTGTAGATATCGGTTCTAAGTAAGAGTGAGTACTGGAAGTGGACTCTTTGTCGACCTCGCATATCTCATCATATTGGAGTTGTTCTCTAAAAAAAAGTGCAGATTTTTATACATAACATATATTCAATATATGATTAAGCTCTCTGTAAAATGAAGTGGCTATTCATGTCTAATAATATATAATAAAATAATCATTTAGTTTTACATAAAACATGCATTTTGAGTGGTTTAAGGATAAATGATATATCTCATCCATGACATTTTTGTCTGACGACGTAATTTCTCGCGTTTTCCTCACTGTGACGTGAATATCCTGACAGACAGGACAGAATTTTACTAGATGTAAAGAAAGAGTGCATGCATAACGTACAAGTTACTGAGAGTATGAAAATGTTTACGGATTTATCATGGTATACCTCCATCCAACGAAAAACAAAAGATCGATTCATTCCTTAAATAATGTATGCAGTTTCAAAAATGAAAGTCAATTGTGCTATGTTTCTGTCCGGAAATTAAAACAATGAGTAAAAACTATTCAGATGATTTGTTTATGAATTACCTAAACAGTTTATACAGAATATAGAAATTACCTATGTGATTTCATGCCATATAAAGTTTGAAATTGTTAGACTATGTATCAATTATAAAGCATATCCTCTAATAAATATAAGATTAGTATTGAGTGAAAATGCGTGCGTTTTACGATTTTCAGACATTTGTTGGTTTAGTGTTAGTATGAATGCATGTTTTTAAGAAGTATATCTGTTAAACTATTTCTCTTTTAGAAATACTGATATATACTTTTTTATTATTCTCTTACCTTTCTATACATTTGACTGAAAACCAGAATGACATAATCAAAAATTTGGATTGGCAGATAAGATCACTCGCTAGTATAGTCAAATCAGAACCACATAAACAGTATATGTATTTGTATTTATTATATATATTTTCAAACTTTTGAGGGTGTTTCCGATATGTAGTATGGTGTGATTGGATAGTGTACGGGTATATACATTATACATGAATCTCATATAAAGTAAATCCCAATAGAAATCACCTTAAAATATGAAACTGAAAATAATAGGTGTCCTTCATGTGTCTGAAATATGTTTATTTCTGCTGATGGCGATATGTTGCTGCTCCTTATTTATGAAAGCAGATATATGGGGTCGTATGGAGCATGAAGTGATGTGTGAAAGTAAACGGCATTTATTTTAACTAAGAGAGTTCATTATT